>JAQIUQ010003861.1:0-425000 GCA_030378365.1 Hybognathus amarus | reverse complement strand
TCCTCTCATAATGAGATGATGAAGGACAGAGAGGCTTTCTGTTCAGCAGAAGAGCACGAAAGGCTTCCCAGAGGATCAGTTATGTGATATCAGCACAGACATTTGTCGCATTCTCATCAAACTGCATCTTGTTTGGTGCTGATGGGTGAGACCGTCTGCTAGCAGGATTTTATTCAAACCGAAAACAAATCTGAAATCATGTCAATGCAAAGCAGGCTCACAAATCGCTGTTTCTACTGTTTCTGGGTGTGAAAGATTGGGTTAAGGGCTGGATATAGCTTTATGATTGGTCGATTTGTGCTGTCACTCACCATAATGTGGTATAATGGCCCAGGCCATGGCCGAGGCGTAGATTCCGCCCACCATCCAGAACATGCAGAGCCAGCTCAGGTGTTCCCCGCGCTTCTCACGGGCCAGACACTCCGCAAAGTACGAGAACACGATGGGAACCCGCCCGCCAATCCTGCAAAGGAAGTTTTTTATTTCTTATATATATATTTTTTTAATTAATCATAAAAAATAACAGTTGAAAGAAATCTCTTCTGCTCACCAAGGCTGCATCTTTTGATAAAAAAATGCAGTAAAATAGTGAAATATTATTACAATTTATAACAGCTGTTTTCTATGTAGAATATTTTTAAAATGTAATTTATTTCTGTTATCAAAGCTGTATTTTCAGCATCATCTGTTATATGATGCACGTTGTGGACTCTCCTGTTCAAACTCATTCCATCAAAATGAAAGAATCTTTTTCCGCAGTCAATTTCGTTCATTTCGTTCGATGAATGAACCAAATGACTCGAAAAAAGATTTGTTAATTTTGATTAACAGTTTGAACAGGAGAGTCACGAACATGCATCACAGAACAGAGCAAGCGCGACCATTTGAGCTTATAAAACTTAAACTTTGTTATTTATTTATTAAAATGACAATCATTCGCTTGATAAGACCCTTATTCATCGGCTGGAATCGTTTAAAGCCCTTTGAACAGTTTGCACTGAAACTGTCTTTTGGAACCTTGAACCGTTTAAGTTTACCAATAAAGTCCATTATATAGGAGAAAAATCCTGGAATATTTTCATCAAAAACCTTCATTTCTTTTGGACTGAAGAAAGAAATGACATGGACATCTTGGATGACATGAGGGTGAGTCAATTATCAGCAAAAGTTTTTTTTAAAAGTGAACTGCTTCTTTAACACAGGACTAAATTACACAAATAAATACATAGAATGCGAATACATTTCATCAAATAAAATCAGCCAAGTTCAAAAATGTCAAAGTCTTATGCTCTTCCTTTGTGGCACGCATCTCAGCTATTTTTAGGCCTGTACTGTGTGATGCAGTCTGTGTGACCTCTGACCCCAGGCTTCAGACACGCACAGATTCAGTCTGGAGTCACTGCACCTCAGTTAGCAATACAACCCTCTCTCTCTCCTCTTACATTACGGGTCAGTGTCAGGAGGTTAAAACAACTGTGACTTTGCAGAAGTGCTTGAAGAGAGACAGAGGAACAGCAGTCTGACTGTGTGTGTGCGTGTGTGTGTGTGTGTGTATTCTCAGACAGCAGACATGATGGAGTTGTGCTGTATTCCTCTGTATTCAGGATATTCCTACTGTATATTTCCAGCTTCTGAAGTGATCCAATAATCAGAAGATGATTCAAAAGGAACAAAATGTCAATGCTAGCATTTGTTTAGCAGGTTCATGATTATTAGAAAAGATCATTTGAGTGTTTTACACACTTTATTTGGCTCTATAAACATTTGCAAAACAGATTAACTTATCATGCACCATTGACTCACTGATGCATTAATTTGCATAACAATAACTGTTTATTATTAACTACTTGCATGGTCTCATACATCCATATCACATCAAATCAAAGGCTGATTTCAAGTCTGGTCCAAATAATCCCAGACGGCAAAATAGTGTAGACGTATATGCGGCCCACATCTGGTACATCCATGACGTGGAGACACTGTGTTGCTTTCTGGGATCAGAGTTGAGCACAGAGGAAATTATAAAGACCAGTGGGAACCTCAGGATTTTCTTTCAATTTAATGTTAAAAGTCACTATAAATCAGTCATGTGTGGTTTGACGTTCTGAGGAGTGAAACAATGATTCTGTCATCGATTACTCGCCCTCCTGTCATTCCAAACCAACAAGACTTTTGGGTTATACTTTATTTTCGAAAGTCTACTTTAGACGCTCTACTAACTATAACTTTGCACCTACATGTCAACTAGAGAATTAGTAGACTGTTAGTTTAAGGTTCAGGTTACTGGAATAAACTGACATGTACTTCTAGGGCTGGGCAATGATTAATCGCGATTAATCGCATCCAAAATAAAGGTTTGTGTTTACATAATATATGTGTGTAGTGTGTATAGTTATTTTGTATATAAAAATTCACACACATGCATGTATATATTTAAGAAATTTTTGCATGCATATACTGTATATATACACTCACCGGCCACTTTATTAGGTACCCCATGCTAGTAACGGGTTGGACCCCCTTTTGCCTTCAGAACTGCCTCAATTCTTTGTGGCATAGATTCAACAAGGTGCTGGAAGCATTCCTCAGGGAGTTTGGTCCATATTGACATGATGGCATCACACAGTTGCCGCAGATTTGTCGGCTGCACATCCATGATGCGAATCTTCCCGTTCCACCACATCCCAAAGATGCTCTATTGGATTGAGATCTGGTGACTGTGGAGGCCATTTGAGTACAGCGAACTCATTGTCATGTTCAAGAAACCAGTCTGAGATGATTCCAGCTTTATGACATGGCGCATTATCCTGCTGAAAGTAGCCATCAGAAGTTGGGTACATTGTGGTCATAAAGGGATGGACATGGTCAGCAACAATACTCAGGTAGGCTGTGGCGTTGCAACGATGCTCAATTGGTACCAAGGGGCCCAAAGAGTGCCAAGAAAATATTCCCCACACCATGACACCACCACCACCAGCCTGAACCGTTGATACAAGGCAGGATGGATCCATGCTTTCATGTTGTAGACGCCAAATTCTGACCCTACCATCCGAATGTCGCAGCAGAAATCGAGACTCATCAGACCAGGCAACGTTTTTCCAATCTTCTATTGTCCAATTTCGATGAGCTTGTGCAAATTGTAGCCTCAGTTTCCTGTTCTTAGCTGAGAGGAGTGGCACCCGATGTGGTCTTCTGCTGCTGTAGCCCATCTGCCTCAAAGTTCGACGTACTGTGCGTTCAGAGATGCTCTTCTGCCCACCTTGGTTGTAACGGGTGGTTATTTGAGTCACTGTTGCCCTTCTATCAGCTCGAACCAGTCTGGCCATTCTCCTCTGACCTCTGGCATCAACAAGGCATTTCCGCCCACAGAACTGCCGCTCACTGGATGTTTTTTCTTTTTCGGACCATTCTCTGTAAACCCTAGAGATGGTTGTGCGTGAAAATCCCAGTAGATTAGCAGTTTCTGAAATACTCAGACCAGCCCTTCTGGCACCAACAATCATGCCACGTTCAAAGTCACTCAAATCACCTTTCTTCCCCATACTGATGCTCGGTTTGAACTGCAGGAGATTGTCTTGACCATGTCTACATGCCTAAATGCACTGAGTTGCCGCCATGTGATTGGCTGCTTAGAAATTAAGTGTTAACGAGCAGTTGGACAGGTGTACCTAATAAAGTGGCCGGTGAGTGTATATATATATATATATATATATGTATACATAATTTATATTAAATGTAAATATTAAAATTTTATATATTAATAACACATTTTTCTTAAATATATACATGCATGTGTGTGAATTTTTATATACAAAATAACTATACACAGTACACACACATATATTATGTAAACACAAACTTTTATTTTGGATGCGATTAATCGATCGATTAATCGTTCCCCAGCCCTAGTACTTACAAAGTTACTTATAGCCAGTAGAATGATTGTTGAGGAGCATAAAAATAAAGTGCTTGCAGGTAGTTTACTAATACTATAATGACTGCTAGTTTACATGTAGCTGCAATGTTACTTATAGTTAGCAGAATGTCTGGTGGAAAAAATGAGAAAGTGGACAATTGAAATAAAATGTTACCCAAAAATCTTCCGGGTTTGTGTGAGTAATCAATGACATAATTTTATTTTTGTGTGAACTATCCCTCTAAAGTGGTTACTCAGAGCGTTCTTAAAGGGTTAGTTCACCCAAAAATGAAAATTATGTAATTAATAACTCCCTCATGTCCCTCATGTTGTTCCAAGGCCGTAAGACCTCCGTTCATCTTCGAAACACAGCTAAATCTAAGATTTTTTAAATTTAGTCTGAGAGCTTTCTGTGTTTTTGAAAATGTATGTACGGTATAATGTCCTTGTCCAGAAAGGAAATAAAGACATGATCAAAGTAGTCCATATGCAGTGTTGGGGAAGCTACTCTGAAACTGTAGTTTGACAAGCTACAAGCTTTACTCAAAAAGTAGCTAGCTACATTCAAACTACTTTTGCTTTTTGAACAACGTTTATTATAAATAACTGAATAAGTGTCTGAGGAATGTTTTAAGTAAAATATTTTGTGTTTAAAAGGCAATGAAATTACTATTTCAAAGAGTATTGTTTTATTACACACAACACTAAAATATCTCTGACTGTTTGTCAAAAGTGGAACAAATAGCCTACAACATTGCAAGAACGAAATATACTTCCAACGTAAATTGCATGTAGAACATTTTCTCAAAATACTGACTGAACTTGGACAAATAAGGCCATGGGTAATTAACGTTAGTTGTTTCTCCATTCTCCAAATCTGCCGTCACGTCTTGCTATATAATCATAATATGGGTGTGTCAACCCACTTCTGTACGTCAGTGAATCGTTAGCCGCAAGATGCGTGATTAAACAACAGGTGGCAGTAATGGCAAAAAATTAGTTTGTAATCAAACAAGAAGAAGAATATCCTTGCATCGTGCTGATTCGTGCAGGCTTGACAATGTAGCAATGCAGCTTTTGCTCGCGCTACACCGCTACTTGCTGCAAAACGTAGTTAGATACTGGAAAAGCTACACTGTTTAAAAAGCAACTGAGCTACTGCCAAGCTACTGAAAAATGTAGTTAAGTTAGTAGCTAAGCTACTTGTAGTTAACTACTCCCCAACACTGTCCATATGACATCAGTGGGTTAATTACAATGTTTTGAAGCATCGAAAATACATTTTGGTCCAAAAAAAAAGACATTGTATTGTCTTCCGGTTTTGTTGTGGATCCACGTTCAGTGACGCTGCTGACGTAATGCCTGGCTCAGATTACATGATTTTTTTTGTCAGTTACGATAGTCACTGTGTCAGATTAGGCAATTTTGACTCCTAAAATCTTGTCGTGTCGTGGACAAAACACATGTCAGACCACATGTTGCTTCCTGACCAGTCATCGCATGCCGTCTTTAACGGTGCGCATGATGTCATTCGAGAAGGCGAAACTAGAAGCGAGTGATTTCCAGAAACGAACATAAACAAACAATGGATGAAGCGGTGAGTGTTGTATTGGCTGTCCTGTGTTCAGAAAAAAGTAAAAAAAAGAAATAAAACTCGACAATGGACACGTTCCTGGATTGCTCAAATAGAGGACAGTATGGGCTGTCAATCATCCAAAGAGAACTTGAGGTAAAATATTGTTTTCTTATATATTTTTACTTTTAGTTTTAACGTTAGCACCATCGTCTCTCTTCGTTTCACCATTTTTGAAAGTTGTGTACGGAAAAGCTACATGTGACGGAACCGTCGTGACGACCATTAAGAAAATTAAACATGCTAGTCTTTTTGTTGTGATGTCGTGAAGCATCGCAGACGCGACGTAGGTTGTCGCCCACTATGACACACTATACGAAATGATACGATCGAATCTTGCATCCTGACGCCCGTTCAAAACATTCTAACTAACCCACTGATGTCACATGGACTACTTTGATGATGTCTTTATCTCCTTTCTGGACAAGGACAGTATACCGTACATACATTTTCAATGGAGGGACAAAAAGCTCTCAGACTAAATCTAAAATATCTGAAACTGTGTTCTGAAGATGAACAGAGGTATTACAAGCTTGGAACAACATGAGGGTGAGTCATTAATGACATTTTTTGGTGAACTAACCCTTTAAGAACGCTCTGAGTAACCTTTCCCACAATGCATTAGCTAAGTAAAAGAAAGATCATCAAAGCCTCCATTGATGATTGATGGTTTCCTCCATTTATCCTCATGGACAGTGAGAGACTCACCCGAATCCCGAGAGCATCCTGCAGAAGAGGAAGGTGCCGTAGCCCTGAACGAAGGACGAGAGGAACGCGAGAAGCCGTTGACTGACATACACACCAGCAGACACTGTCGTCGGCCCACCTTATCTGACAGACCGCCCCAGAAGAACGCTCCCACCATCATTCCCAGATACACCACACTGCCTGCAGAGGGAATAGCAGGAGTTCACCATCATCATCATCATGAAAACACATACTACACACACACACTCATTCTTGTACATCTGTCTATTTGAGGACATTCACTGACATAATACAGTCTCAAGCTTTTCACACTGATGTTGCCCATCACATCTAAGGCCACGTTCACAAACGCAGCTAAATTCAGTTAATCCGTAGTCAATTAATCACGTTCTGTACACACACAGTTCAGCCATTTACAAGAGTGAAAACTGCTAAAAAAAGGGTTAGTGTTGATTTATGATTTCACTTTTGTAACTTTAGTTAGAGTGTAATGTTGCTGTTTTAGCATAAACAACATCTGCAAAGTTACAATGCTCAAAGTTCAAAGCAATTACAGAAGTTGATTTTTAAGGACTACAACAAACGGCTGGTAGGGACTACACAAGCTTCCTCCCGAGTTAGTGACATCACATACCCTAAAATTTACATAAACCCCGTACATTGGAATCAGAGAGCCTACTGCATGTAGTAAATGGAAAATCTCCACAGCAAAAGGCCAAACACTACATGCATACGGTTTGTTCTACCATTTATTAGTAATGATTTACACAGTTTGTTTATTACTTACTATATACCTGAGCATTCAGTATTGTGCCATATAGCATACAGAAGGTGATGGACATTTTGGGGGAAAGAAGTGCTGCATTTTATCATTTAAACATGTGACTTTTCATGAAAATTCTATAATCCAAGATTTCTGCCACCATATGATGTCATAATATGCAAATTAGATGGGGAAATTTAATCCCTACATAAACTTTGGGTCATCCTTAATATTTCTCTAATTTACAGAAAGTATCTATCTTGTTTCACTTTTAAGATAAAGTCTTTTGAAAATAAGATGTCAAAATCGAACGTTTTTGGAAAAAACCTCTGGTGCCTAAAGGGTTAACATCTAACATTAAACATTTAACGTTTAATATGTAACATTTAACAACAGGGCATTATGGGACCCCAAATAATACAGGTAGTGACAACCACATTCACAAAAGTTCTATGCAGTGTGTACAAAACCAAACTCAACAACTAGCTGTAACTAGCTAATTTTAACCATAGATTGTATAGAAACACTGGACGTAGTGTGCGTGACGTCACCTGTAGGTTTCTGAAGAGCATTTATGAAGCCTAAAGTGGGCGGAACCGGCCTTCGCCATCTTGGCAGCTTGTAATCTCCCGGATAAACAAAAAATGGGCAAAGTAGCGGGATTAGCTTAGGTGACGGCTAACAGACAGGAGTCAAACGGCTAGTAGTGATAGCAGCGGCAATCCACCTGTCACTCAAGAGGCCACACCCTTAATTATGCAGAACTTTAAGGCTTAATATAATTTAAACGGATGAGTTATAAAAAGTAGTGAACCCCCTCTCAGTCGTCATGAAGGGCAAAATTAGCTATATAGATCAAATCCATTTTTTCTACCAGGCTGTAAACATGTTTTTTTCTGATGTAAAGTTGGGCATTTTAACAAGGGAGTCTATGGGATTGACTCGCTTTTGAGCCTTTTTTTCACTTTAAGGCTTAATAAAATTTAAACGGATGAGTTATAAAAAGTGTTGGATTCAAGAGAGACCGGAAAGTTGCCTCTTGATTTTAACGTGATTCAGAGATGTTTCTCTCTTCTATAAGAAATCACAGGGAAAGCGGTACGAGCTTTGACTCATTCATGTTGCCAGATCAAGCCCACAATAAACTGAAATAAATCCAAATACTTTATGCTGAAAATAAGACCAAAATTTCATGACTCACACCTGCTCACTTTAATAACTCCATAAACCTGATCGCTTTATGAGCCAAGCTTCAACAACAAGCTCAAAACCCGAATAATAAGTGGACGTGGCAACACTGCAAACCGTGACAATGTGACATTAAAATAAATGTATTGCAGTTCCTTTGGATAAATAAAACAGACACAAGTCAATTGTTGTCATTCATTAAGAAAGAATATAGAGATATGAAATGAATATGTAGACAATTTGATACTCTCATAGAATACGCTTGATACGCTCATCTCTCATAGAAATTCTCCATTTGATTTGCATTTAATCTCACTTCTGTCTAACAACTGAGATATTAAAGAGATCTTATTAGAGAATGTCCCTATGTGGTCAATAACTGTAACCTAAATCACACACACAGCTGTTATTAGTTTCATTGATCCGTTTCCATCACCCCAAGCCACAGGAGAGTTTAAAAGGGCAAATTTAAAGGGACAGCTCATCAAAAAATGTGAACACACACACACACACAGATTTACTATCTAAATATTTATGAGGTTTAATATTCTTTTGGTTTCGAAGAAGAAATAAAGTCATATTGGTTTTGATCAACATGAGAGTGAGTAAATAATGACAGAATATTAATTTTTAGATAAGGAAAGTTTAGCCAAAATTGAATGTTCATCTCATATTGTTCGAAACCTGCAACTTCAGGTTACAAAATTCTTCTGGCAACAAAAAGTTTGGTTTGTTCACATCTTGTGGAATACATCCATGATATCCTAAGACAAAATATAGCTAACTAACACACCTGAGCTCAATAAATAAGAACTGAAGATGACCTACACCGGGCTTTTATTCACTCAAGATGTGCAATGCCTCAACAGAAAGGATAACAGGTGTGTATCAATCATTGTTCCTTTATTCCAGCTGTGAGTTCAGAAGGACGGGTTGATCATCACTCATTCCATCCAGTAAATACACACACACACACACACACACACTCAAATATATAACAGAATAAATCCAGTCCTGTCCACTCATTCAGGATGAAGTAATAAAAATGCAAATTTATGTTGTAGAATGTAAAGTGAAGGCCATTTGATGTGCATGAGCTCGACCAATGAAAACACAGAGGCGCATCTCTGTCTATCTTTCAGTGCTATTTGGTGTTCTTCATCCCTGGCGTTCTCTGTAGAGTATGAGGAGGAGTGTGTGTTATCTCGCTGTGCAGACGTTACGGGCCGCCCTGGTCATCCATTACTGTCTGACAGCACTGAATACTGCGGCTCGCTCTCGCTTTCTAGACCGATACGCTATATTCAGCAAAAGAGCTGCTTTCACAGAGACACATCTACAGTATTACAGTCACTGATCTTTCCATAAAGTACTTGTGCTATATTTTTACATACAGTATATATATATATACATATATATATATATAAATAGTTTTAGGCTTAGCTTATTAAAGTGCCCCTATCAGGGTTCCAGACTGCGACCATTTTTTGAGAATGTGCGAGTTAAAATTTGATGTGGTCGCATATGTGCGAGTGGACGCTCGCGCAACAGAACGCCGGTGTATCAGCTGCTGCAGTCCATAACTTATGTTCAAAATGAGCGAGTAGGCTACATCATGAATCCATTTTCCAAACCTTGTTTTTGACTTATCCTGAATCACGACGGTACGCCTTTAATAAGTGTTTATATTCGGACTGTTTTATCTCGGGGTCGACTCGGATGCGGAGTTGCACAGTGCCTGCGTGACTCGCCATAGACATTAATGGAGAGAAGTAGCTCCGGCTACAGTATTCTTCCGCAAGACACGTGCAGTTTATTTATTGACGAACGTAGACGTCACACGCATTGCACTGATAGTGGAACGTGCCAGTTACGAAATTCACGAATTAAGGCATATAAAAATGAAAATGTCTCATGAAACAGTGTGCCCCTTCCTACGTCTTTTCAGCGGTTAGATTAGAGTAATCGCTCGACTGAGGAAAAGGAAATTATTATAAAATGCAGAAGGTAAAGAGTGTGAGATTTTTGTTACAACTATAAACTTTGATAATGACAAGTCTGTATTAGCTTATTATAATAATTTAATCTTTAAAAATGTAATGCATACATTTGAATGTTTAATGATTTTTAAAAAGATAGAGAGATGATGCTGATAGAAAGATGAAAATAGACAGACAGACAGACAGACAGACAGACAGACAGACATACAGATAGAAAGAATATGATTCAAATGTAAATAGATTGTATATAATTAAAATGTAAAATGCTTAAAATTACAGATTAAAATTGCAGTCCAAAATCCATGAAAATCCTGAAATTTGGCAATGATAATTAATATATTACAGGTGTTTATGCTGCAACCCAGAAAGCCTTTGCTAGCTTTGGTCCATTAAAACCACTCTTCATCAGCATGCATTGATTAATCCCATGGCATGTAGCCAAAAAAAAAAAAAAAGTGCGACCAAATCATATGCTGGGTGCGACCAACTGAGAAAGTTGGTAGCACCAGTGCAACCAGTGGAAAAGGGTTGGAGCCCTGCCTATTATGCTATTTTAAAGGCTTCTAATTGTGTTTTGAAGTCTCCTACAACAGGTTAACATGCATATGGTCAAAAACTATTTTTTATATTATACATTTCAGCATCACCTCATTTCTCAAAGAGCCTGAAAATGGTTCGATGAAGGGTCTCTCAAAAACCCTCCTTTCCAAGAGTCTACTCTGCTCTGATTGGTCAGATGGATCAGTCTGTTGTGATCGGTCTACTTTGCTCTCATTGGTCAGATGGCCCAGTTTGTTCATTGGTCTACTCTGCTCTGATTGGTCAGATGGCTCAGTCTGTTGTGATTGGTCTACTCTGCTCTGATTGGTCAGATGACCCAGTTTGTTCCTTGGTCTACTCTGCTCTGATTGGTCAGTTGGCCCAGTCTGTCGTGATTGATCTACTCTACTTTGATTGGTCAGATGGCCCAGTTTGTTGATTGGTCTACTCTGCTCTGATTGGTCAGATGGCCCAGTCTGTTGTGATTGGTCGACCGCTTACAGCTCGTATCTTAAACCAAATGGCCATTACCATATATGGATTTCAGCACTGGATCTTCCCAGTGATAACAACAGTAACCACCATGGCGTCTGTTTTCCGTATCAATCTCATCCTTTAGAAGTGCATCAAAGTGGATTTACTTTGGCAGCAGAAAACACGTTCTTCTCGAACCAAACACTTCCAGCCTCAGCTTTAACTACAGTGTTTGAGGGAGGAGCAAAGCAAACTTTGTTCCGGCAACCAATGAAGACCTTTCCTGGTATTATGCAAATTAGTTACAAACATACATAGGTTCGAAGCAGGAAGACTGGAGTTACTGACGACTCATTTCAGGCGGTTCAGAATCGATTCTCTTTTCTTGGAGACAAAAACTTCATTTATCTACACTTTGATCTTTCACAAATATTCACAAACAGTTTTATTACACACTATATGAAAGATTATACTCCCAAAAAGCATAATGGGGCACTTAAAACGTGTATTGTAGTTTTTTTGTAATACCATTCATAAATTGTTTTTAAATAGTGCACTTATAACAACTTTTGCAAAATTTCATGTCATTAGAATTGATTTTTCCGTCATATTTTCTTTTGATTCTACACCCTTCTCCTCCTAAAGATTTCTCTCATGTGGGATTTATTTTAGTGAACTGCGTCTACATGTCAAAGCTCTAGTTATTAACATCCCAGCACTCAGTAAGTAAAAATGAGCTTATGTGGAGTTAAATTTCATTTTCTTTTCCTTCTCTCACAGAGAGAATCTTAATTTTTGTGAATCTAGTCCCAGATTTGCTTGACCAATCAGAGTGCAGGACAGGACAAGAGTGGACGGGTCAGACGTCCTATATGTTTTAATTACAGAAGCTCTAGACAGATAAAGACTAATCTGTAACACTACAATAAAGTTGATTAGTTCACCATTATGTATTTACTAACATGAACTAACAATGAGCGTACAGTATTTATGAATCTTTGTTAATGTTAGGTAATAAAAATATAGCTGTACAGTTTGTTCATGTTAGTTCACAGAGCATTAACTAATGTTAACTAATACAACCTTTGATATTAATAACAATTACATATTAATAATCCTTAAATGCTGATTAAAGTATTGTTCATTCTTAGTCCATGTTAACTAAGGTAGTTAAGTAATGTTAACTAAGGAACCTTATTGTAAAGTGTTACCGACTAATCTAGCTTGATTACACAACAGTGTCAATCCTGATAAACTCAAGCTGAGACTCAAATCACACGCACAGATATTTGTTTTTCCGATCTGATCTTTAGTGGTTTTCCGAGCGATGACACGTGATCTGTTTGTTCAGACAGTGTTGGCAGTTTCTCCTGTATCTACATCCGCCGCTCTTCTTATGACTCGAGTCTCTACACAATACAAGCTGAAAAACTGGATATTTCGCCTCTGCTGATGTATATCATGACATCACGCACCGCACACATGAGCAGAATGGCTCTTCAACGCCTATTATACATAAGAGGATAGTACTGAAGATAATACATAAAACATTTTTGTATCTGACAAAATAACGTTGTAGATTGACAACATTATAACAAACATTCGTCCAACGATATGTGCATGCATACTGTATATTAATGAAATTAATTTTAACAGTTGGTTTGGGTACAACATTAGCTTCCTCATACACCATTTCACACGTTTTCAATGGTTAAAACAATAGCGGATCTGTACTCACATGATAACAGTTTATAACAGAATAAGACGTGGTGTATTCGCTGTCATTGTCCTACTGCCACATGTGGTCGCGGTCACGGCTCGCTAGCTTGCGTTACGCCTGCTACTGACTGAGATTTCAGAAATCCTGTAAGGTCATTTACAAATCACACCGTACAACATGGATCTGATAAACTGGGGTATGGCATATGAAGACTACGATGATGACACCTATTGAATCGTAGGATGTAAGTTAGAATACAAGAATCAAGCGTCATCAGCGAGCGCAAGTGGTGAACAAACAGAGCTAGATCAATCGCACTTAAAGGGGTCATGAACTGGCTTTTCAAAAAATATATATTGTTGTCTGAGGTCAACTTATGTTGTTCGCTTGGTTTTTACATTCAAAAACATCAAAATGAATAAGTAATAGGCTATTTTCTACCTAGTTTTGAGCCTAGCTCAAAAACACTGGATTTTTATGGGCGTCTCACACTGAAGACTTGGAAGTAAACGCCCACTGCTGTGAGTGGATACCAGTTTTGCATATAAGGTCCCACTTTATATTAAGTGGCTTTAAGTACTATGTACTGACATTGAAATTAATAATTTGATACAATGGACTTATTGTGTACATACATGTTTTTGCATTGTACTTATATTTTAAAAATACAAGCATGTAATTACAGCTGTAATTAATTTATGTAATTACATTAGTAATTACACAGTTGACCCTTCCCTCACACCTTAACCTACCCTTAAACCTACCCATACCACCACATGCCTGTCCCTAACCTTAACCGTATCACACCTCAATAGCAGCAAAAGTGTTTTACAATACAATAGAAACACAATAATACATTGTACTTATTTTTCGATGTAAGTACGTAGTACTTAAAGCCACTTAATATAAAGTGGGACCGCATATTATAATGTGTTTCAACTTACTCGTCAGTGCACGTGGGGGATTTCACACACAGCCTGAGTGTTCAGCGGTGCCGCGTTTTCCAACTCTTCTCTTAAAATGTGTTGTGGAAGCCAAGCATCAAGCGCTGCCGCGATAATACACACTCGCGTTCAGGAGTCGGGACATGACGGTATATTCACTTGCACAATAGGGCCAGCAGTGCATCGTGAATGAAGTCTTTTTAGTCTTACCAGTTTAAACATTCAAGCGATTTTCTAATTCAAGCGAACTAATCAGTGCTCGTGCGCTCTCTGGGATGATTTTCTATATGCGCACATTCATCGAAAATCTGCCTCAAGAACAGCTGGCCAGTAACAAAAGTTATTTTTCACGGTTTGTATTGCTTTAACACGCAAAACTGTGTCGATTTTGGTCTTCGTGAGTATAATTCTCAAGGTTGGACATCCGGGACTTTTACTCCTGCGCGCCATAGCAACGCGGCGAAGGGTAAAACAAACGAGCGCCCGCCATTAAGCAACACGCAAGCGGAAGATAAACAAGCGCCTAAAATAAATCTAAATAGAAATGCAATCTCAAATGAATGGACAAATTAAAGAATAACAAAATAATACCACTGCAGAGATGGACACTCAGTTTTCTGTTGCTATGTATGACATTGCTATGCATAATGGTCGGCAGCTCTACACTGATATGCAACAATGAAATGCACTAACGTTAGTTGTGTGGGGAATAAGATACAATTTAGGCTTTTTTGAAAAAAAAAAAAAAAAAAAAACTGTGTCCCTCACTGACATTGTACAAGCTGTGCCACTGACAGACTGAGCTCATTACAGCCACTTTGTAACAGTGCTTTTGAATTAACAGTTTTTTGTTGTTGTTGTGAATGAATAAAAAAAATCGATTACATAGTTAATGTAATCGATGCTTGATGGGTATTTAAACACACATGGTGTTCATACCAGGGGATTTGATGAGCTGGGCAATGCTTTTGGGTTGTTCTCCCAAGACTCCCATGGATGCCGATAGGGACAATATTGTAATGTTAAACCTACAAGCGACACCTTTCTGTGGTACCTGGTCAATGCAGGTGCTGGAGACTGTCTATATTTGATAAGACATTCTGTAATAGAAGATGAATATATGTATTCATATACTGTATAGCTGCTAAGTTAGCGCCTTTCACAGACATATAACGTTAGCTAACGTTAGTCACAAAGCACTTAACATTAGTGTTTTATTATTCACGTCTCACCACCGACATACATTTGCATACACAGATATCATTTATTAATACAAAGTAGTCCGTTAGTATCCATAACTGACATAATCCACCGCAAAACTTCTGTGAATAGATACCTTTTTGATTTGCCTTGGGCATTGACTTCGGTTTGTTTTACCCTTCGTGGCTGGTTGCTATGCAGGTCACATGATTAGTGACGTAACGCCGAACCAGAGAATAGTCTAAACATAGTCGGTTTTGTCTTTAATAAGCATAAAACATATGCCAGTATAATGAACTCAGAATTCGTGCACTTGCTCTTAAAGTGACAGCAAACATATGTGACGGTCATTCATTCTGTCATCAAAACAACAAAAGAGAGCTTTAAAATAAATGTATCAGCTTAATAGCCTGTGTATTTAATTTATTCAGGACTAAAATACTATCCAGTGTTTTTTTCCATTTGATTATTTTATTCAGTTTCTGTCTGAATACTAGTGTTAGACCTATTCAAAAACTTTACTCTTTATTTGTGTCTTTATTCTATTGCATTTATTTGTGCAACTTTTTTCAATTTAATTGAACAATTTAAATCAAGCTTCGTGTTGTGTAAATTCTTAACAACATTACCCCATTGTAAACATGCAATGAGCGCAAACATTTAGGCAAGATAAATAAATTTGTTTGGCAAAAATTAAGGTATTTTTTTAAGTCACAGTAGTTAAATCTGTATCTGTATTGCATGTTCAAACTTTAAAATCATTCATATTAACTGGTTAATAGATTTTTTCTCTGGAAAGTAGGTTTGGAAATTTTAGAGAAATTCTAAATTAATGCATTACAGTTGAACTAAATTTTAGTCACCGGAATTGTTTTAGTAAACTAACAGCTATGGATGATAATAACAAAGTACAGAAACAAAATATTTATTTTGGGACGGTTGACATTCACTTTAGGACGGTTCAAATTGTTTTTCAGGACGGTTCCAGGACGGAGGTTAAAAAAGTTAGTCTGGAGCCCTGACGGCGCAGCACCGTTTTTAACTCTTAATCGGTCTGCAAATCTGAGTCTTGTTTACAAAACAATCCTCAGTGAAATGAAGCGAACAGACGGACAATGTTTTACCCTCATCAGCTGGAACGTCATTAAAAATAAAGTTTATCCATGCAGTCCTATTGGAATCCACAGGAAGCTTATGCAGCGACTGTCTTCCACAACCAGGCGCTGCACAATATTTTGTATTGCTTGGTAGCTTCGATCCGGTTTGTCATCACGAGGTAGGCATCTATGTTATTTAGCTATGCGTGTAATGCGCGAATCGGTGGGCGGGGCTAAACCGGTTGTGTCCTCTTTATTACTCTTTGACGTCATAGTTCCCCACTTTGAAAAACGAGTCGTTTGCTGAGCCTGGTGTCAATGAAAGCTTTTATTGGACTAAAAAGGACGTTTTCAGTTCTGAAACTTATAGGATATACTTATAATATGATGACCTCTTAGATTTTAAAAGCTCAAGGAAAATTTGATTTCTAAATTTATCACCCCTTTAAGCAATTGTGGTTTTTGTGTGCGCTAAAAAAGGAGGAAGTGAAACAGGAGAATATAGACGTGGTCATGGCTAGGGAAAACAAGCCAACTGGGCATTCTCTTTGTAATTTTGTAAATGGAGCTTGAGGGAAACAGTAGTTTTAAGTTTTAGAGTCATGTCACATTGATCAATACGCCTTTCATGTTGCATTTTTATTGGCTAGTCAGCAGACGTAGGTCGTAGCAGCACACACACACACTGTGAGATGATCATGCTAAATATCTGACACTGTCAGAAAATGATCTCAAACTATCTATAAATCTCTCTCCGACCACAGAAATTGTTACGATTGGTCGTCTTTCATCTGGGACAGCCCAAAATCATACGATGTGTGTCGGGCATTAAGAGAACAAGCGTGTCGTATGGTTATTACATGCTCGAGCACTCAATGGCTGACAGCGCCAGCTAGTGGTGGAACTAGTCTATGCAAGCCCTACTACAGTATATAGCAATAATAACTGGTCCTAACTACATATTAATACACACTACCATTCAAAAGTTTGGGGTCTGTAAGATTTTTCTTGCTTTGATTGGCTTTCAAGTTCCTACTGATTGCCAAGGCTGCATTTATTTGATCAAATATAAACTAAAACAGTAAAAATTAGGGCCAGACCGATATATCGGCAGGCGATATTATCGGCCGATATTAGGCATTTTCCAAACTATCGGTATCGGCAGTTATAATGGCCGATAAATGAATATTTCAAAAATAAAAACAGACGAAACAACCATGTAATGAGTGTTGGAGTTGTATAGTTTGTCCACCAGAGGGCATTCTACACCGTACCTGTTGGCAACACTCGTTGAGTTGGTCACGAGACATACATTGCTTGAATAACAATTAAAAGAACATCCCCATCAGTTCTCTTAGGCCCTGTTTACATGAGAACGCTCACGGGTGAAAACATAAAAATATTTTATCGGATGTGCCTTTCGTCTACACGGCGACGGCGTTTTTGAGGCTTAAAAATGCAAAAAAGTGAAACCACCCTCCAGAGTGGAAATCTTAAAACGCTCCACCGTCGCGTTCCCGTGTAAACGGTAAAACGCAAAAGTCTGCTTGACAATGAAGGTTGTACGCAGGCGCGTGGACTTGGTGTTGCTAGTAGTATGCACTCCTAGCCGCCTGGAGTACATACTACATTGAATTTCTCAGACATTTGCGTCACCAATTGCATGCAAATTTCCCACACAAAACGCTCGTTTAAACGCAGAATAAAAAATGATGACGCAACGACACTTTTGCGTTTTCTCTTCAGAATCGTTTCCGTGTAAACATAGCCTTAACTCAAATAAGCATGACAACATTTGTGACAATCATGTTCAGTTTTGCTGCTGTTAAATAAGCCGAGAGTGAAGCGGAATTAGCTAGTAATAATTACGTTACGTTGTAACAGTGTAGTTGACTGACTGTCCTTTTAACTTTTGACAATGTGACTGAAGTATTTCTTTAATAGCGCGTGACAGTTATAGCAATGAGACGTATCATCTCTCCTTGGCCTGTTATATTGAAAATGTATGTTTTACAATTTGCAGTATGCCGTCATCAATTGCTAAGTTATGGCTATCATAGACTAGCTAACCACAAAGCTAGCTAATGCCACTATCATCAGTCGGTTCTGTTGTGACAATAAAAGAAAAAAAGTTTCTTTTTAAAATGCATAATCATATTATTTTAGTTAAAACTCAAATAACTACAAATAACTAATGTTAGGGAAATCTGTTAATGTTTTGTTGCACGTTTTGAAAAAAGAAAAACAAATATCGGCCGATATATTTTGGCATATCGGATTTTAAAACCAACAAATATTTGTTTCGGTATTGGCCTTCAAAATCCTTTATCGGTCGGGAAAATTTTTTAATATTATCGCAGTTTAAAAAACTGTTTTCTATGTGAATATACAGTAAAGTGTAATTTATTCCTGTAATCAAAGCTGTATTTTCAGCATCATTACTCCAGTCTTCAGTGTCACATGATCCTTCAGAAATCACTCTAATATGATGATTTGCTGTTTAAGAAATATTTATGATTATTAAAAACGCACACACAGACACACCCACACCAGCTTGAGCTGTACAACATCTGATGTTGCTGATACTGCAGTATGAAAGGATGGAAGAGAGAGAGAGAGAGAGTGAGAGAGAGAGCAGTAAAGCGTGAAATCAGAAAGTGTCGGGCATATTACAGACGCCTCTCAGGGGTCTTTTCAGTAGAACAGCGTCTCACCTCTTATCTCTCCATCACTCCATCCTCTCTATCTCTCTAACACTGGGAATGTGATCACCGGCCTAATGGACACACTAAATTACCCACATCACATTTACTGTACCCTTCTTTACACCCTTTCTTTCTTTTTGTAACGCACAAATTGCTTCACATACTAAAAATCCTCATCACATTTTTTGGATCCCAGCATGCATTAAGTTATGAAAAAGCTATGTCTGAATGTTCAAAACGTTTTAAAAACGTTTTTATTTTCCTTGATTATACCCACATTCCATTTTATCGTTTTCATTATGGAAACGTTATTTTTTGAATGTTCTCTGAATGTTCTATAGTAACGTTTAAAAAAAATTAAAAGAGCCTCCAACTAAACATCCCATAAATTGTAACAATAAAGTGATTTGTTATGAGAACATTATTAAAGACCAGATAACTTTGAACAAACACTCTATTCATAACTAGTTCATAACTTTGAGAGAACCTTAATTAACGTTCTGAAAACATTCCCTGTTAGCTGGGATCTTTCTTTTGTAATAAATGTCGGTGTGATGTCTTCACCAGTTCAGGACAGTGCACGTGTGTGTATTCGCGGCACACACACACACACTCTAAGTTGCATGTGTGACTGACGGCTCTCTTTATCTGGGACAGGGGAATATCTCCATCCGCTCTCAATTCATCGATCAGAGTTATTGATCCCGAGCGCATGCGGAGTAAACATGCACAGGCCAACTGAGTGTGTTTAACAAAAGCAGTGCGTTAAGATCCTCTGTGTGAGTGTGTTCTCCGAGCACCATTACAGGAAAGAGCCATCCTGGACTAAGAGGACAGGAGGAGGAAAAGAACGAATGATTACAGAGAGGGAGGGTAAATAAGCAAGCTTTACTGCAGGGTAAGAAGAAGAGGAGAAGGAGAGAAGAAAGAGAAGAGATAATAGAAGCTCTGCGGCAGAGTGTCTGTTCTGTTCATTACCTGAACCAAACCTCGTGAACGACACACACCGAATACTGAACCAAGCCGCACACTGCACACACACTCACACATTATAATCAGATTCAACTTTTTTGGTATTTGGCAACTCAAATGTTTCTTTAAAAATGATAAATGCTATGCTGGTTTAGAATCTCCTATGAAATATATGGTTAAATAATCCAAATTTGATTTGAAATGATTGAATTATTCAATATTTACAATGGCAGTACTAAAACATACTATTATACTATATACTATTATTATGAAATAAATATTAAATAACTCAAATGACATAATAACATAACTATACAAATATTGAAGTATGTTTATAGTCAACATTACTCTTTGTTTCTTGAAGCTCAATTTTTTGTACATTTGGAGTGCTGTCAGTACAGATAAAAACGACAAAAATCGGTGTTGCCGACACCGTGTTATCGTTTTTTAAAATTCGCACCCAGTTGACTTCAATGGGGCATGTTCTAAACCTGCTTTTAGCATCCTTGATTTGTCATTACGAGTGCACAGACATGTGAGTGGTGTTATTATGAGTGACCACGGTCAATCTGACTGCAGTAGATGTGAAAGATATTAATAAAAATGATGTTAATTCAGCCACATACCTGTATTTATTTACCTAAATTTACCTGTTTTCGGTCGAAGTCCAGAGTAGTCAATTGTCGAGTTTGCGCGCGCGACTCAGACTGTCAGCTGTCAGCCGATGGCGGTGCTGTGTGGTGTTCTGAGAATATCAGCTCAAATTCATCTGAATCAGATGTTGATCATCATTTAGTTAACAATGATCACATGCGCTAACTCGACAACAGTGTTGGGGAGTAGTTAACTACAAGTAGTGTAGTTACTAACTTAACTACATTTTTCAGTAGCTTGGCAGTAGCTCAGTTGCTTTTTAAACAGTGTAGCTTTTCCAGTATCTAACTACTTTTTGCAGCAAGTAGCGGTGTAGCGCGAGCAAAAGCTACATTGCTACATTGTCAAGCCTGCACGAATCAGCGCGATGCAAGGATGTTCTTGTTAGATTACAAACTAATTTTTTGCCATTACCGCCACCTGTTGTTTAATCACGCATCTTGCGGTTCACTGACGTACAGAAGTGGGTTGACACACCCATATTATGATTATATAGCAAGACGTGACAGCAGATTTGGAGGATGGAGAAACAACTAACTTAATTACCCATGGCCTTATTTGTCCAAGTTCAATCAGTATTTTTGAGAAAATGTTCTACAGTACATACAATTTACGTTGGATATATATTTCGTTCTTGCAATGTTGTAGGCTATTTGTTGCACTTTTGACAAACAGTCAGATATATTTTAGTGTTGTGTGTAATAAAACAATACTCTTTGAAATCGTAATTGCATTGCCTTGTTTTGAACACTAAATATTTTACTTAAAACATTCCTCAGACACTTATTCAGTTATTTATAATATACGTTGTTCAAAAAGCAAAAGTAGTTTCAATGTAGCTAGCTACTTATTGATTGTAACTTGTAGTGTAGCTAACTACTTTTCTAAACGGGTAGCTTGACTGTAGTTAAACTACTTTAACTTACGAGTAGTTTGTAGCTTGTCAAACTACACTTTCAGAGTAGCTTCCCCAACACTGCTCGACAATCGACTACTGTGGACTTCGACCGAAAACAGGAAGTAAATACAGGTATGTGAGCTGGCTGAATTAAGGATGACGGATGATGTCAACAGAGTGCAAATTTTAAAAAGAGGATAACACGGTGTAGGCAACAACGATTTTTTTGTCGTTTTTGTCTGTACTGACAGCACAATAAATGCACCAAAAAATGAGTTCAATGTTAAAATTTACTGGAGTTCTCCTTTAAGAGGTCATGAACTGCTTTAAAAAATGATAATGATCTTTAAGGTCCACTTATTTCACATCAAAAACATCCTAATTTGGAAGTAACAGAACATTTTCGATTCTATTTTTGACGCTCTCTCTGAAACACCACACTTAAGGCCCTGTTTACACGAGAACGCTCGTGGGTGAAAACGTAAAAATATTTAATCGGATGTGCCTTTCGTTTACACGGCGACAGCGTTTTGAGGCTTAAAAACGCAAAAAAGTGAAACCACCCTCCAGAGTGGAAATCTTAAAACGCTCCACCGTCGCGTTCCCGTGTAAAGGGTAAAAACGCAAAAGTCTGCTTGACAGCGAAGGTTGTACGCAGGCGCGTGGACTTGGTGTTGTTGTAGTATGCACTCCTAGCCACCTGGAGTACATACTACATTGAATTTCTCAGACATTTGCATCACCATTTGCACGCGAATTTCCCACACAAAACGCTCGTCTAAACGTAGAATAAAAAATGATGACGCAACGCCACTGTTGCGTTTTCTCTTCAGAATCGTTTCCATGTAAACATAGCCTAAGACTCAAGAGTTTGAGATATATCCAGCTCCAGACCCGTAGCACCACCAGTTTCACAACCCCAGCGCCAGAACCGGAAGTGAGGGAGGGGCGGAATTATTATTATTGCATTAATAGCTATTTTTGCAACAATGTAAGGACAAAATGGGCCTGAGAGTGAGTTCCTCGTTTGATACATTGTAAGTTAAATTCATACAAGATTGTTGTGATAAAACAGGCCTAGGGTTGAATTGGTCATTTTGTATACATTTTTATTGTTTCGTTGAAAACAATGCAGAATTTTCTCTCTTTTTTAGATTTTGACATTATTATTTTACACAAAAAAAATGCATGCTGCACATGTTCTTGTGAAATAAAGTATATTTTATAAAAAATACCCTTACGTTTTTTTTATTTTTTATAAATGTATTCAAAATCATCTTACAAATACATATCCTCAATATCAAAACAATTTAAGATTTTTGTAAACACAATAAATAAATAAATAAATAAATAAAATCTCACAGAGGTCTGATCAGTTCTCGAATAGTTTCTAATTTTGAAAACCTCCAATGCTTGTCTTGTTTTATATCTTTCAAAGCTTTATTATACAAAGTTAACTCCTTCATAAAAAACAAAAAACAAAGGTCTTACCTTCATAAATCTACACGTATGTATAAACTGCGTAGCTAAAATAATTAAACTGTTATACATTAAAATGCCCATAAATTTCAAGTATTATTTTTTCACCATCATGATCAGGAAGTAACTCATAATACAATGAAACGGATAACAGAAACTATATAAAATTATATTACACAAAATCAATGTTTTAAAATGCTTATTGTATTGTAATTATAACATACATACTAGAGAGTACGACGTTTCATGTTCAATAAAAGCTGTTTCATGTGTAAAATTCCCTCCAAATTACGTTAGGTGGTGTTATTAGGTTTCGAACCTAAGCTCCGCCCCTCACTTACGGCCCTGGTGCTGGAGTTAGAACCTAAGCTCCGCCCCTCACTTACGGCCCTGGCGATGGAGTTAGAACCTAAGCTCCGCCCCTCACTTACGGCCCTGGCGATGGAATTAGAACCTAAGCTCCGCCCCTCACTTACGGCCCTGGCGCTGGAGTTAGAACCTAAGCTCCGCCCCTCACTTACGGCCCTGGCCCTGGAGTTAGAACGTTAGCTCCGCCCCTCACTTACAGCCCTGGCGCTGGAGTTAGAACCTAAGCTCCGCCCCTCACTTACGGCCCTGGCGCTGGAGTTAGAACCTAAGCTCCGCCCCTCACTTACGGCCCTGGCGCTGGAGTTAGAACCTAAGCTCCGCCCCTCACTTACGGCCCTGGCGCTGGAGTTAGAACCTAAGCTCCGCCCCTCACTTACGGCCCTGCCGCTGGAGTTAGAACGTAAGCTCCGCTCCTTACTTCCGGTTCTGGCGTTGGGGTTCTGAAACTCGTGTGCTTCGGGTCTGCAGCTGGATACTATAGAAGAGTTTTGCATATTAAAATAATGTTCAACGTGTGGAGTTATTTGAAAAGCCAGACTCTGATCCTAAATCATAAGACAAACCTAAACCACAAAAAACAGAAGATACTCCAGTCTGCGACAGCTCGGTGATAAATCATCTATATATATACACGGTATTTGTGTGGTAATATTGTATTATATTAGAGATGAAACACTACCGAAAGGTGAATGTGTACCACGGCTCGTCACACTGTCGTGCTTACATTCATCGCTCATCATTTTCAGTAAAGTGAGTCCATCTCATGATCTGTGACAAACAAAGCAACAGTGACACTTGGTAAAAACACTGTTACTCACACTTGTGTGTTGAGACATTACTGTCAGATCAGTATAGTCAACACTGCATCATCTTTTACTCGCAGTCTCTCTGAAAAGCCTGCGTCCAACTGTCTTGTTTAAAAAACGAATCTACAGTTAAATGAAGCGAACAAACAAACAAACCCACACTTAGATTACGATGAATGCCGAGCAAAGACTGTGTTTATCAACTAAACCTCAGAGGAATCTGTTGTTCAGTAAATCTATGTTTGCATCGGTCTCATATTAACTATGTAGTACTATGTGACATGCGTGAACCAGTGGGCGGAGCTAAAGAGGCAATGATGTAGAAGTGGGCGTTGATCTTTTTCTTTTGTCACACTATGACGTCATACTGAGAAAAATGTCAGAAACGAGTCATTTTCTAAAAAAGCTGTTTTTTGGACTAGTGAGGAAGTTTTGAGTTATGAAACTTACAGGATATTCTTATAGTTTGGTGACCTCTTATATGTCAAAAGATCAAGGAAAATGTGATTTATCAATTCATGACCCCATTTATTTTTTTTTACCATAAATAAAATGCTGCTTTATAATTTGGAATGAAATATGATTCAATTATCCACTTTTAAACTTTTATATATATAATAGTAGCAAAAAAATCATGTTAATATGAAACTATATATTTAATATAGTTTAGAAACATTAAATATTGTACAACTCTTATTTTAATAACTATAAACATATTGAATGAAATAGACCTACACGTATTATTCAAATAGACCTACCTACACATATTATTCACGTATAATATTGAATTATTCAAAATTTGTAATAGTAGGAATTAAAATGTACTGTTAATATTAAATAAATATTAAATATGATTATATTTATAAACATTAAATATGGTATAATACATATTAAATACAATAGCCATATTAAACTAAATAGCAAACCTTGATGGCTTGATTTAGATTTTTCTCTCAATTGTTTTCCAGTCATGATAAATGTAATATGCTTCGGAACTTGGTATAAAATATATGATTAAATAATAATCAACTTAAAATTGTATTTAAATTATTCAGTATTTGTAATAGTTGCCATAGAAAAGTACTATTGATATTAAATAAGCAAATATTAAACATAATATAATAACTTAAATAACTATAAAGAAATTGAATAAAATAGATCTACAAGTATATCTAGTCAACATGAATTAGTTTGTTTATTTTTCCCATGATTCTGCTTCTGTACAGAGAATAAGAGAACAGCACACACGTCTTCAGAAGAGGACAGTTAATCAAGACTAAGTGCAGAGTATTGATCAGAGAGAGAGAGAGAGAGAGAGGGGAGAGGAAACTGGAAATACTTTTTTGATTAATCTACATACACCATAACTCTATATGTGCACAAATGTAACAAAAAAAGAGCTCTGTTCTGAAATATGCCATGATTAGTGAGATTAAATACAGAAATGAGCTCTGCACTGTGCTTGACAACACCAATAACCATAAAGTTACTGTTACACCTGCAGATCACAGACATGATGCAAGTTTCATTTGTCCTCGCTGCAAGAAAAAATGCTGCAAGATGCAACATAATAACACCAATCGGTGCATATTTAATAAGATGCAATTATGCATGTACACTCACCTAAAGGATTATTATGAACACCATACTAATACTGTGTTTGACCCCCTTTTGCCTCCTGAACTGCCTCAATTCTACGTGGCATTGATTCAACAAGGTGCTGAAAGCATTCTTTAGAAATGTTGGCCCCTATTGATAGGATAGCATACTGCAGTTGATGGAGATTTGTGGGATGCACATCCAGGGCACGAAGCTCCTGTTCCACCACATCCCAAAGATGCTCTATTGGGTTGAGATGTGGTGACTGTGGAGGCCATTTTAGTACAGTGACCTCATTGTCATGTTCAAGAAACCAATTTGAAATGATTCGAGCTTTGTGACATGGTGCATTATCCTGCTGGAAGTAGCCATCAGAGGATGGGTACATGGTGGCCATAATGGGATAGACAAGGTCAGAAACAATACTCAGGTAGGCCGTGGCATTTAAATTATGTATAATTGGCACTAAGGGGCCTAAAGTGTGCCAAGAAAACATCCCCCACACCATTACATCACCACCACCAGCCTGCACAGTGGTAACAAAGCATGATGGATCCATGTTCTCATTCTGTTTACGCCAAATTCTGACTCTACCATCTGAATGTCTCAACAGAAATCGAGACTCATCAGACCAGGCAACATTTTTCTGACCAGGCAACAAAAATTGCAGCCTCTTATTCCTATTTGTAGTGGAGATGAGTGGTACACGGTGGGGTCTTCCGCCTCATCAAGGTTGTGAGTGTTAGAGATGCGTGGATGGGCTATTTTCATCCACAACTGCATCACAAAACTCATAATCCGTCCGCCATCCATCCGCACCAACGTTTTTGACCAATTTTCAAAACCGCACCCGCCAGCCATCAGCTGATTGGGCGATAAAAGGCAAACCTGACTGTGGCGGGGGCGTGATTTTGCGAAGTCTGCACATAACCGCTGGGAATGAGAGAGCGAGAGAGAGAGTGGAACTGAGAGGGCGCTACTGCAACCGAGACTGAGAAGCAACTGTTGGATCGCGGTGTTTTGTTTATGGTGGCGAATCCGCTACTGTGCGCCTCGTTTCTTTTTGTTTTTCTGAACAAGTCCCAGTCACGCCAACCCTGTCTTCTATCTTGCACACACACTGAACCTCTTCACACTGACCTTATCAGATAGGCTACTGTACAATATTTTCACTGTGGCCTAATAGAAAACGCATATTGGCAGATAATTTGGTTCAACACGTCCGCCACCCACCCAAATTTAATTAAAATATTTTTTTAGTCACGTCATTCCACCCGATCCGCGGTTTATCCATGGCTGTAACCGCTAACTGCGCATCTCTAGTGAGTGTTGTGGCTTCAGAAATGCTTTGCTGCATACCTCGGTTGTAACAAGTGGTTATTTCAGTCAAAGTTGCTCTTGATTAGATAATTGCATTAATGAGAAACTGAACAGGTGTTTCTAATAATCCTTTAGGTGAGTGTATTTCAGACACAACAGGCACACAAAAAAAACAAGCTTGCTGTGGTTAAGACAGACACTTCACATGCATTTCACCATTTCATTTGATTAAACTATCGCCATTCCCACAAACTCAAAAAAATTCAAAAGTAAACCTCTGTTGTGCATAACTTGATTTGATTGTGCAGAAATAGTTAATTTTCACTTGATTATTTAAAAAACAGATTTATTCAATTGTTAATACTTGATTACCACCATTTTTGTTACATAAAATTTGTACTGAATCATAAATCCACATTTTTTCAGGAAAAAAAACAGCATTTCTGAAAAAAAAATCAAAGGGCCCATTATTGTAAAAAATGTTTGTCAATGTTTTATTAAAAAAAGTTTATAAATTTTATAAAAAGACATGCTTTTTGATTTTTAAAATGTTATTACACTATTAAAATACAGAAAATTAATACAGAAAAAAATGTATCCCAGAAAAAAAAAAGAAAAAAAATTTGGGGACTACCGGTGTCACAGATATTTGATAAAAGAAGCCAATTTTCAAATAATAATTAATAATAAAAGCATTTTCTGCTAAAATTACCACAATAAACAATTCTTCAGCCAAGTATAGTGCATTAGTAACTTAGCCATAATGACCCCTTTACAACATTCATTAAAAACTTAAATAATAAAATAAACACGGAATATGACACAACATCCAAAGAACATTTGGAGAACATCAGCTCTTTAATTCAATTTGTCTCCATTATATTGCATATGGATGATCTGCATATTATTATAGATTAATACTTATATAAGAGGCAGAGTGAAGGCTACACACACACACACACACACACACACACACACACACACACACTAGCTCCTCTTAAATAAGCTCAAATCTACCCACACATGTGCTGTACCTGCTGCCAAAACAATAAACTCATCCAGACCCATAGAGATCACTGAATAATACAACAACAGTCTCAACCCACACACACAAACACACATCCAAAAACCATCAAACAAGCACGACACAGTACGGTATCGCTGGCAGACGCCACCCAACCACCCACATTACACACACACACACACTCATTACAAGGAAAAAACCCTTCCTCACATCAAAAGGGTGTAAAAAAGCATCTTGTCGTCTCTACAGCGAGTGTGTGACTACAGACAGAAGTGTGTGGGTACAAAGACAGAGAAGAATAATAGAGAATCTCCTGCGCTTTCATGGACTCGGTTTAAAGACAGCAGAGCTGATCTCAACTGAATGACCATCGCAAACGCCCAAATATCTTCAGTGGATTATGTTCAAAGAATATACCAGAACAAGCTTGCTAAAAAAAGTATATCTACATATACATATATTCTGGATCATTCCTCTAGGAATCACTCTATGATTTTCTGCTCAAGAAACATTTCTGATTATCAGTGTTGAAAACAATTCTGCTGTGGAATATTTTTGTGGAAACAGTGATACATTTTTCTCAGCAATTTTTAAAGCTGCAGTCTGTAGTTTTTCCTTTTTGTCGCCATCTCTGTTCGAAATCTGCAATTGCAGTCTTTCGCGTAATTATCAACTTTACGTGAGTTGTGTCTCGACACGGCAGAGCGCAGATTAATCCAATGTTTTGAGGAGAGTGTGGCCGGTGTCGATACTGGCATTCGCAATCACAGATTATACTTTTTGGAACTAAAACCAAAATATGAATTTTTACCGAAAAATGTCCTCTGAACTAGTAACATCCACTTTTTGTTTTTGTTTTTTTGGAATTTTCTTAGCAATGTTAAAACGCACATCAACCGATCATTTATTTAGCGTTCATGTAAACACTACATTCAGATTCACCAATTGGAATGAATTCAGTTAGATTGAAACAAAAGGTGTGCATGTCAACAATAAATGCCGACTGCAGAAAGCAAAAGCTGAATCCAGGACATCAATGGCCGGACATGTCTGGGAAAAAGAGGATGGTAACCCCTACTACTCCTACTTCTGCTTTCTCCACAGAACAAGAGGCTGCTAGCTTAGCTAACTGCTAACTTCTGACTGTAGTCTTTAGCCTCTGGACAAAAAAAAAATCGCAAAATGAGATTTTTTGCGTCATCTGAGGATTTTTTCCAGACAAAAAAATACATAAATCTCAGGGAGATATGAGGGTGGAAAGCATGGTAATTATTTTTGTCAGGGCAGTGTGTTTTCAGATCAAATATCCAAACTAACTGGCCAGTTTCAGACTGTAAAACACATTTGATCACTCACCCAGCCACCCGGCTCCTGAGTTTGGCACACACATGTCGGTCTCGGCGCTGGGCAGCACGAAGCCCACGACGAACACCTCCACGCCGTCAGACATGAGCGCCAGGCCCAGCACGAAGAACAGCTGCCACTGGAAGCGCCCGTGTCCACACTCCTGGATGATGAGCTCGTACTGCTGCGCCAGCTCCTCCTCATCCGCCTCTCTCTCCTTCTCCAGCTCTCGTTTATCCTTCACTCCATCCGCTGGCAGCTGGCCCCGCCCCCCTGAAGCCCCGCCCCCTGCCGGCACACCCTGGTACTCGCCCTCGTAGATCTCGTCCTCGTCGTCGTGGCCCTCGGTGGCGTCGCTGGAGCCCTCGTCCTCATCTCGCCGAGCTCCACCGTCCTGATAGTTGAAACCGTCTTCGTCCGCACCCTCGTCTTCGTCGTTCTCGAAACGGCTGTAGTTGCGTCCCGAGGCGTACTCGTCCGAGGCTCGGTCCACCACTTTGCTGACCTTCTTTACGGCGTGCCGTTTCGCCTCTTTGGCGATGTCGCGAGCGCCTTTGGTCAGAGACGTCCTTTCTCTGTACGGGTCCTCCATCTTCACTGAGGTGGATGGTTACAGGAATCAAACGTGAGTTTTACAGGACGAGTTTAAGTTCACTGAAGGCTGGTTTAGAGACAGACTGGAGAGTGTGACGTTTCCTTCTGACTGACCGCTTCATTCACTGTGGGAGAAACAAACACAGGCATGTTTTCATTCTGTGCAAAAGGGAACAAAATTATAATTACTAATCAAGCAAACATTAAATAAAATAAAATAAGAACTATATATGTGTATAATTTATAAAAATGTATTAAATAAATAAACACAATTTAATAAAGTATATACACTACCAGTCAAAAGTTTAAGATCGGTAAGATTTTTTATGTTTTTAAAAGAAGTCTCTTCTGCTCACCAAGGCTGCAATTTTTTTATAAAAAATACACAAAAAACACAGTAATATTGTGAAATATTATGACAATGTAAAATGACTTTTTTATGTTAATATATATTAAAATGTAATTTATTCCTCTGAAAAAAAGCTGAATTTTCAGCATCATTACTCCAGTCTTCAGTGTCACATGATCCTACACAAATCACTCTAATATGATGATTTTATGCTCCAAAAACATGTATGATTATTATCCATGTTGAAAACAGTTTTTTTACATTTTTATTTCAGGATTCTTTGATGAATAGAAAGTTGAAATGCAAGATATATGAAATGAAATGCAAGATATAACCAAAAAATATATTGTTAGATTAAATTATATATATATATATATATATATATATATATATATATATATATATATATATATATATATATATATAAAATTTAATGGAAACCAAACGGTTCAAGGTACAAAAGACAGTTTCAGTGCAAACTGTTCAAAGGGCTTTAAACAATTTCAGATGATGAATAAGGGTCTTATCACTCATTTAATAAAAAATAACAAAGTTTAAGTTTTATAAGCTCAAATGGTCGCCTTGCTCTGTTCTTTGATGCACGTCGTGACTCGCCTGTTCGAACTTGTTTATCAAAATGAACAAATCTTTTTTCGTGTCATTTGGTTTATTCAACGAACTAAATGAACGAGTTGACTCAGGAAAAGATTCGTTCATTTTGATGAACGAGTTCGAACAGGAGAGTCACGAATGCGCATCACAGAACAGAGCAAGGCAACCATTTGAGCTTATAAAACTTAAACTTTATTTATTTATTAAATGAGCGATCGTTTTGCTTGATAAGACCCGTATTCATCATCTGGAATTGTTTAAAGCCCTGAACAGTTTGCACTGAAACTGTCTTTTGGACCTTGAACCGTTTAGTTACCAGTAAAGTGCATTATATGGAGAAAATCCTGGAATGTTTTCATAAAAAATTAGTTGGTTATTTTTGCTTTGAACAGATTATATGAAAGCGCTGTATTCTCAGGTGCCCCTGCTCATGTGGAGAAGCCATAAATCAGGCTGGCACAGCGGGCAGAGGAGAGGACACTGTGCCCAGTTTAACCCATCGTCTCTGCATTTCCCTGCTCTGCTTCACACTCTTACCCTCCACAGGGAGTCGTGTGGACATTACCCGGACAGAGTTATGGAGAAGAGAAACTCCACATGATGACACTACTACAACACTGAGTCTTCACACACACGTGCATCTCTGATACTCAGAAACTCACAAACACTGCAGTGCAGCACCATTCCTCTCTCAGACAGAGACACACACACTCATCTCACTTTTATCTCCTCAAATCTGTAAAATAAAGACACACACACAGCGATGAAAATTTTCAGTCAGTCTCACAGATAATATCTCAGAGAAAGGGCCGGAATGAGAGGGAATATTCCATTTGCGATTAAATATTCTATTGTCTTCTATGTATAAAGAGGATAATGAGAATTGAAATTACAGTAAAGGTTCCAAATAGAACCAGAACACTCAAATATTTTGAAGTTCCAAAAAATAAAAAATAATAAAAACTTTTTTAGTTCTGGTATTTAGTCCCTGAATCCATAACACAAAACATCAAGAAAGATATAGCAATTATAGAACAATTTTCATCCAAAAATGTTTTTTGATAAGAAAAGGTTGAACACACGATCCACCGAAGAACCTTTATTTTGCAGAATGTTTCTTGAATCTCAATTCGAGCTGACATTTGATAACTGCGGCTGAATTTCAGCATATTCTGGCCAATATGCTGATCATCATTAGAATATGATTAATATTCATTAACTCTGGCATTTGGAACTCAAATCTTAAGAGCCTTGAGCCACAGAAACAAGACCCACTGAAGACATGTCTGAGAATAAGACTTACACAAACCACACCAATATATATGTATATATATATATATATATAAACAAAAAAAACACACACACACACATTCATAGAAATGTATTAGCACACCATAAAAAATAGGAGTTGAAAAAAGAGTGTTTAATAAGAAAATACAATTTCCAGTCTTTCTTTATTAATATTTTATGTTTATTTCAACGTGTTGCCATTTCTTTGTAATTATTATTGGTTAAATGTAATAATCTTTTTTTTTTGAGTGCACTAATAAAAGATTCATCAACAATTCGGGTCTTTTCAATGAACTGGTTCACACACACATCACATCACGACGTTTGGGAAGGCATGCATTAGGAATGGAAAGATCCTATTGGCTGTCTGATATGATTGGGCTATTCCAGTGGTGTCGTGTGTTCGGCCTTTCCTGAAGAATCATCTGATTCAGCCAAAACAGAAGCATGATTCTCTAAGAGTCGTGAGTTTCACGGGCCGCTGATACTGTCAGAGACGCTCATTAATCACAGAGGAGGCGCACGAAGAAAACGTGACCGATCTAACCGGCACAACAGCAATGTTAACAGTCAAATTATGTATCCACAATCCATCTAAAAACTCTTGGAAACTCAACACAGCCCGTCCGGAACGCTGCGGCAATACAGACCTAAAAAAAAGACCCGCAAATCATGACATCATTTAGTCCGAGACCAAATAAAGGCTGTTCCGGATGTGACTATGACATCATTAGAGGGGTGATGTAATCAATGCGACACCCGTTTTTCTGCATTAACCCCCGATGTGAGCGCGGGAGGGGGAGAGGAACAAACTCACGGGACGCTGCGACACAGTTTGACCCTCCATAAACCACTGATGGAGCTCAGAAGAACAGTGAAGTCACTCACACCTCAAACTCGATGCAAGTCGCTTCTCAAGTAAATGTATCTTGATTTGGAAAGGTTCCGATGTGTGTCCTGGAAAAGACACAGGTTTTTGTGCCGGTGTTTCACGAGGTGTTTAAGTGAATGATTATTAAGGCCGTGCTGTATTCTAGTGTCCCTGATTCCACACATTTCACCTTGCGGAAAACAGATCCGTGGTTAACCAGTGGTTTAGTGGAAAGCTGATGAATAACTCCTTGCAGAACACCACACACACACGCACACACGTATATCCTGCAGTAATGTAATGATGGATAGCTGAAGGCTTCACTGGTCACTGGGACTCACCAGCAGCTGTGGGGGTTTCATAGTGGACGCTTGTACAGATTGGATGAAGGCAGTGGAGTGTGTGTGTGTGTGTGTGTGGCCGCCTGGGAAACCCTACATTATGGGGACAATGATGCCACAAAGATGGCAATATATCAGAAATCCTTGTCCTAGATTTAGGGGTAGAGTTACTGTAATGAGAGGGTAAATACAGTTTGTACAGTATAAAAATCATTTGAATAAAACATGAAAACCCAGGTGTGTGTGTGTGATGTAGACAGATTACTACAGTTTGATCTACATCCACTAGAGTAAAAGCTTTATACCGAGTACAATCTACTGTATAGAAAAGGAATTTACTATTTACTGAAATAAATGGATAGTTTTTTTTTAAGTGTTTTAAGAATCCTATAGAGTTGATTTTGGAGAAATTGCACAGTGTAAAGAGTTGGTGCAGTTGTTAAATAATAGACTATAATTAAAAATTATTTTTATATATAAATATTAAATCATTTATATAAAGAGGATAATGAGAATTAAAGGGATGGTTCAGGATTTTGGACATCGGGCCTCATTTCCAAGTTAGCCTTAGTGTTATTTATCAGTGGAGACAGTTTTCAAAAATTTTCTTCCAGTCGCTCCAGTTGCATAGTTCGCCGGTGCTAGGCTAGCGCGAGTCAATGGTAACTTTTAGCATTCCATTAAAAACAGTTTGACCCTCTCCACATTACACCAAAAGTAATACACCAATTACACATAAATTATAGCGCCAGACTGTCGATATAAACGTCTGATGACAGAATACTGTTAGAATTCAAACTAGAGCCATATTGATTTATCGGCAGGCCGATATTATCGGCCGATATTAGGCATTTTCCAAACTATCAGTATCGGCAGTTATAAAGGCCGATAAATTAATATTTAAAAAATAAAATAAACGGACGAAACACACTTCAATTATGTCATGAGTGTTAGAGTTGTATAGTTTGTCCACCAGAGGGCACTCTACACCGTCCCTGTTGGCAACACTCGTTGAGCTGGTCACGAGACAAACATTGCTTGAATAACAATTAAAAGAAATCATGACAAAATTTGTGACTATCATGTTCAGTTTTGCTGCTGTTAAATAAGCCGAGAGTGAAGTGGATATAGCTCAGTAATAATTACGTTACATTGTTACAGTGTAGTTAACTGACTGTCCTTTTAACTTTTGACAATGTATCAGAACTTTTCGATATATCGGAATATCGGATTTTAAAACCAACAAATATTTGTATCGGTCTCGGCCTTCAAAATCCTTTATCGGTCTGGCTCTAAATCAAACTACGCTTGCATCTCAACGATCGCAATACATTTACAGGAACTAGTTTCTCAGCAGCGGCGGGATTTTACTTTGCTCCGGTTAGTAGTACTGCGCTAAAAAGTGAACACAGAACTGAAGCGCACTACAGTCGGGACTACCTGCACTACCTCTCTCTACCTCTCTCTCGGTTGCCTAGGTAACTACATGACTCCGCCGCTGCTATAAACCATGCTAATAAATGCAGGAAACAAAGTATAACTATTGCAATGCGATAAAAGGTTAGTTTGATTTCAAACATTATTCTCTCCACAGACATTTATATCGATAGTCTGGCGTTATAATTGATGTGCTTTTGGTGTACTGTGGAGAGGGTAAAACTGTTTTTAAGGGCAGGCAAGCAGTTACCGTTGACTCACACTAGCCTAGCACCGGCGAACTATGCAACTGAAACAACTGGAAGAAAATTTCTGGAGAAAAAACTGTGTCCACTGATAAATAACACTAAGGCTAACTTGGAAATGAGGCCCGATGTCCAAAAATTCTGAACCACCACTTTAAAATTAACAGTAAGGCCGTGTGTCCCCCAAAGCTTTTTTAGCCAGCTGAAAACGCTCAGACGCTCTGCTGAAGACACCTGACAGTGTTTTGTCAGCGCAGCGTTTTCCCGTTGAGACGTTTCGTTGCTATGATACAGAATATCCGCAGCACAGTTTACTTGATAATTTGCGCAGATAATTTGTTTCATACTAAAAATGTATTTTTCATCCATTTTGTTGGGTTAGCTCTGCTGGTTGATGTCGTTGTACAGAAAGAATGTGACAGTTGGTCGGTGTGGTTTAGTCCCGCACCTCCTCCACTGTGATTGGACGGGTGGGTGAGAAGTGACAATGATGAGCGCTGCGTTTTATCCAAAGTTGAACATTTTTCAACTCTTGGTGACCAGTAAGAAACGCTGGCGCAGCGGTGCTTCAGCTTGAAAAAAAAAAACGTTTAAGCGCCTCGTTACGCACATGGCGTTTAAAAAACGCAGCGCTCCCATTGAAAACAATTGAAAACAATTGAAAACAATTGAAAACAATTGAAAACAATTGAAAACAATTGAAAACAATTGAAAACAATTGAAAACAATTGAAAACAATTGAAAACAATTGAAAACAATTGAACATTTAAAATCTGGTTCAAATTGTTCCAAATTAAACCATAACTTTCTAATCTAAATCATAGAAGAATCTTTCAAATGAAGTGTGACTATATATAATATTTGAACACATATACATTAATTTGACGCACAGAACACCATTTCAGTAAACTTTAAAAAGCTACAAAAAATATTACAAAATGGTGAAGTAATAATAATTTGCATGCTATAAAAATCATTTGCAACAACTGAAATGTGAGTACAGCTAATCCGTGTTCAGTGTAAAGTGAACGTCTGTGCTTTTACTGAGAGTGGTTTGAAGGAACAGACTACAGGGGTCAAAGGTCACATGTTATGTGCGCTGGGGGACACTTTGTCTGATCCACTTCATTGATCAGCTGACACACACATAAAAGACTGTGTGTGTGTGTGTGTGTGTGATAAAACTGATGCATCTGAACCCATCTATCTATCTATCTATCTATCTATCTATCTATCTATCTATCTATCTATCTATCTATCTATCTATATATTGATCTATCTATCTATCTATCTATCTATCTATCTATCTATCTATCTATCTATCTATCTATCTATCTATCTATCTATCTATCTATCTATCTATCTATCTATCTATCTATCTATCTATCTATCTATCTATCTATCATCTATCTATCTATCTATCTATCTATCTATCTATCTATCTATCTATCTATCTATCTATCTATCTATCTATCTATCTATCCAAATTGTCCCTTGTTTTTATCTAAAGGCACAACAGCTTTACCTAAAAATGATTTTTTTTAGAAAAATATATAAAGTATTTGAATTTGCTTGAAAATGTCTATGCGGTTCACCTGAATAACAGCAGATAATTCTGCTGTTTTAGAGAGTCTCAACATCAAAATGGCAAATGTCAAAAGACCAGTTCACTGACACACACACACGCAAACACACAGATGTGCCGGTTCAAACTGGTCAACACTGAGATTTCTGCTAAAGCGCTGCAGTGAAAATATCAGAAGCTAATACTACGGTATGATTGCCATATATATGTTTTATTGTTTTTACAGTACAAGGTATTTCAAAAGAATACCTTGTTACCACCATAATACATAACAGTATTAAGGTTCATGTCCAAAAAGCCATAGCTACTTATTTGTTAGCGCACTTTTGCGTAGTAAAGAAACATTTTCCGCTGCAGGACAGTCCTATAGTTGTGTATTCACCACATCAGTCTCTTCTGTGAGGCAGGTTGTTTCACGCACCGCAGCTTTCACCCTTTTACTAGCACTGGGAGAAAAGTCAGCGGTCTGCGTGTGAATGGCCAGGACAAGCGGGAAAAGGCATCAATCACGGACCGGCTCTGACGCAAGCTCCCCCCGTAATGAGATTTCGGCTGTCTTGACATTGTGCACGGGAATCAATCCCCTCCCTCTCCGTTTTATCTTTCCGTCACACACACATCTGCTCCACAAGCCTCCATGACTCACATTTTCAGGTGGATTTCTTTCTGCTTGTGACAGTCACGCACATTTTGTCAGGAAACAAGTTCCTAAAGTGAATCTCTCTCGCTCTCTCTCTCTTACTAATCCAGGACACCACCAGGAGACCCCGCGGATCTTAACACACACACACAGTCACACACACTTGTAAATCGATCTACAGTATGTCTTTTTAATAACAATACTTAAATGAATAGCTCACCCAAAAATGTTGCCATTATTTACTATCACTTTACACAAAAGTAAAGAATCTTTATCATGCAAAATGGTTCACAAGCTCAAAAAAAAACACCTCAGAGAACTTATCATAAAAGTAGTCTATGCAACTGTATTCTCTGCTTTCTTAAGTCATTTAATGCTTTGGTTGATAAATATAACAACATCTTAGTCATTATTCATTGATTTGACAAACTGATCAAATAAAGAACTGCTAGATGTGTCGGTGACATTTGGTCACATGACACACGAGAACCAATGTGGTTGTTGGATGTTGCTGGCATCATTCCTGCCATATTAAATGTGAGGTCCTCCTCACACAAAGTTATTGCATGACTTCAAAAGGCTTAGAAAATAGTGCATGAGTCATATTGATGACTTCTGAACTACTTTTGTTGTGTTGTTTTTGATCCATTACAGACATTGTTACTACACATTGTTATGATATGGGAAAATCTGCATAGACTAAATGATCATTTTGTGTTCCAAAGAAAAATAAATAACATCAGAATACAGGCTTTGCAATCTTGAATAGTTGGTCTATATATTGCATCTACATATATAATGCACGCCTGTTAAATTACATATTAAAACATATTCTATATTCCAAGACAAAAATAAAAAATAACAGTATTGTTTAATTCGTGAACAACTATCAAACACAAGTGTGTATAGCCTAGTTACCCATTGAAAGACAAATTCCCGTTGGTGTTCAAAAGCAAAACCAATAAAACATGACTAAACTAAAATATAAATATTAATCTAAAACAGATGAATGCATTTGATGAATTTACGCAGGTAAATTCTTTTTAGTAAAACCACAATTTCACGTCACGATCTTCATGGAAAAAAGTGAATCGACAGAAATATAAAAAAGGTTCTAACGGGAAGCGTTCACACGGGGCGCGTTCTTCTTTAATTGCCCATTAACGTGCATACGAGTCAGACTGGTGCGTTTGCGTCGTGTTTGTAATATGTGGTGTCAAGTTAAAAACAGTTCAACTTCTCCGGTCCGTTTTCACGCAGAACGCAACAACCCGTCCGTGTGAACGTTCCCTGTGCGCAACCAAAGTTTATTTTACGCTTTTGACTCGTGCGTAAACCTACAAAAAATAATAACAATACTAATTACTTACTGTACGTGAGTCCAGAGTTCACTGGCGCGCGGCCACCCGAGCGCGGGAACGCAGATCTTCCTTTAGCGTTTTTTCCTCTCTCCTCACAATGCAGCAGCAGCGCGTCTCTCTGCAGCACTTGAAGAAAAGCTAAGAAGTGATGGAGAGAGAAAGAGAGAGAGAGAGAGAGAGGAGGGAAAGAGGGGGCGAGCGAGAGAGAGATGAAATCAATAGTTGTATCGCGGCAGCCCCGCTCAATGTGACGCGACGCGGGGCGGGGGAGAAGAATGAGCGAGTATATCATAGTGAGTATATACTATGACTGTATGCGTGGATATGAACACCCCACCCACCCGTGACGCATTGCTCTTCTCCGCAAGTCACGATTCTCTGGAGGCTCTAGGGCTTTTTCCTGCATTGTTGGGGTGACTCGTGTTTTAGTGTTTTTAACTTTCTGTGATACTCACGCCTCAGAGGAACAATCACCAAAGAAAAAACCCTATGCGGCACTCGAGTTCTGATTGAGGCTCGTCGTGATTGAACTCCCGCCAGGCAGGAGATGAGATGGAATCTTGATGGATTCAAGCGGTTTACGCGGGAAAGGCGGGACGAACGTGGAACTCTCCGTGGTGCTGAGGAAAACACACAGAATAGATCTATATAAAACAAACACTACAGAAGCAAAAAAGAAAAACCTTACAGAACCACATCAAGTTTGCACAGAATACAGAACTATAAGAACCACATAGATCAGATCAAATATAAAACGGACCTTACAGAACCATACAGATCAAATTCCGCAGAAACGCATAGATCAGATGCATTCATATAAAACTGAACCATGAAGAGATCCACTCAGATTGGATAAAGAGCATCTCCTCAGAACTATATACACTGAACCATATCCACTCAAATTAAACAGAATAACCCTGCAGAGCCGCATCAGATTTGAAAGAAACAGAATAAATACTTAGAACTGGACCAATTAGATGCAACAGACTTTACAGAGCTAGACAGAACAATCCCAGAACATCTACTTAGAACAACACCGAATTACATAGATCAGATTCATATAAAACAGTTTACAGAACCACACAGAACAGATTCACTCTGACTCACACAGACCCTACAGAACCACAGACTTTATCCATATGATAAACAGAGCACAGAACCATTTACTGTTGAACAGATCCACTCAGAATCATAAAAACAGATGCATAAAAACAGACCCTACAGAACCATTGAAAAATACAGAAAAGTTGTGCTAAACTAAAGACGGTGCTGTCCGCAGAGGCCTTTCAAAGGCCAGTGAAAGCACATCACTTCCAGTTAGTGTAATGTGTTGATGCATGGTGTGTTTGAGAATGAGGTTCCAGTTTCACACTCATTCCAAAATTATATAAAATATCCAGGGTTGGATTTAGTTTGCAATTTGGATTTTTGTAAATAATATCCCATGAGTACTAATACTTGCAATTTCAACTTTCTGAAGTGCTTGTTTTAAAAAGAACACCACTTTCTCACATAATACAGTGAAGCAGCCCCTGCATGAGTGAGGAATTGATCCTCAAGCCTTATTGATATATCAACTACTTCAGCACCACCGCCACGGACAGCGCCTGGTAACGGCGCACATAAGGAGGTATAATAAGCAACCTCCTAAGGTATGGTTCAGGGAACATGTCTAGAAATGGTATACCTTTAAGTTATACCTTTAGAGACAACGTTATCGGGAAATCCAGCCCAGATCCTTATAAAACACACCTTGTTGAACCATCTAGAACAGAACTCAGAACCAAACAGAACCACTTAGGTCATATTTGCAAAAAAATAGATTTAGAACTACACATAACATAGGTCAGATTTGCAAAGAGATAGAACTACACAGAACCACATAGATCAGATGCATAAAAACAGACTCTACAGTACTAGACAGAACAGATACTATAGAACCACTTCAGACGTTAAACACGAACTGATCCTCTCAGAACCATATAAAACAGACCCAACAGAACCACATCAGACGTTAAACAGAACTGATCCTCTTAGAATCATATAAAACAGATTCAACAGAACCACATCAGACATTATACAGAACCACATCAGACATTTAAAATAACTGATCTTCTTAGAACTAATCATCTCAGAACCATATAAAACAGACCCAACAGAACTACATCAGACATTATACAGAGCCACATCAGACGTTAAACAGAACTGATCCTCATAGAACCATATAAAACAGACCCAACAGAACCACATAAGACATTATACAGAGCCACATCAGACATTACAGAACTGATCCTCTTAGAACCATATAAAACAGACCCAACAGAACCACATCAGACGTTATACAGAACTACATCATACGTTATACAGAACCACATCAGACATTAAAAATAACTGATCCTCTTAGAACTAATCCTCTTAGAACCATATAAAACAGATCCAACAGAACCACATCAGACGTTAAACAGAACAGATCCTCTCAGAATCATATAAAACAGACCCTAAAGAACCACATCAGACGTTATAAAGAACCACATCAGACGTTATCCAGAACAGATCCTCTCAGAACCATATAAAACAGACCCAACAGAACCACATCAGATGTTATACAGAACCACATCAGACGTTAAACAGAACTGATCATCTCAGAACCATATAAAACAGATTCAACAGAACCACATCAGACATTATACAGAACTAATCCTCTTAGAATCATATTAAACAGACCCTACAGAACCACATCATACATTATACAGAACCGCATCAGATGTTATACAGAACTGATCCTCTTAGAATCATATAAAACAGACCCAACAGAACCACATCAGAAGTTATACAGAACTGATCCTCTCAGAACCATAATAAACAGACTCGACAGAAGAACCACATCAGATCACAGAACATCCCACAGAGCTATACAGCAAATAACAGAACCACACACAGAGAACAGAATGAGTTCAAACACAGAATGATTTCACAGAGGACTCTGTTGGTGTTCTAATCTGACCTCTGACCTGTGACGTCAGCTGGTATCAGAAGCTTCACAGTTTCAGCTGGAGTTCACATTTTACACAGGAGTTCTGATGGGTTTTCAAGTAAGTGTCCATTAACATCACAAAGGCATAAAATGAAGATGAGGGGCATGTGTGAAACGAGGAGTGTTTTGTGTTTTGTTCCAAGCTAAAACGGTTCCCGGAGAGCTGTTGGGAGAGACATCATCTCAAATCCTATCCGGCCTGGAAAGAAACCACCGAACTCTCTGAATGATCCTCTCCTCCTCTTGGAAATCTTGAGATGTTGAAGAAGCAGGAAGGAAGAGTGCAGGGTTCCCTGCTCATTGTAACGACCGCAATAAATATGCTAATGCTCACATTCACTTCCAACACCAGCTGTGCAGAGTTCTTCAGCTCAAACGGGCACTGATAAAGTTTCCCTCTCTCTTAAGATTCAAGAAAGTTTACTGGCACGGCAAAAGAAGCTTTACATTGCCAAAGCGTTAGTAAGATTAAACTGTATTCACACAGATTAATGGCTGATTGCATATATATATATATATATATATATATATGTGTGTGTGTGTGTGTGTGTGTGTGTGTGTGTGTGTGTGTGTGTGTGTATAGTATATATATATATATATATATATACATACACTCACCGGCCACTTTATTAGGTACCCCATGCTAGTAATGGGTTGGACCCCTTTTGCCTTCAGAACTGCCTCAATTCTTCGTGGCATAGATTCAACAAGGTGCTGGAAGCATTCCTCAGGGAGTTTGGTCCATATTGACATGATGGCATCACACAGTTGCCGCAGATTTGTCGGCTGCACATCCATGATGCGAATCTCCTGTTCCACCACATCCCAAAGATGCTCTATTGGATTGAGATCTGGTGACTGTGGAGGCCATTTGAGTACAGCAAACTCATTGTCATGTTCAAGAAACCAGTCTGAGATGATTCCAGCTTTATGACATGGCGCATTATCCTGCTGAAAGTAGCCATCAGAAGTTTGGTACATTGTGGTCATAAAGGGATGGACATGGTCAGCAACAATACTCAGGTAGGCTGTGGCGTTGCAACGATGCTCAATTGGTACCAAGGGGCCCAAAGAGTGCCAAGAAAATATTCCCCATACCATGACACCACCACCACCAGCCTGAACCGTTGATACAAGGCAGGATGGATCCATGCTTTCATGTTGTAGACGCCAAATTCTGACCCTACCATCCGAATGTCGCAGCAGAAATCGAGACTCATCAGACCAGGCAACGTTTTTCCAATCTTCTATTGTCCAATTTCGATGAGCTTGTGAAAATTGTAGCCTCAGTTTCCTGTTCTTAGCTGAAAGGAGTGGCACCCGGTGTGGTCTTCTGCTGCTGTAGCCCATCTGCCTCAAAGTTCGACGTACTGTGCGTTCAGAGATGCTCTTCTGCCCACCTTGGTTGTAACGGGTGGTTATTTGAGTCACTGTTGCCCTTCTATCAGCTCGAACCAGTCTGGCCATTCTCCTCTGACCTCTGGCATCAACAAGGCATTTCCGCCCACAGAACTGCCGCTCACTGGATGTTTTTTCTTTTCGGACCATTCTCTGTAAACCCTAGAGATGGTTGTGCGTGAAAATCCCAGTAGATTAGCAGTTTCTGAAATACTCAGACCAGCCCTTCTGGCACCAACAATCATGCCACGTTCAAAGTCACTCAAATCACCTTTCTTCCCCATACTGATGCTCGGTTTGAACTGCAGGAGATTGTCTTGACCATGTCTAGTTGCCGCCATGTGATTGGCTGCTTAGAAATTAAGTGTTAACGAGCAGTTGGACAGGTGTACCTAATAAAGTGGCCGGTGAGTGTATATATAGTGTGTGTGTGATATATATAGTATATATATATACACATGCACATAAAGATTCAATGTAAAAAACGTTTCAAACTTGCAACAGTGTGACATGTTGTTTTACTGGTGTCCCTATAACAATTATCATGCTCTCTTTGATTTGAATAACTCCGCCTCTAATCCACTTAAGACTTTTCCTGTGAGTGTGAGAGGCGGTCATGTTTCCATGGTGATGACATATTGATTATAGCCTGGAGCAATGGGTTGTGGGACAGAAATCAGTCGGTCCCTTGTGTGAGCAGCTGATGATCAGATAATCTATAAACATCATTAACCAAAGGGAAAACTAACAAAATCATCACGCTTCAAAGTAACACACTGAACGTACAATGAAAACTACAATTCCTGAGGGGAGAAATGTGTGTGTGTGTATATATATATATACACTGTTTCTGTACTGCTTACACCTCTTTACCACTTCTGCCTGTATAATGGTATATTTTAAACTGAAAAAGGTGCAAACTTAGTTGTAGATAGCAACACGATGTTCTGAAATCTCTCTCTATCATTATATGAACATGTGATATTGGTTTTAATTGATATGCAATTACGTGCATCAGTGGGCAACTAATTTCATGCAAATAACCTGAAAAACAGGGAGCGGTTAGTGTGTGTGTGTGTTTGTCACACCTGCAGGGCTGATGCTGAAGACCCCAGTGGGTGGATGGGAAGGGTGTAATTGGTGCCTGTTTAAATTCTCCTGCCTGCCAAAACATTCACTTTCTGCATGCAAACTTTGGGAAATTATGCTGCTCATTACTCCACAGTCTCCACACACACAGATCAGCTTTGAGCTTCAGAAAACCTTGCTTACCTTCTTTGATCACGCCTCACTTAAAGACGGCTGATTTTTACTTAAAGGTGAAATGCACAATTTGACTCGTTGAAGCAACAAAATATCTGCAAAAATAAACAAAGATACTCTGCACATTTAAAATACACATCATACATTACCTGCTTATATTAAAGCAAGTATAGTAAATATGGTAACGCTTCCTTTTACAGTCCAGTTACCTGTTACATGTAAATACTATGTACTTTATTTTAGTAACTACAATTACTGGGTAATAACTATTACTAACCCTGAAACTACCCCTAAACCTAGCCCTGTTCCATGTACTTACCTTATATTAGCCAGTACTTTCTAGGTAAGTACACTGTAAGTACACTGTAAGTACTGTACTGTAAAGGGAAGCGTTACATATATATATATATATATATATATATATATATATATATATATATATATATATATATACACACACTAACAAATGTCAACTGGTTGATGTTGTCACAAAGTGTAAGTGCTATTATCAGCCAGTTCTAATCCGCTAAATAGGACTAAGAAGGCATGAAGATATAAAGATATTAAAAAAGTCAACATTATGCTGTTCTGTAAAGCTTATTTGAAAGTGTGTGCTGTAGAAGTGCAATATATACACTGTAAAAAATAACCATGATTTTAACGGTAAAATACTGTAAAAATGCTACAGTGCAAAACTGTTAATTGGTAAACAGAAAGTTTCCGTACTATACACGGTAAATAACTGTGATATAATTTTACAGTTAAATACCATTAAATTTACAGTTTTTGAAAGTGAAAAAGAACAAATCGTTGTATAATTTACAGTGAAAAAACGTAAATTGACATTCCCACAATTCCCTGTGTGACACTTCACATTTTATGTATTTTTGTTGAAATAACTATGGTTCCTCATAGTTTTATTGTTTTTTTTCTAATCAGTTATGTACATTAGGGTTTTATGTTACATTTAATGTTGTTAAAGTAATGTTTATTGCATTTTTTTTATTTCATGTGTGTTACCATGATGGTGCTTAATGTTTGTGTGAATGACACTCTGCAGCTTCTTTAAATAAGTATTGCTTTATACAAGTATTGACTTGTAATGAGCTGTGATTGCTCATTTAACTCTCTCATTACTGCTGTGATGATTGTTGGTTGTCAGTGAATTACAATGGTCTAAAACAGATATCAATACATCAATAAGTTGGTAAATCAACATTTTATCAGAAAACAAAATACGGTTTCTGCTGTAAATTTTAAGTTAGGTCTGTAAAACCATTAACGTTCCTACCGTATTTTTAACGGTAAAGTTCTGAGCAACCACAGCTGCCGTTTTTTACTGTAAAATTTACGGTTTATTTTTTACAGTGTATGAATTCTGCATGTTAGCACAGTTAAAGGGTGCTGTAGTCAGACAGAGAGCCTTTAATCATGGTAAAAATCACTGTAATTATGCCTAGGTGACTTACTGCTCTGTTATAATGGCAGAAATATAAAAGGAATATTAAACGCTGACATTGTCTGGATCTGGAGAAAGGACTTCTTCCGTGAGCTTCCACACATGCTGTATTTTTGTCTGTCTTTCTGATGTAATTAACCTTGCGTTTCCTCTGTCTGATCCTGAGAGACGCTGATTTACCCTCTCAGACAGAGCTAACATTTACAGTGTTGTTCTTACTGTGTGTGTGTGTCCAGTGTTATCTCTGAAACTCAGAGCTCGAACTTAAGTGTGTCAAAGCAGTAATCAGTGAAAAAGGGGTCAGAAGTCAGAAGAGCAAGCAGAGGAGTGAGCCAATAGCAGACGGGGGCGGAGCTAAAAGGCAGGAGGAGGGGCCAGTATGATCTTCACTTTAAAGGGGGGTTGACTGCTTTTTTTCTTTGCATGATTGTGTTTATTGAGTACAATATAACATGTATCCGTGGTTTTTCTTTTTTTAAAAGTCTTATTTTTCATAAATTTCACCTTTATTGTAAGCCGCTCTCTCCTCTGTCCCCTGAACGAGCGGTTCACTTCTTGATTCTATGAAAACACTCCCTCAGTGGGCTCAGATTAGACTTCATTTGTGCCGGGTGTGTTGTGATTGGCTAAACTGTCGCTCACGGTTGTCCGGAAGATAACGCCCATTACCTTTACGGGCGATACGGGCATGCCAAAGGTGGATAACATAGACGGTGGATACACGTAAATAATGATGTCGAGACTGCAGTATCAGTGAGGCAGAATCAGACCGAGAAAGCCGCGAATGAATTAGAGTCAAGCAGAACCTCACCACACATGGCTCTTACTAAAGGTTTCTGAATGATAATTTGCTACATTTTTAACCATATACACGTTTGTTTTACACAATAGCATCTGACTGGCAGCGATAGCTAGAGTGGCTACTAATGTTAAACACAAACAGCGTTGGCAAGTTTACGTTCTTGATAGAAATAGAAAATAAAGTCATAAAGCATATGAAGAGTTCAGATGCAAAAGCCTACTTAAGTGCCACTTGAAATTTTCTTCTAAAATGATCATTTTTATCAAGCTTGTATATTTAAGTTCAGTAATTTCACTTAAATGGCAATGAAGATTACCTATTAATTGTAATTTAAGTGAAATTACTGAACTTAAATATACAAGCTTGATAAAATGGTCATTTTCAGAAGAAAATTTCAAATGGCATTTAGAGGCGTTTACATCTGAACTCTTCATATATCCATGAAAATACATTTACAACATTATTGTTTGATAGGTCCATTATGTTTGTAAGCGTTTGTCGTAGACACAAAATAGCCTATCTAGTAGCCCATTAAGCCTACAAAGCCAGTGCTGGCATTTGAAAAAAAAATAAAACACAACGCTATGTCGAGGAATTATACATGCAAATACATTTTAAAATGATTAAGTCTTATCCTACTTACAGGTTGTGTGCCAACAACTGCTGACTCTGTGTTTTAAAGTTGGATCTGCTTCATGTTTCAGAAACAGTTTCTTGTTGAATCCGATATTGAATTCGTGGAGATTCTGGAAGCTAAATGCGCAGCACAGAGAGCTAGATTACGATCGTCACTTTTCAGGAATATAATCAAACATAAATTGTATCCATGTTTTTTGAGAAGCAAATCATCATATAAGAATGATTTCTGAAGGACTGAAGACTGGAGTAATGATGCTGAAAATTCAGTTTTGATCACAGGAATAAATTACATTTTACAATATATTCAAACAGAAAGCATATTTTTATATTGTAATAATATTTCCCACAAAAGACCCACACTTGAAGGCTAGTGTTTCTGAATGAGTGTGTGATGTATGTGTGTGGGAATTCCTGTGTTTGCCTGTGTGTTTCGGCTGGCAGGGATATACTCGTTTCATTCAAGGATGAGAAATGCCACATAATGCTCAACTGCCCTGTGTGAATTATTCAATGGACAGATTTGCAGCTCTTTCATCATTTGAGCTTCCGACAGTGAGTGTAGACCCGCTGCAAAACCGTGTGTGTGTGTGTGTGTGTGTTATGAAAGGGATTCGATGAGACACGCAGACGGTTTGGAGATGGAAATGCTGTGTGAATGTGAGATGTGTGTGTGTCAGAAAAGCCTGAAGGCCCTAATGAATGACAGTCCAGTCAGCGGATGTTATTTTAAAATGCCGCCTCGCATGATCTAATTCAGTTCCCTTTGCCTGTTTAACAAAGAATGAGATGAATGAGAATGAGATCTCTGCAATATATCTAATGAGAATAAATGGAGAGTTCTGCTGAAGTTTCCTGATGATTCTCCTGAGAAAACACTCTCACATATGTCTAAATTAGTTTCTCAACAATGTCTGAAACTGTGCTTAAAAGTGCAATCAAAAGTGAGATCTGATTATGAACTCGAATCTTTTTCTTATAGAGTGCAGCAGTTAGCTCATCTTTTTCAGTGGTGTTGGTTCCAGAAGTATTTTTCCATAGGGATATTTAAAGGGGACATATCATGCAAAATCCACTTTTTTAGCCCTTAAATGCATTTTGTTGTAGATTTGGAGTGTTTATAAGTACAGAAAAGATGAAATTATTCTCTTCAGGTGCTTTGTTTATATCTTTATATTCTGTTTTGGTCATATTTTTCAACCTGTTCAGATTTTTCTGTTGTCTATGACGTTTTTTGAGCAAGTACGTCACTGTATTTGCAGCAGAACTGACAAATGAGGACATCGACTATCGGTCCAACACTACGAGCAATCCGCCATTATTATTTCTTGCTCCAATTTTTGTAGTCCAAGCTCAATGATGCAGAAGTTACGAGAGGGCTAGTCAAAATGTTCAGTTGTTGGATGTAGTGACCTGAAGCACTTCAAGGATCCCCACTTCAACAACCTCAGCCAGTATACAGAAGGGTTTGCCGATAAATTGCCAGTAAATTCCTTCTATCATTTAGCTGCTGTGTTTCCTGATGCTTTCTAAACGTAAGTTATCGTATTATTATCAATACAGATTTTTAGTGCTAAGATCAGACCGCAGTCATTTATCTTGTCAGTGTGCTTGTTTTAACAAGAGAAATAGTCGACTTTCACTAATAACACAACATAGTTAACTTACATACCTGCCTCCATATGAGGCGTCGTTCTGCAAGTTCGTCATCTTTTTCAAATCGCTCGCTCTGGCTGAAAATAAAAATTTTCTTTGAAGCTATAGTAATCGATATTCCCTATCAAACTACAATAATGACCGAATGCGGAGTGTTGAACCTGAGTTGAACTGACCGTGAACTCAGCGACCTGGAAAGCAGGTGGGGTAAGACGGTACAGCCTTTTTATTTAAAGGGGCCGCATTGAAACGACTTGCTCACAGAAGCACTTCAGAAAAGGGGTAGAAAAGGGGCCTGTGGAGCTATAATAATGAGTAATTCAGACCCAAGCATTGCAGTTATGCTTTATATAGACCACAAATGTATGATTTATAAGTAAAAATGAATGATTTAAAAGCATGTTATGTACCCTTTAAGAAGTCTCAGTTAAAGGGTTACAAGCCATGAACCAAACCAACTAGCTATGAGGAGAATCATAACATTACAAACTTTGACATGATGCAAACATTTTTTGAAAATCAGAGAGAAAAGACAAAGGTACAGGACTTTGTTTTGTCTGAACATCATAACGAGGAGGAGCTAGACTTAAACTCCTCCCATTTGCTCTGCAGAGAGAAGTTCTTATTAATCAATGGAGAAATATAAAATTATGCATTTAAAATATTCATTTATATATATATATTTTTTTAAGTTATTGCAAAATATGCCTATATTGAACATTTTGAGAGTGTAGGGAGACTCAATTACGTCATGTGCAGTGCTTCATGGGAGTTTGTGGAGCAATTGCAAGTAAATTACATTTGAAAATCATTTTTACTGTATTTTTTTAATCAAATAAATTAAGCTTTGGTGAGAAGAGACTTTTGTGCATTAGAAAATCTTAATGTATATTGAACAAATCAACCACGAACTCGATAAGTCGAACCACGAACGTCGTGCTGAGTGAAGTTCACTGTATGAAGTTCAGCGAACTTCTGAACTGTATGAACGGCGTTCAGAGGATCGAACTTATCGAGACTATATTCTAAGATGGCTCCTGTCTGTATACATGAAGTGAACTGTCTTTATAACGTATCTTCTTATTAAACGGTCTGTATACTTACAAAGTTCTCAATGCTTCGTTTTGCATGTATAGACACTCATTATGTTACTGTGTTAGTGTGGGGCTATTTTGAGCCTTGTTAATGGTATAAACTAGCGATTTCCTTGACTTAGTCAATGCCCCCAGTGCTAGCATTATACGCTGAAACAGTTTTTAGAGATAAAACTCTTTACATTCGATTATCATGAAAACAAATCTCAGAGAACGATTGACTAGGTACCGATGTTTTATTAGACCAAAGGTTCATTGTTCGGAATTCTCCTTTAAGTGTTTTACTTCCTGCTTATTATGATGTAAAAATCTTAATTTTGCGTCATAATAAGCAGGGATATTTCATTAAAGACTACAAACATTAGCTCATTATTATTCCAGGGTGTGGGACCCACTCATGCCACTCATATTACAGATCAGTGGGTGGGACTTCACTTGCAGATACTGAAATCAATATATCAGCCATCTTGTTTGGAAGCTAAGCTAACAAGCGCTGTGGAGAAGTATGATAATGTTGGAAGAAACTAAACATAATATGGAAGAAGAGGACTTTGAAATTCTGCTGCTTGAATTTGATGCTCGTGGCTATCTTTACGAGTCACAATATAGTGAAGAGCAGCTGAGGCTGATGGAGGAACAGGAGGCAGCTGCCTGTCGCGAGTCGAGGAGCACGGACTGGCTCGAAGCTGAGCGGACTGCTGTGCATGTACTCTCGCAATGAACTACGAACACAGATAGAGTCCTTCTGCTGCAAAGAATTTCAACGATGGCAATTTCTCCTGATCGAAATCTCTGAATCAGACGAGCACACTGACGTTTGTGTTGTGATGTGAACCATCCTAGTTTCGCCTGACTGAACATCCAGGTATCATGCAGTAATTCACCATATAGAAATGAATACAAACGAGAAAAAAATTCACTAATGAGTTTGCCAATGTAACGTTTACGGAGTTTGTTGTTGTGGGAAGGAGGAGGCGGAAACCGACGAACATTTAAACATTTTAATAGTAAAATGAACAAATACAAAACGGAAGTATAAGCCAGCTCCTCAATGATGACTGCTGTAACGTTACACACAACAGAAACAAAACAACATACTGTAATATCAGGCCTGTTTCTCTCTCGATCTGCCGTTATCGCTCCTCATTTTATGTTTTCGCTCTTCTGCTCCGCTCCTATGTTTTCGCTCATCGCCATCTCTCACACAAAAACAGAGTTTCAAACCAAATATGTAAAAATCCACGAATTACGCGTTAACACTAGATTCCGCGTTAATTGGCCAATTCCGCGATTCCGTCCGCGATTTCGTTATCATGGAAATCATAAGGCCCTACACAGGTGTCTTTCATTATCACTCATGCCACCGGCCTCACGCTGTCCTTTTACATCCCTCACCCTCGATCGTCCTGCTCACCACAGCCAACTAACTAGAAATGTGGTGTGAAACAAATTTCAAACTCTGGTGACGGCTAACGTTAGCCTTGTAGACGGAAGAGTGAATTTCTCTGTTTGCACAGTTCTGGATTAGTGGGTGTGGCTTGCGGAGCTGTGCAATGTGGTGCATTGTGGGAGTTGTTGTCTTATATACAAATGCGGTCAAGACGGCACCAACTTCAAACATTCTTTTACATTTCGAACTACATATATGATCCACTTTCAATAAAGATTAATGTTGAAATTGGTGAAATGCTCCTTTAACTGTATGACAATTAGTGTTTCCACTATTTTAGGTGCATTTTAGGAGAAACATCTGACAAAGTTGATATCTAAGCAAAACACTACTCCGTCCTGAGCTATGTCTATGAAACCTGCCTCTTTTCTTGCTTTCTTTTCTCTGGAAAGACTATATTTATCTCCATGTCTGTTGTGTTGCTCATGAATAGCATCTGCTTTGACCTCGGGGTTCGGCCGTCATGGTTACAGCACTTATCTGAGTCTGAATAGACAGCGACCGGCTCTTTATAGTCCAGCCATACAAACGCTTACATGAACATCTCCACACACACATCCACAAACAACTTGCCTAGTAGCGAGCCAGTGACAGGTGTGACAACACAAGTGGACAGGAGTGGGCGAGTGTCGTCCTGATGTGTCAATCATCGCTGCCATGCTTAAACTGGTACAGTGTTACTGTCACTGTCAGATACTTCACACACGTTTTATGGTTAAGGACAAGTAAGCGTGCCTCGCTAAAATGTTTCCTTCATTCGTACACCATGACTCAAAAGTTTGGAATAATTAATCTCTTCTGCTCACTGAGGCTGCATTTATTTGATCAAAAATACAGTAAAATAGTGAAATATTATTACAATTTAGACTAGCTGTTTTCTATGTGAATATATTTTAAAATGTAATTTATTTCTGTGATCAAAGCTGTATTTTCAGCATCATTACTCCAGTCTTCAGTGTCACACGATCCTTCAGAAATCACTCTAATACGCAAATTTTCTGCTCAAGAAACATAGGTAGAAATTGATTGTTTATAATAAAAAAAATATTTTAAACATCCTTATCCAGTAATCATGAACAACTAAAAATGTCTTCTAAATTGAGGGTTCAATCATGAATTAATTGTGTTGAACTACTTAAATATACGGACAAACCAAGCTTCGTCATCATTAAAGCCGAAATAGCTCAGGAATTGGGTTATCAAAAACGTTGAGAACTGCTTTTTAAAGTCCTCTTGAGCTGGATCACTCCTCCATAGACTGCCTAAGGGACTGGCAATTGACGGCCCATAAAGTCATTAAAGAAAATGTTTAAATATTCCATGTGCCTACAGCGGCTCAATTATAAGTTTATCTAAGCGACGACACTACTTTTTGTGCGGAAAAAAACCCCCATAAAAACGACTTAATGTTGTTGGGGCAGAGCTGACTGCTACCAACCACGTCCATAGGTGGCGGATAATGGACATCCCTTCAGATATGAAGGTAAGCTACGAGATAAGCTGGAGGCTCTGTGCGGTAGTCCCTAGTCGAATAAGTAGCCGTGGACCAACAGCGGAGGTCTATCAGGTATGGAGGGACTAGTTGAGTGGCATCACTAGATCCGCTGTAAAAACTCCATTTATGCCAATGATACTCCTTGACATGGCGAGTCCAGTCCGCCATCAACTAAGACTGCTGCCCCCACTGCCCGTGGGTCGTCTTCAGACAAGGCCGCGTTGGGGACACGCGAGAGACAGGCTCAACAGACAGAGACCTGGCAGCCCCCTGCAATTCCACTGTCCATCCGGTTGTCTAGAGTTCAGCTCCTGCCACTGGAAAACGGATCCTGGAGTGAAGCTGTGGAGATAGGGTCTGCGCATCCCTCTCTTCACATTAAATCCATTCTTTGCGTATGCTGTCACTTCACCGTACAAGTCCTTCGGCGACGGGGCAAATGCGACGGAGGCAGGTCTTGGATTAGACTGGCAGCCTCTAGCCTGAGCCCTGCACGGAGGCGGCACAAGCGTGAAGGTCGCTGTGTGGACGGGTTGGAACAGCGTCCACCTTCGGCAGCTTCTTGTGCGACTGAGCAGCCCTCTTCAGGGTCCGCACTGCTCACCCCTTGCCGGGGACGGGTCTAGAAAAGGTGACCCAAACATTGCCTGTTCCCTACTCTCCTGGGCGGCCTACCGCAGTCGCCAAGGCATCCCACTACGCGGTAGAAAATACAAATATGAATCTAAACTACTAAACCTGGCTACATGGAACGTTCGCACACTTCTTGATGTGCAGAATGGTAATGACAGACCCCGCAGACGCACTGCCCTTGTTGCGAGTGAGCTTAACAAGTACAATATCGACATTGCAGCTTTGAGTGAGACCCGGCTCGCAGGAGAGGACTCGCTAATAGAAGTCGGGCAAGGATACACCTTCTTCTGGAAGGGTCTTCCAGAACACACCCGCCGTCTACATGGAGTAGGTTTTGCTATCAAGAGCAGACTGCTCCAGAACATCCCAGAGTCTCCTGTGGGAATCAGTGAGCGGCTGATGACATGGCGCATTCCTCTTGCAAAGGGTCGCTATGCAACTTTGCTAAGTGCCTATGCGCCAACTCTGGATGCTGAAGAAAGCATCAAAGACGCTTTCTACGAGTCTCTTGACACAGCTCTACTCAAAGTTCCTCACACTGATAAACTTGTGCTTATGGGAGACTTCAATGCCAGAGTAGGCTCCAACAACATGCTCTGGTCTGGGGTAATTGGGAAACATGGTTTAGGCAACATAAACAGGAATGGCCTGCGACTCCTTTCCCTCTGCTCTGAGCACAAACTGGTCATAACCAATACAATTTTCCAAATGAAAAACAAATACAAAGCATCATGGATGCACCCCAGATCCAAACACTGGCACCTACTTGACTACATTATTACCCGGCAACAAGATCTACAAGAAATCTCCATTACACGAGCAATGCGTGGTGCGGAGTGCTGGACAGATCATCGGCTGATCAGATCCAAGATACATCTAAAGGTCCGACCCCAACACATTAGGCATCAACCTTCAAGGAGGCTCAGCTTCCGAGCCCTAAAATCCCCTGAAGTTACCGCTACGTACCGTCGCTGCTTGGCTAACAACCTGTCATCTGTTCTCATTGACCCCCACACATTGCAGCAGAAAGCGTATGGGCTAATCTGAGCTCAGCCATACAACAAGCCGCTATTGAATCAATCGGTTTCACTTCCAAGCGTCACCAGGACTGGTTTGATGATAGCTGCCCTGAAATTATGATCCTTCTGGCGGAGAAGCGTAAAGCCTTCACTGCTTACCTCTCCAATCCACAATCTCCCGCTCTGCGCTCACACTGGAAAATTATCCGTGCTGAGGTGCAACGCCGGCTTCGTACAATGGAAAATGATTGGTGGCTTAGGAAAGCCCATGAAATCCAAGGCTATGTGGACACCAACAACTCTCAAGCTTTCTACGATGCAATAAAATCACTATATGGGCCCCAAAAACACAGAATCACCCCCATCAGATCTGCAGATGGTACAATTCTGCATAAGAACAAACAAGAAATTCTTGTGCGTTGGGCTGAGCATTTTAACACCCTTCTCAACTAAAATAATCCGTCTGACCCCACTGTTCTGCAGCGCCTCCCAATGTTTCCACCGGCACATGAGCTTGATGACCCACCCGAGTTCTCAGAAGTACTTATAGCAGTACAAAGCCTCAAGGACAATAAGTCTGCCGGTCCTGATGGAATCCCTGCAGAAGCCCTAAAAAAAGGCGGGTACCTGCTCACCAAAACCCTCCATCAACTCATGCAGATAGTATGGGCACAAAAAACTGTTCCTCAAGGTTGGAAAGACTCCCACATTGTTACCATCCACACAGAAAAAGGGTGACAAGTCCATCTGTGGAAACAGTCGTGGCATTTCCCTGCTCTCTGTGGCAGGGAAAGTATTAGCGAGAGTCATGCTGTCCCGTCTTTCCAAGAGCATCACAGAAAGGATCCTTCCTGAGTCACAGTGCGGCTTCAGGAAGGATCGCTCCACCTCTGACATGATCTTTGTCCTGCGCCAAATGCAAGAGAAGGCCAGAGAACAGAACAAAGACCTGTTCATTGCTTTCATCGACCTGGCAAAGGCTTTTGACACCATTGACCATCAAATCCTCTGGGTCATTCTGGAGAAGTTTGGGGTGCCACCAAGATTCCTGGATATTCTACAACAGTTTCATTCTGGCATGCAGGCTCGTGTGATTGTGGGTACATCTCAATCTCCCTCCTTTCCTGTGCAGGTAGGAGTGAAACAGGGGTGTGTACTGGCTCCAGTGATCTTCAATCTCTTCCTGGCAGCAGTCACCCTCCTCTCCCGCAATTCCCTCAGCCCAGATGAGGGTGTTTGCCTGCAGTTTCGTCTGGACAGGAACCTCTTTGACCTTCGCCGCCTGCAAGCCATCACCAAGTACACTACTCTCACAATTCATGAACTGCAATATGCCGATGACTGTGCCCTCCTAGCCCACAGCCCCATCGCAATGCAGCACACATTAGATATTGTTTGTGCAGTATATCAAGCATGTGGCTTACAAGTCAATATCCAAAAGACAGAGATCATTGTACAGACCATGGTCCCTACCTCTACACCCCCTGAATTCTATATTCATGGTTCACCAATAAAGGTTGTTCAGCACTTCAGCTACCTTGGAAGCATTCTAACACCCACCTGCCTCATAGACAGCGAGATCCAGGCACGCATCAATCTAGCCTCCTCTGCCTTTGGCAGACTACGAGCTCGAGTTTTTGGTAATAAAGATCTCCATACTTTCACCAAAGCGGCCGTTTACCGGGCAGTCTGCGTTTCCACCCTGCTGTATGGTGCAGAAGCATGGACTCCCTACCGCAGGCATATTCGGTGTCTTGAGGGCTTCAATATCAGATGCCTACAGCGTATACTAGGTGTCACATGGAAAGACAAAACCCCCCACACAGAGATCCTCCAACGCACCAACTCCAGCTGCATGGAGGCAATCCTTGCTAAGCGGCAACTGCAATGGATTGGACACCGTTATCCGCATGCCCTCCCACCGCCTTCCCCGGCAAGTCCTCTATGGGCAGATTTATGCTGCCAACAGGAGACCTGGGGGTCAGAAGCGTCGATACAAGGATCATCTCAAGGAGACCTTGAAAAGTTGTGGCATCAGCCCCGGAGCTTTGGAAGCAAAAGCTGCCAACCGTCAGGTATGGAGTTCTGCGTGTGATCTGGGGACCCACCAGATTGAACTAAAGCGAGCTCTACATAGAACCGAACTACATCAGCGCAGACTTCAACGCGCACAGTCACAAATATATCCACACCCAGACTCAGCATTCACATGTCCTTACTGCAGCAGGACATGTGGCTCTCGGATTGGGCTTCACAGCCACCTTCAATGGCACCGCCGTCAGCAGCGGTTGCACCAACACTCCAACAATGCATCCTAGAAGTGACGTCATCTTCGAAATCGACGGACAGCATAAAAGAAAAAGACTTCTTGTTACCGGCTGCTCACCGCTTAGGAGTATTACCGCCACCTACCGTATAAGATGATGATCCATATATAAGGCACTCCGGATTATAAGGCGCACTATCATTTTTTGAGAAGATTAAAGGCTCCTTATAGTGCGGAAAAAATGGTAATTGAAAAGCGTATGTACAGGGCAGATCTTCCTCTGCTTGTAAACAGAAAGTTTTGCTCTTCCAGCTATATCAGCACGTCATCTTATACGGTAGGTGGCGGTAATACTCCTAAGCGGTGAGCAGCCGGTAACAAGAGTCGTCGAAGAAGAACGTCCTCATCTCAGTTCTCGCGCATGCGTTCTGGAAATCTCTTCAATTCTCAAGGCCCATAAGGAAGTAATGGAATAGTCGAATAAAGTCGTTATTTATGTGTTTTTTTTTTCGCACAAAAAGTAGTCTCGTAGCTTGATAAAACTTATAATTGAGCCACTGTAGGCACATGGAATATTTAAACATTTTCTTTAATGACTTTATGGGCCGTCAAGAGCCAGTCCCTTAGGCAGTCTATGGAGGATTGATCCAGCTCTCAGATTAAATCAAAAATATCTTCATTTGTGTTCTGAAGACGAGCGAAGGTCTTACGGGGTTGGTACAGCGGGGGTGAGTAATTAATGACTTTTTTGGGTGAACTAACCCTTTAATGTTGTTTATTTGTCTATATGCTTTAAGACAAAGCATGTGTAATCCATAAGTCGACAGCATTGCTGAGTATTTTCTCTTTAAAACTGCAGTAAACCAAAGACAGTCTCAAAAACGTGGTTTGAAATGGCTGGTGTTTCTCACAAATAACCTCGCAACCAATCAGATCAATGTGTGAGTGGAGGCGGAGACTCATTTGCATATTCACAGAACCGCATATACGAAATGAGGCAAGCATGTCGAGTTCCATTCAAGATATTTTAAGGCATGAACATTTTTTTTACATTTTAAATATGTCATATTGGTGATCACAGATGTGTTTTAAGAAATCAAATGATAGGGGGACTTTAAATCACTAATGTATACTATAGAGATGATGGTATAACTGAAGATATTTTTATGAAGATTGATTTAGTTCACCCTTTTGAAGGCCATCTGGAGCTCTGTCTCGGTCAGGGGAACACCTGGCCCAGGTGCGTGTGTTTGCTCACATCAGGTGCGTGTCCATCTAACGTGAGATCTGAGCGAGAACAATGAGCTGGAAAACACACACACTCCTGCAGCAGCACAGATGAGGAGAACTGAGGTGTGGGGCTTTACGGATCCATCAGGACTCTTCCTCTCGCTGTCATCTCAGTTCACCTCCGCCGATGATAAATGTCTGCTGACGTTGATGTTAATTGGCTTTTTCTCCAGTGAGCAGAAGCCTGTGTGTGAAGAAATCAGGACTATAACACTCTCTCTTCCTCCACAGCGTTTGTAAAATCCCTCAAATCATGTGTCACTTTATTGTTAAGTGATCAGACACACCATTTTCACCTATAAAATGTGAAATCCCACAATTGCTATGGGGTTGCATTCTAGCCCAAGTAAAAAGGTTACTGTCGTCGTCTGTCTCACTAACCCTAATGAGCACTGTGTTTTGTTGTGCGTAGATGCTCTCTTTAAATATTATTTTCTTTTATTCTGAGCTATATTTCCTCATATAGCCATATTTGGAGATTAATGGTGAAGTGCAGGACTGTGTTAAGCTCTAATGAAGAGATGTGATGTGTCATTTATTTGAAGCTTTTACTCCCACACACGGAATCCCCACTCTTCAGCGTCTGATTGGCCGTCTGGAGTCACATGACAGATTTCCGGTGTGAGTCATGAGTGGAGGAGGGAAACCCACCCTAAAGGGACTGACACAGCTGTGTGTGTGTGTGTGGTGTGTGTGTGTGTGTGTGTGTGAAGCCTCATCTTTACATGATCACAAATTTTACACTTCAAAAGACCGCTGATGGGTTTCTCAGTGATGACACAGTTTCTCTCATCTTTGCAGTGATAGACTTTGGTATTATCGTCAGTCTTTAGTCAGACGCTTTTCTCATGTTCAGAAGCAGAACTATCATCTCTACAGTGAGATATAATGGAGGGACGGGGAGATTGTATATGTGTAAAAGGAAAAGCTCATCCAAAAAAGAAACTTATTATTATTATTAACTCGTTCCAAACATAGACTGTAAAAATTAAGGACAAAGCGTCTGTGACGTCACTCATAGACTTTCTGAAGAATGGGTTTGAGGCTGTTTATGGGGGTATGGGCGGCGCCATACTGGAAAATCTTGGGAAATACAAAATACAAAAGTTTCAGAAAGGATACAGAGGTGGTGTGATGTGTTGTGTCAGATCATGGCCGAGACGTCAAATTCACTCGGCGCAGCCCGTTAACAGCTGTCAATCAAAGTTAACCGGCCTTATTTGTCATGCATTTTATATCTAAGTATGATCTAAACTAACGAGTTAGAAAAAATGCACCCCTCACAGTTGTCAGGCACGTGGAACATATTGAAGATTACAATAAAAGTCCATGGGACCAAACTGTAAACATATGAATTTATGCTGTGAAAACGGATATTTTAACATGACGTCTATGGATATTTGCTCCCTTTTGGGAAAGGCCTCTAGCGGATTTGAGATGTATTGCAGTTTTTCGCACTTTCGGGTAGGCTTCATCTTTCAGATTAGAATGTCGCCACTTGGTTCCAAACCAATATGGCTTTGGTAGACCACAAGAGAAGACATTTTGAAGAATGTTCACGCTGCTCTATTGAGTGTAGATGGTGACCAATTTACTCTAGTTTTGGGAAGTTTTACACACTTCTCAAATCTTTGAACTTCGATCCGATGTTCGATCAGAAGTTTAAAGGAATGAATTCAGCTCGATTTTTATCTCTAACGTGTTTTTAAAATCAGGGTTCATTTTGAAACAGCAATACACAGGACAGAGTGTTTTATATTCAGTATATGCAAATGGAGTCCAATGTTTTAAAGCTGCTAAAACACATCACGGCCCACACGCACGCTCGCATTAATGGTGTTTTTGAAGAGTGCTAGGCTTTTAAACCGTCACAACACGCTCACTGGATCTCACTAAACACTGAAATTGACACTATACAGACAGAAAAATGAATCAGTATTTATCAGCTTTGTGTAGAAGAACCTAAAACCCCAGAGGAACATATTTTTTTAAAATAAATAACCCTCAAAGAGCCATATAGTCATGACAAAAGGATTCAAAATTGTCTAAATGTATTTTGCTCAACCTAACAACAAACAACTGATCTGCTTTTACATAGATGGTTTTATACAAAGTGACTTAAAGGGATACTCCACTGTTTTTCATATTAAACTATGTTATTCCCTTAACTAAGATGAGTTGATACATACCTCTCTCATCTCAGTGCGTGCACTCAATCGCTCTGGCACATGAGACACTTTGATAGCCCAGTTAATTCAATGATCATTCAAAAATAGTCATAATTTAGAAATAAAAGGCATTTTTCCTAGCCTGATTTTAGCCTCTGCTTTAGGCCCCGTTTACACGATGGGAAAACGCAGATATTTCTCTGCGTTTTGCCCTCTCATTTACACAAAAACGCAGTTTTTATCACTGAAAACGATTATTTCTAAAAACTCCGGGCAAAGCAGAGATTTTTGAAAAGCCGGATATTTTTTGTCGTGTGAACTGGGAGAAACAGCGTTTTAGGTTCTCTCTTGTCGATTCTGAGATTCTGATTTGGCTTGCATGGCTTCATCCTTAACCCCTACACTGCCGCCAATAGGTTTGGCATGGTTATGATGGCGCTCGACGGCGTATTTATGCGGGTGTGTGAACTAGGGCTGCAACAAACGATTATTTTGATAATCGATTAATATAGCGATTATAAGAACGATTAATCGACTAATCATTAATTATTTTGCCAGCTAATCATTGAAGGGTCAGTTTACCCAAAAATGAAAATTCTGTCAGTATTTACTCACCCTTATGTTGTTCCAAACCTCTATGTGTTTATTTGTTCTGCTGAACATAAAGGAAGATATTTGGAAGAATGTTTTAATCAAACAGATCTCAATCCCCATTGACTACCATAGTAGGAAAAAATACATACTATGGTAGTCAAAAGGAGATCTGTTTGATTAAAACATTCTTCCAAATATCTTCCTTTGTGTTCAGCAGAACAAGGTTTGGAACAACATGAGGGTGAGTGAATACTGACAGAATTTTCATTTTTGGGTGAACTATCCCTTTAAGTTTGGAATGATTATTCAGCTTTTTCAATTAGTTAAAACACATTGAAATAGTGGTTTTAATGAACTTGGAGCCAACTAAACAGGTCATTCTCTTTAAGTTAAACTCAAATCACACACAAATGCTCTCTAAGCATAGTTTAATAAGCCCACTGCTTTTCATAGAACTGAAACAAAAAAAGGGTCATTACTTCAGGACACAAAAAGGGTAAAATATTAATCTGCAAACCATTATTAAAGATATAAAATTACAATTGTTTTTTTACATGAGAATTGAGCTGACAGAGATGTTCTCATTCACCTTTTAATTTACAGAATGAAAAAGAAAACGTAACTGCCATGATATTATTCCTAACATCTCCTTTTGTAAGTCTTCATGATTATGGAACAAAATACAGGCGAGTGATACGACTGTAATACCTAATAGCGTTACAATAATAAAAACAGCCCTGACTATAAGCTCAATCAAGCTTTATTCTATGCAAAATAAATCATCATATTACTGTAATTATATTATTATTGATGATATTATTACTATTAGTAGTATTGCATGATCTAATAAAGGATACGTCCCCTACACAAGAGGAGCCGGTGAGAATCGAGTGTTTCTCCAGCTGGAGCTAACTAAACTAGTTGAGACGTTTCCTCTAAGTGCTCCAACATGCATGTTGTGCTCCGGTGAAAAGCAAGTTCTGCCTTGCATGTATTGGACATGACAGCATTGTTGGTTTTAAGTTTTGTAAATCTTTGCCAAACCTTGCTAGTTCGGATTCCGTTTGCACTCGTCATAATTCGCGCTGTTTTTTCTTTTACCGCACTTGCATTTATAAAGGGCTGCATTTACACTCTAGCGCCAAAGCGCCGTAGCGGTCAAATCGCGATATTGCACGCCCTTACATTAGGTCAAGTGAGATCAAACAACTACTCGACAACAAAGATATTTGTCGACAATTTTTATTGTTCGACGTTGTCGAACAATGTCGACTGAATCGTTGCAGCCCTAGTGTGAACGATGTTATTTTTGAAAACAGAGAGGGGAAAATATTCATTTTGCTAAATACCCGGCTGTGTGTAACACGTGGCCTTGAACACTATGTTTGAAGGGGCGTGTCTGCGGTGTGTAACCGGCCTCTGCTGTGATTGGCTGACTTGCTTGCATATGAAATAGACTTAAATCCTTGTATTACATGTGGAACTCTCTCCAATAATTTTACTACAGCTATTATACGTTTTTACTATTACAGCTATCGAGATTAACGAATCGTAAGATGTTTTTGAAGTATTTAGATCTATTCCCATCACATAAAATGTTGCTGTGATGAGCATTGAGCAGCAGAGGACAGTCTGTCGATCGCAAGGATGATGATATTATCATTGCAACGCATTTCTGCTCTCTCTAATGCTTTCACCAATGCAGACACGATCATGTAAATACAGTAAGAGCTTCGTTGTGCAGTGTAACGTGCGTCATTGAATTGACACAAGTGTCCAGATAAACTTGTGCTGTGTGGAAAAATTGTTCTTTGATCGCTTTCTGTATATAATTTATTCACAATTTCATCCGACTAAAAGAAACGATGTGAAGTTGATATTTTAGTCACTGGCTTGACTTACTGATGCATAAACGGAATCGAACGATTTTGAGAAAAAGATTAACTTACCTGTCTGAACTTGAACAACAATTACACATCAGAAAGTGTAATGTTACTGGTAGCTCGATCTGAGGCCAGCTCTTGGCCCAAGTTGAGGAAACAGTCATCGGTGAAATGTTTGTTATTTCCAGAGAAAATAAAATTAACCCATTGTTTCTCCAGAGGCTCGGATGAAGGAACTAAAATATACTTTTGTGTTCATGTGTACATCCGAACACTGATCAACTGCCATTCTTCAGCTGCGCAATTCCACCTGTCACTGAACATGGGCTGGCATATGCAAATGTTTGGAGTCATACATATTAATGATCCGACTGTTGCGTCACAGTCGGTATTATGTGGAGATTCGCCTGTTTTTCAGGGGTGTTTTTCAAAAACGAGAATTAAGTAATAAGGATTAAACAATGGCATTTGAGACTCACTGTATGTCATGTCCATGTACTGAAGTCTTGTTATTTAACTATGGCAAAATAAATTCAATTTCACATTCTAGGGCACCTTTGAATAGGGAAAGCGTGAAGGTGTTCAGTCGCTTCTCTGCTTGGCCCATATTGAATGAACTGGGCTAGTTAAGTGTGATCAAAGTGTCTCGCGTGCCTGAGCGATTGAGTGCACACACTGAGACGAGAGAGGTATGTATCAACTAGTCTTAGTTAAGGAATTAACAAAGTTTAATATGAAAAAAATGGTGGAGTATCCCTTTAAAAAGAAGAAAAATATGTATATCTTCTGAAGACTAGAAGGCAATGACTTCAAATTTCTGAAATATCTTCGGGTCATACTATTAATGATCCCTACCAATTTTTGTGCTGATAACTCAAAGTGTGTAAAAGTTATATTATAACTTATATCAATTGTAAAAAATTGCGAACAATTTGTTCAATCTTGACAAAATGAATATCAACGGCTTCGGCATGACCCAAGGAATCCGTAGACACCAAGAACCTGGAAATTAGTAAATGTAGAAAGTGACTGTCTTTGATAAAATTCCTCAATAATGCAAAATTCTTTAAAGGTTTACTTTGATAAAACTTGCATAGGCCACATCTTAAATGCTAAACAGATCAGTTGTCTGTTTAACAGGGGAATCCAAGACTGTCAGGCCCAAAATTGTCTTACCACATTAAAAAGTTATAAATGAGTGCACAGTTAACAGTTCTGGTGGACTGAAGGGTCTGACTGCCATGTTTTGTGGCTGTCTGCTGTCAAACAGAAGTCTAATTACAGAGCTGAAACACAAACGCTGACAGACCGGAACCGGAGTGGGTGGCATCGTCTGCAACTGTTTTTTTATCATCATCGGCTGAGTTTGCAGATGCTTTTATATGCTACCGGAGATCCAGAAAACGCTGATAATAATGCTTTACGCCCTCAAAAATTATGTGTTGGGATTAAACTTGCCAGTTAATTGGACATCTAGTTAAGTGGTTGAAATAAAAAAGTTTAATACAGAGGGGGAAAAAGAAATGTACTCACCGTTTACTCTCCCTAACGTTGCTTTCAAAACCTGAGTGACTTTCTTTCTCCTGTCAAGAACAAAATGAAGTTTTGAAGAGTATCCTGACAATAAAGAGAATCCGATAGCTTTTCAAAATGTAAGTTGTCATTGACTTAATAGTGCACAAGTCATACATTTTAAGTACAATTTGATGCAATTAGGGTGAACACATTTTTGATTTTTTATACAGATTATTTTGTGCTTATTTTGGTGTGGTGTTTTCAACCTTGTGTTCCCCAGTCTTGTTCCATGTTTTCTTCTTCTTTCGAGTTTATTGGCGGTTGGCAACCTATCTTATTGGTGCATTACCGCCACAAACTGGAATGGAATATGGATAAAGTTATTTACTTTTATACAAAAATATAAATAAACATAAAAAACAAGCAAAACAAATAAACAAAACTGAAAAATAAATGAACAAAAAACGCTATATTATATTATATAAATTACTTTCTTTCGCAAATTTAATAATTTCAACATACACCTACTATCTGTTTCCCTAAATAGACCTGATACAGTAAAGTCATACTGTTTTAATTTCTTCAATGATGGAATAAGGTGACATCTCTCATTATTATATGTCCTACAATGGATTAATACATGCTCAACTGTTTCTTGTTGACTACAGTGTTGAGTCCCGAGTCCTGAGTCCTACTGCACTTGGATCCTGCTTCCTCCTCTGCTGCAACCATGTAGAAGACATAAAGAATATAATAAAGAAAGGTTTGGAAGACATAATGATGATTACATGATTTATTTTAAGGGATAAATGATTCCTTTAATTAAAAAAAAAAACAGAATAGGAAACAAAAAGGATGAAGTGTCAGCTAAAAGCAATGGCTTTAATTAATATGAAGCATTTTGCACTCTAAAGATGTTGTTCATTTATTAGGAACACGGAGGAGGTGTTGGTGACCTACTTGTCTTGAATCTGTGGTGCAATGAGCGAGAATCGCAGATCAATATGGCTACAACAGAACAGATGATATTACATCTATCAAAAACCCTCATTTATGTGAATAATGACCTGATCACACACACTTAATGTGATGGATAGACACGCCAGGACAAGTGAAAAACATGCCAACATCTGTAGATGGTTTGGTAACACTTTACAATAAGGTTTTATTAGTTAACGACATTGGTTAACATGAACTAACAATATTTCTAAGGCATTCATTAATCTTAGTTAATGTTCAGTTTCAACATTTAGTACAATATTAAAGATAAAGATCAATAAATAATGAAACGAATCACAAATGTATTGCTCATTGTTGGCTAATGTTAGTTATAATACAGGGCAATTGAATGATTGATTCTGATTGGATGATGAACATTCTAATGTGTGCAATTATTTTCCAGTAAAGTAGTTCCAGGCAGGTTTCGACCGCATAACACTTCCAATATCACTTCGCCAAATGATTTCAGTTATTTCAATGGTACTTTGTCTACAACAGCTAAATTTCCATAATGCATCAGTTAACATTAAACATATCCATTTTAATCTGAATATAGTTTTAGTAATTATTTTAATAATTTTAGTAATTTTTAAGTGAAGTACAAAAAATGTTTTTGTTTTATTTACCTATAATAAACCTGATAATGGGACTATATTTTAAAGTGTTATCAGATTTTTGTTTGTTCATGTGTATTTTTTTTTGTCTCATATTTGTACATTAGAGTAGACCAGGTTTTGTTCACACACTCTACAGCAGTCATACATACAGAGACAAATGGAGGGTCTAAGGGAGCAAACAACGAGAATGAATGATAAATAAGTGAGACAGAAAAGAAAGTAGATGTTTCAGTGCTCGGCGGGTTTGAACGGTGAACTGCCACTGGCCGTTGTCTGCCACAACGGACTAAAAATACATTCATCAAAAGAAAATTCCCACAGCTAATACGTGCATTTGAAGTGCTTTATCTTATACATGTGGCCTAGCGAGGAAGAAGAGCGCTGAAGGCCACGAGCGCCAGGAGAAAGTGAACTCTTTTCATCCACACAATGCTTTCAGAAGGCCAGTGGTGAGGATCGCTTTTATTACTGCACAACACAAAAGAGCAAAGCGTGACTCAGACAATCTGTTATTTCTGCTGAGCCGAGTCTAATAGGGAACGCCAAAAATAAACACGCTGGAAAAAAGTGTTTTCATCATCATTGCTCATATTTAAAAGGTACACTGTGTAGGAATTCAGTTTTTGTCAAACAGTGGCCCCTAGAGTCGTTACATACAGAGAACTGAATAGCGAGTGGAAATAAGGCGTGGCCCCTTTAACCCTCTGGGGACTAAGCCCTTTTTGGTCCGTTTTCTCTATTTTTACATTTGGGCTTAAAACTATATGTAATGGAGATGGAACACTATGGGCTCTAACTTGCACCCGGCGCAAATGACTTTATACACAAACGCATTTCTCATTCCTATTTTGCATGCGCGCAAAGCGGGCTTTTTCCCTCCACAGACGCAAGACGGTAAACTAGGAAATTAACTTGCGCTCCCTGGGTGGGTCGACGCAAAAAGGAGTCTTGTTTCGGCGCAAACATTCCCTGGTGCTATTTTACACTTCCAGAAAACAATTGCGCCAATGACCAGAAAAATCCTGGTCTAAAGTCAGTGGCGCGTTGTTCATAATACTATTTTAAGCACGTCTGCTTGGCCATAATGTAGCGGGTGCACAACGCACATACACTTTGATTCTCTCATCATCACAGATGCAGCAGTTTTTATTTTTGCAAATCATACATTATAACAAGGAAAACTATTAATACATGAGGGAAATCATTGTGGTTTACATGAAGATGAACAAAACCTTATTACCCATTTTTTTAAGGCTAATTGCATAGTACTGAAGGATCAGACCTGTTTGCCCAATAGTGGCAAGAAACATACGAATATAACGTTAATGTTTAACCGACGCTGATGTGCGAGAGTTTCTCCCATTCCCATACAACGTCACTTCTGTCTTTCACTGCCCTGACAAGAACGTCGGTCTCCTCGGCTGTGAACGCTCCTGGCGTGCGCCTGGTAAACTCGCCGTTATAATAACAATCCGCCATGCACCATGCGCATCTGTTCTTAAAGGGTATGTTGGATGGTGCTCTGATTGGTTTATTTCACGTTACGCCCAAACCACACCTATGAATAATGAAGCTACTTCAGACCAACCCCTTTTAGATTTGCACCAGTCACAAGAGGCATTTATCCCGCCGGGAAAATAGCAACAGCGCCGAGACCCGCCACAAAGTTACTTGCGCTTTGTGCTTTTACACTTGTGTTTCAGATTGTTAAAATAGGGCCCTATGTGTTTGGTATCTATAGATTCAGAAGACCCTAAGCTAACATAAGCATGCATGTAATGTGTTTATAAAGGAAGTATGAGTGAAAAATGTACAATATACAAGAGAATTTCAAAAACGGAAATTCGATTTTTGTCATTTATTTCAGAAAATCACACATCACACAACAATAGTGAACAGCTTTTAACAAAAATATATTTGTCAAAGCCTTTGCTTATCCCTTACTAAATAGTACCACCCCTTGCAAGGCTACAGAGTTCTCCGATTTGCTAGAATAAGTCATGGTAACCTTCCCCTGATTGGGTAAGAAAAACCTTTCTCCATCTGCAATTTTTTTCATTGGTTGTTGCTCGTGAATCTGCCAAACAACATCGATTTCAGAGGCCTTTGACAGTGTGTATACAAGCCGGGTATCTCCGGTATGCGGTTATCACTGTTTTCAGCGGAATCTGAGGAAGACAGCAAAAAAGACCGCACCTCTCTATCATGAACAGCTTTTATACTTGTAAAAGTATGTCATTTTGGGTGGTACCGCCCAATCCGTCCTCAGAGGGTTAAGAGCTGTGCGCACCGGGTTATTTCTGTTAGATGCTCATTCTTATCCAATTTTAAGTGAAAGCCGACTGATCGGCCAGGTGGCCTGTGGTCACCTGACCGTCGTAAAGCGAGACGTTCTCCAGGCATTCTCCAGGTCACATGACCTGGCCAAAGAGGGTCCTTCTTCTCCAAAATTACATAGGCGGTATTTCAAGAGGGCAGTCATGATAGTGCCAAGCGCTGAGGAATCATTTAAAATAACTCATATGCGTCAATTCTTTTGGCCAAAAGTTACACAGTATGCCTTTATACTTTCAATGCATCATAAATCGTTCCTCCAAAATGTGTTTTTGTTTTATCCTGATTTACTATGGTAAGCCTATTATAAGTGTTTATATTTTCAACATGACTTTTGCAGAAACATACACGCCACTTTCGAGTCAAGTGGCGTGTTATCTCTACACATTTTCAGCTATCTGCGTGTATCCACGTGTATGCGTGTATGTCTACGCCATTAACGTCCAAGTGATTACGCGTGTCTGTACATTCCGTCAAATGTCCGAGCGAAACGAAGCAAAATGTAGATCTACATCTGGGGAGCTATCTTTTTTTTCCTAGGATGGTAAGGGAACACTCATAAATGCCATTAACCCCAGTGACGGGTAGGTTTAGGGACGGGATTGAGGTAAGTCATATATTTATATATACAATAATAATGTTAAGTTAACGGCATCCATAAACATGCTGAAAAGTGATTATGCGTGTTGATAGCAAACCAAAAATAGAAATACGAATTGGCGTGTCATACATACGCTACTTCAGAGATCAGTCTGATATTTTAGACCTGTCGGGATGTTTTTGGCAGGAAATTTCGTACATTTTTCAAATTTCGTCACTCACTCATGCGTGTCTAGTCATATCTATATGGAGTAAAAACACTCTGGCTACTTTAGAGGTGCGTATGGTCTAGGAATGGCAGAGGTTAGTGTCACAAGAAGAGAGAAAGATTGACATGGAGCCGTTTTAAACAAACGCAGGAAAGAGGAGAGTCTGCTGGAGAAAAGAGAACGTGACAGAGCTCGTAATAAAACAAGAATCAACATCAGCTTGGCTTTTCCGCAATGGAGTGAACTGAGGAATCTGAAATGTTGTTAAAAGCGAAAGAGATGATGGCGTTTTTATTACTCAACAGATGAGTAAGGTATTATATTGTAGCTCTCTAACAGAGTTCATTGTTAAGCATAATCTAATGTGAAGGCTCATATTCATCCACACAGAGCCAAAGCACAACCAAAACAATGTTCTTCTGCAAATTGCATGCAGTTTCGTTTTTTAACCACTTGTGGGCCTAGCGACCAATTTACAGCAACTGCATAGAAACACACTACACAACACACTTAAAACTTTAGCTAATCTCTCGCAATGCCCTGACATCAACAACTGAGATCTCTTCAATATCTCAAAGTTCCCCTAGACGGCAAATGGAGGATGTCTCTTGATTCTCAGATATTTTTTCCAGAGAAACAGACGATTCCCACACAACGCTATTAAATCGACATTTTTTATTATTATTGGAGATTCATACAGATATTATTGAGTACTTTTTACAAGAAAATAGCATTTTGGTTTCTCTACTTCAAAATTTTACATTTAATTAAATTTGTTACTTGCCATTTCTGTGTAATTATTTGTGAAATTTACAAGCCATTTTTGAGTGAAAATTGTTTTAAAAACATTCATTTCAATAGTGACTCATTTGGAGTTTTAGGAGAAACATCTGAGAAGTTGATACTTCTCTTACCATGAAGTCTCTTTGAGCTTGAACATCTAAGCACGAAAATCCTCCTGTTTCTAATCCGTTACACTCATTTAATTCCCTCTCTCACTTCATCCATTAGTAAGCGTATGACTCTCACGAGTATGAATCACATACACACATACACGCACACACACCTCTTTCGGCTATTATCAGTTTCAAATGCTGTATGAAAACAACTATCTTCAGTTTTCACTTCCAATTAATGCTCAAAACAACCTAAGAGAACAAAATTAACAACAAAAATGGTTTACCTTTTTTCACGAGGGCATCAACAAGTAGGTCCGTACTGAAGACCAAACAGATCTCCATGGCAACCAGGCATGAGGGAACGTTCCGATTCCAAAGGGACGGATGGAAGATGCTAATTCTGATGATGCTGATTCGGTGTGCATCTCGAATCGTGTCTTCTTGAGCAGAGGTGTGTGTTCTGATGCATTATCTTCACCTGATGGACCAGAAAACAGGTGAATCATCCCACAGATGCACAATGAGGGTGTTGTGTTTTGATTATGAAGAGACAGAACGAAGATGCCAATAAAGAGATTTATGTGGTATAAATATAGCACAGCCGCATCTGGTAAAAAAGATCTGCTGATTTGCAAAAAAGGTCTAAAATATCTCACTTGATTGTGTTGGGTTCAAAAATATAGTCAGTAGAATTATTGCTTGAGGAGCATTAAAATAAAGTGTAACCCATGTTTGCATTTTCTTTTGTCACTGGCATATAATTCTAACCTTGCAATCATGGATTAGACATTAAATAATGCCATACATGTCCAAATCAGATGAGAACTGAGCAAATAGTTGTCAAAAGGATTAGGAATCATGTCACTGTGCTGGAATCAGCACCCTGACATTAGAAACAACCAAGCACTGGATTTAATTCAAGAAATTATAAAAAAAATGTATCAATCAAGAGAGCTGAAACCCTTTTAAGGGTCTGTTTGTGTGTGTCAGATGTCACAGCAGGGTTTATAACGGTGTTTGGAAGCTCAGTGTTTGAGGTCAAAGAGTGTCTGTGATGAAGTGGGGGTGTTTGACAGGGAGCCCTGCAGGGCCAACACACACACACGTCACGGATGATCACACTAATGCAGCAGTTTCACTGCCCGGAATCTCCAGCGGTCTGTGGACTGTCCACATGCATTAGGAAAACTGGATCACTGCGGGAAAACTCTGGAGGAGAGACTGTGTGAAGCCCATCACTGAAACCGAAGAGAGATGGTAATACATGTACTGCGTGATTATAAACCAAACACTACTTCAAAGTTTTACCATAGCAAAACCATATTTTTTGTATTTTTATATTTGAATATTACAAATGACAAATAAATGTATATCAATATTGGAAATCTCTTAACTGTCACCCCCCTTTTTTGAATAGACCCGGAAATGCACATTTCAAACTTAAAGGGTTAATTCGCCCAAAAATGAAAATTAAGTCATTAATTACTCACCCCCATGCTGTACCAACCCCGTAAGACCTTCGTTCATCTTCGGAACACAAATGAAGATATTTTTGATTAAATCTGAGAGCTGGATCACTCCTCCATAGACTGCCTAAGGGACTGGCTCTTGACAGCCCATAAAGTCATTAAATAAAATGTTTAAATATTCCATGTGCCTACAGCGGCTCAATTATAAGTTTATCAAGCGACGAGACTACTTTTTGTGCGAAAAAACATAAATAACGACTTTATTCGAACTATTCCATTACTTCCTTATGGGCGCATGTGCGAGAACTGAGATGATGACGTTCTTCTTCGACTACTTCTTGTTACCGGCTGCTCACCGCTTAGGAGTATTACCGCCACTGACCGTATAAGATGATGATCCATATATAAGGAGCTCCGGATTATAAGGCACACTGTCGTTTTTTGAGAAGATTAAAGGGCGGGTTGACTGCGATTTCACTTTTTTCATTTTAAATAGTGTGTAATGTTGCTGTTGGTGCATGAACAGTATCTGCAAAGCTGCAGCACTGAAAGTTTAGTGTAAGCAGAGATATCGTCTTTTAAAAATCAGGAAGTAAAATTGCCTACAAAAATGACTCGTTTTGGACTACAGCTGGGTTATGGTACGTCACTAACCCACACATTTGCATCAACCACTCCCTCCGGAATATGCAGGAAAGGGCATGAGTCGAGTGAGATGTGTTCACGCAGCTCTCAGGTCTTCTGTGTTTCGGGCTTCCCACAGATACTATACTTCGACAACAATGGATACAATTTGTGTTTGATTATATTCCTGAAAGTGATAATCGTAATCTAGCTCTCTGTGCTGCGCATTTACGAGAGACAGCTTCCAGAATCTCCACAGAGTTCAACACTGGATTAACGTAAACAAGAAACTGTTTCTAAATCATGAAGCAGATCCAACTTTAAAACCAGCAGTTAAAAGTCAGCAGTTGTTGGGCCACACTGTAAGTAGGCTAAGACTTCATCATTTTAAATGTATTTGCATGTATAATTCCCGACGTAGCGTTGTGTTTGTTTTTTGTTTGTTTTTCAAATGCCAGCGCTGGCTTTGTAGGCTTTATGGGCTAGTTAGGCTATTTTGTGTCTATGGCAAACGCATATAAACATTATGGACCTGGATTTTGTACAAGTACTAATGTTGTAAATGTATTTTTCATATATATATATATATATATATATGCATTATGACTATTTTCGATTTGATCAAGAACGTAAACCTGCAAACGCTGTTTGTGTTTAACATTAGTTAGCCAGTCAGTTGCTATCGTTTTTTACATTTTTATTTCAGGATTCTTTGATGAATAGAAAGTTCAAAAGAACAGCTTTTATCTGAAATGAAAAGCTTTTGTTACATTTAACACTACCCTTCAAAAAGTTTGGGGTCAGTAAGAATTTATATTTTATTTTTGGGGGAAATAAATAAGAAATCAATACTTCTATTCATCAAGGATGAGTTACATTGATCAAAAGTTACAGTAAAGACATTTATAATGTTAGAAAAGATTCTAATTAAATAAATGCTGTTCTTTGAAGCTTTCTATCCACCAAAGAATCCTGAAATAAAAATGTAAAAAACTGTTTTCAACATGGATAATAATCATACATGTTTTTGGAGCATAAAATCATCATATTAGAGTGATTTGTGAAGGATCATGTGACACTGAAGACTGGAGTAATGATGCTGAAAATTCAGCTTTTTTCAGAGGAATAAATTACATTTTAATATATATTAACATAAAAAAGTCATTTTATACTGACTTTAATATTACTGTGTTTTTTGTGTATTTTTTATCAAATAATTGATGCCTTGGTGAGCAGAAGAGACTTCTTTTAAAAACATAAAAAATCTTACCGAACCCTAAACTTTTGACCGGTAGTGTATGATATATATATATATATATATATATATATATATATATATATATATATATATATATATATATATATATATATATATATATATATATATATATATATATATATATATATATATATATGCAGTATATATATATATACATATATATATATACATATATATATATATATATACATATATATATATATATATATATATATATATATATATATATGTATATATATATATATATATATATATATATATATATATATATATATATATATATATATATATATATATATATATATATATATATATATATATACATTTTATATATCTACTCTGTCTGCTTTTCTCTAAAGGCTTGAGCACATGACCTGTTAAACTTAGGACATACATACCAGCAGAAACACAGAGCCTGGAAAGCAATGTTGAAAACCTCAGTGACTGCACGTCTCTCTCTTAATTTCATTAGTGTCTGGTCTTTTAGTAAAAGAGGCTTGTGGCTCTATAATATCTGTACCTCCATCAACTCAGTCAGAGGGGCTGTAATGGGCAGCCATCCCAGATAACACAACATCCACACACACACACACGACAGCACACGCACACACACACACACACACGCAGCACACACACGCACACACCACACACACGCACACACACACACACACACACACACACACACACACACACACACACATCTCTCTCTCTCTCTCTCTCTCTCACTGAAGGCAAATGTGGATCTCCTGATCAGGTTTCTGCTGGGTTTGCACTCCAGTGTTGGCATCCTGCAGAAATGCCATATGGGAGCTGCCGCATATTTCATCTGCTCACGGCACGTGGGTCACCAGAGCTGTCGAGGACAACACCTCATATGTGTTCATTAGCCCGACCAGACCTTACGCGGACACTTAACCTACGAGCTTGTTTATAAAATCCATTACACAGTACATTCCTCATGCATTCAATAAGATAACAATCAGTTGCTTGCTCTTGTGAATATCTGTTACCCCAGCATTACAACACCTAACAGGTTTGACCTTTTTTATTAAATGTATTAAAACACATGATCAGCATCAAAACTCATCTTAGATCATGATGTTTTAAGCATTTTACGCTAGTGAAAAACATCATAATATACCTTGTATAATTTCAAGCATAATGAATACTTGTAGTCTATACACACTCACACACAATAACATGAATATGATAACAAATGACTCTTAGTCTTTTCATGCCCTAAAAACAAAGCACATATTTTACTTCTCTTTATCATTAAAAAACACACATTTAGTGTCTGCTAGCGGCGATACGGCTGACATAAAGCTTTAACGATTGCTCGTCGCTCAGTATTATGGTTTTATGCTAATGCTGAGACTAATTGAACACAGAGAGGAAATCAACATTTAGCTTTGATTCCCTGACATTCAACTTAATGTGTGACCAAGAGCAACAAAAATGTGCAACACGACAATAGTCATGCCCAAAGCTTATATATATATATAATAGCTTTGAGAGGGGGGGACTTTGTTCTCCATTTCCATATAAAGGTTAATAAATTGTTAATATACACACACACTCTCCACTTAACCTGATTGCAGCAGGGGTCGTGTGGCTCCTCCCAGCTCAAGATTGTCACAGGAATGGTTGAGCAGGTTTGCTCATCTCAAGAGGTGCTTGAAATATGACAGACAGCCATCAATCAAAGATCAGAGAGTGTAAAGTCTGCGAGTGTGTCAGCTGGGACAGGAAATCTTCAGAGATGAATGACTGACAGCTGTAGAGAGAGAAAGACATGAGCGCGTTCATCATTACAACACAGCAGAGTGGTGTGTGTGTACTCCTGAATCCTTGTCATCTCTTTCTCTTATGTTTTATGATCATTCAGCGTGTCCAAGAGGAACAGAACGTATGAGACAGTCTGTACTTTGTTCCAGCCCCACAGAGACATAAAGACTGGGGATACACAGAGAGAGAGAGAAAGAGAGATGGTAGAACAGGAGTGCAACCTGCCGGCGGGTCACAGTGAATGTAGATTTACAGTCAAACTTCTGCTAACAGTGTGTTTATCTGCAGGACTACATCTTTTATCATAGATTTTAGCATTGTGCTATTATATCTGTGCAGTCGGTTTTAAACCAAAAACTAATTTTATGGAACAACCATTGTAAACCTGAGTTAATAAATTCAACGTTTAAGTAAGCAGAATTGAAATATTTGAGTAAGCTAATATAATCAACTTAAAATTATCATGTAATCACAATTTAAATATTTTTTGTAAAGGAAACTAGCTAATTCGGTAAATGCTAACTTGCTAACTGGTAACACAAGAGTTGCATCCAGTGGCGGCTGGTGAAAAATATCTTAGGTGGGGCTGTGTCATATTTGGCATTTCAATAGTCTGGTAACCATAGAACTCAGGTCTTTTAGCATTGTGGCATGCTCTTCCTCAAGACATATGTCAAGAATCCACCCTTCTCTCCATCAAAAACCTCTTAAAAACACTTAAAAAATCTGAATATTACTCTTCAGCTCACAATCTTTAAAGGTTCCATGACATGCTTATTTTTGTACGCTTTGATGTAGACCTCTGCCTTGTTATGGATATTGTAAGAGATTAATGTAAGTAACCTCTGAATATTACTTTCTGTCATCTTTGATGTTGAGGTTTATTTATTTATTTATTTTAATTTCTTAACCTATATAGGTAAACCTATATATTGTAAAGCGACCTGGGGTGTTGGAAAGGCTATAACAATTCGTATTATAATTAATTTTAATAACCACCCAAATACAATTTAAGGATACCAGTGCTCTGTGAGGAAGTTATTATTTAATGCCAATATTAAAAGGTTGAGCCAGTCTCTCACAAAAACAAACGTAGTGCATAAACTTTCCATTTGAAATTGAACTCAAACAATATACTTAGTGATTGCTTAATTAGCTGATTAAATAAAAAAAGTATTACTCACAACAATTTTGAGTGATTTTTCAAACAAATATTCCACATGTACAGTAAATGAGACTTGTCCTGACTTTAGTAGTGGCGCACATGGGCGCGGTCACGGCCACGCGCTTGCTTGGGTGCTAGAAGAATCGCCCATAGCTGACTAGATTTGAGCTCGCTGATTGGCTACAGTTTATGTCAATCGTTTATATCTTAAATCAGCGATTGGCTAAGCTGCTCCAGAGACCCGCCTTCCTGGGGCGATTTCTCGAGAAACCTAGTTGGATTTCTCCAGCGCCCAGAGCTGATCACGTGCACTCTATGCGTGCACTTCAGGAAGGGGAAGTGTAGAAAAACCAGACATTTTGAATTATGATTTATGTATTTACTTATTTATTGAATTTGGCTCATAAACTGTGGTCTGGCTCATCGAGGGATGGCGGCGCCCTAGCGCCCTCTATTGGCCAGCCGCCCCTGGTTGCATTCCAAATGACGCACTATACACTATGCATTATCCTCTATTGCTGCGTCCCAGTTCAGAGGCTGCATCCTTCAAAGGCCAAATTGTGTTCAAAATTTGAAGCCCTAAAATGTTGTTATGTAAAATGTGAAGCATTGTTTCCATGATAAAATAATGTTACATTTTTATAGGATGTTTTAAAAGCAGTTGTTATAGGATGGATTCTGAGTGTTTAAGCTTTCAAATCCTAAAATGACTATTACAAAAATATGTGATGGGGGAAAAAGGCAGTGTCACGCTGACCGGCACACTGACAGTTACAGTAACAGACTAAAATCATCTTAAACATAGTAAATTATTGTAACTGATGAATATAACAAAGCAATATATGCCATATCTTGACCGAATGGTTGTTGTTGGCAAATTATATGCCATTGTATTGCCCTAAACAATTCAATTTAATCTATAATGCATTAACACATTAGTAGTAATGTGTAAACCTCTCCGATAGTAAACCTCTCCGATTTGACTCTGAAACGACCGGAAGTCATTCATTTCCTATGGAGATTCGCAGACCGCATGCGAATGGGTCCAGAAACGGGTCCGACCAAGTGCGGTGCGAAGAAAATCGTGTCCGTTGGTCATCCGGATGCGTTCAAAAAATTGAACTCTTGCGAAAAGCTATGGACGGTTCCGACAATTCCAGCGGAAGTTGAGCGTTGCTATGATAGTGATAAACAAACCTAAATTCTTAACGTTTAATAAAATAAATAATGATTTTATCAACGATAAGTTGTCATGTCATTTTTTTTTATTTTCATGACTTTCTAACGTTATTAGAGCAGTTAACTGCAGACATTGAACTATTGACCACCATATCAATTTTTTTAGTCGACCTAACATGTCAACGTCCTTAGCAACTTTCCTCATGATCATACAGAACTGACAGAATCAACCTTTCTAATCTCTCCGCCATTTTTGTTCTACCCGTATCCGACACTTTTCACTGTGTAGTACGACGTCCATTGGGAACGTATTGCGTATTACGGAGCTGATTTCAACTGCCAAGAAAACATCCCCCACACCATTACACCACGACCACCAGCCTGCACAGTGGTAACAAAGCTTGATGGATCCATGTTCTCATTCTGTTTACGCCAAAATCTGACTCTACCATCTGAATGTCTCAACAGAAATCGAGACTCATCAGACCAGGCAACATTTACGGAGTCTTCATCTGTCCAATTTTGGTGAGCTCTTGCAAATTGTAGCCTCTTTTTCCTATTTGTAGTGGAGATGAGTGGTACCCGGTGGGGTCTTCTGCTGTTGTAGCCCACCCGCCTCAAGGTTGTGCGTGTTGTGGCTTCACAAATGCTTTGCTGCATACTTCAGTTGTAACGAGTGGTTATTTCATTTGAAGCTCTTCTATCAGCTTGAATCAGTCGGCTCATTCTCCTCTGACCTCTAGCATCAAAAAGGCATTTTCGCCCACAGGACTGCCGCATACTGAACGTTTTTCCCTTTTTACACCATTCTTTGTAAACCCTAGAAATGGTTGTGTGTGAAAATCCCAGTAACTGAGCAGATTGTGAAATACTCAGACTGGCCCGTCTGGCACCAACAACCATGCCACGCTCAAAATTGCTTAAATCACCTTTCTTTCCCATTCTGACATTTAGTTTGGAGTTCAGAGTTTGTCTTGACCAGGACCACACCCGAAATACATTGAAGCAACTGCAATGTGATTGGTTGATTAGATTGCGATAGATGTGTAACAGGTCATTACCGTCTTGCGGTTTCACTTTTGTAACTGGTCCATTAATGCTTAGTCATGCCCTCTTAAAATGAAAAAAAAAAAAAAAAACAAAAAAAAAAAACAGTAGTTTTATAGGCCTATAAATTAACTCAAGAACTCTATACAGCCAGCAATGGATCTTGAGAAGTCTGCTCATAATTATAACATCTAATAATATTATTATAGATCAGGGGTTCTCAACTTCAGTCCTCGAGATACTGCAATACTGCTCTGCATATTGTGTATGTCTCCCTTATTTAACACACCTGATTCAGATCCTCAGCTCGTAGGATTATGTCTATCCTGACGAGCTGAGATATCTGAATCAGGTGTGTTAAACAAGGGAGACAATATGCAGAGCAGTGGGTCGTGAGGACTGGAGTTGAGACCCCTGTTATAGATCATGCTTAGCAACAGCATATATTTTGGTAACCAACTATTACAAGTGCATAGCAACACCCTGGCAACCACTCAAAGCAATTCAAATCAAATCCTGTTCAGGAATATAATAACAAATCTTTTCATTAAATATGCTTGTCTTGTGATGTGTTTGGTTGTGATTGTGTGTGTGTGTCATGCATGGCTGATTTATTCGAGCAGAGAGAACAGATTGCACTCATGCGGATGATGATTGTAATTCCGTTAGGGTAAAACCGCTGAGCTGGCTCTCTCCTGTCGCACAGAAGGTCACAACATTCCCGGGTGGCTGACGAACACGCAGCATTACAGTTATTCAGGCTAAGTCATTCGACATTGACAACAGTTTTCCTTTTTCTCTATTTCTTTTTCATCAGCCGATATCATCTGCAAAAGTTACATTTTAAAGCAATAATACATATTATATTCTTAAAGTGCTTAATTAGTTTAGGATACTAAAATGCACTGAAGCCTGTATGTGTTTGGAATCCCAGTAAGTGATTGACAGGAGCATTCTGAGTAGCCCCCCTCTTTATGCAAATATCTCCTGGCTTCGTCAGAATTAGTGCCTTTTGCACAGTATACACTGTATTCTCCTTCAAACACATGGGGTTTACAGAAAGCCTTATAAGCCATTTGAAGCTGTACAGTGAAGTGCTTTTACAGCACTTCACACCTTTTAAGGTTTCTTTTACAGTTGTATTGCAAAATAAAAGTATTACTATTTTTATTATTAATACATACACATTTTATAAAACATTATAATATATACATATATCTTGTTTTGTAATATAATAGTGTTATACTGTAACATATAATGATATAGTTATATTATTTATTATATAAATTATTATTTATATATTTTTTTATTTAGTATAATAATAATGAATAATTAATGAGAATGAGATAATGAATTTGTCTATATCGATACATAAAATCTAAATCTTTCTTCTAAGAATTACAAAATAAAATATAAAAATAGATACGTTTATAAATGTTAATGTACATATAGCTATATTAATACGCTTTCAAAAATTATACAAATGAAAAAGTGTATATAAATAAAAACAAATAGCTGTTGAATCGATAAATTGCTATTAATCGCACCCAACAACACTTTGTAAATATATTTTATGTTTGTGTACATACATAATATACACACACACACAAACATAAAAGTGTGTAAATATACATATATTACACAATTTTATGATAGGTGTGATTACTGTAAGCGAATTTGACAGCACTACTACTTACCACACACACACACACACATTCCACAAATCATGCAGCCTGATTGCATTCAGAAAATTAATATTGCACAGTCATACAACAGAAATGCTAATATGCTATTCTTTATGGCTGCGATGGTACAGGTCACTTCCTGTTGCAGGAAGAATCTCTGCCACTGCCCATTACACACACACACACACACACACACACAAATGAGACAGCAGCAGTTGTGGATGCTGTCTGATTCTTCACCATTAGAGGGCGCAACACACTGCAACTCTCCTCAGTCCTCACCAGTCTATGGTCCTCACACACATTTAGACTGCAGTGAAGGGAAGGAACCTGCAGATCACTGAAGACGGGTCTGAATAAAGCTCTCTCTCTCTCTCTCTCTCTCTCTCTCTCTCTCTCTCTCTCTCTCTCTCTGCATTGAGCAGGTGTTCCTCTGATAAGAGCCGAACACACATTATGGCACGTACGCACACTCCAACACACACACAGAAAGGCACAAACTCAATATAAACAGCCTTTGTGTACGCTATAGCTTTCCAAACGCAGGGTGTAACGAGGGGTGTGTTTCCCTTGTGCTCCTGCAGTGTGTGTTAGAAAAACACAATGATCCATAAAATCTCATTCCATCCCGGAGCAAAAGGCCACAGTTGGGTGTGGGAACACATTATTCGATCAATGAACATCTGTACTGAAGCTATTAGGTCTCTTTCTTCACTAACCAACTCATTTGAGTGTGTTTTCATTAGCGAACACTACAAACAAAGACATTATTTGGCAAGCTTTCAGTCGCTGGTTGTGTGTGTGTTCCAGAGTTGCTGAGGTGACTGGAGTCAGGATTCAGGGATTGTGTTATTAATGTGTTGAGATCAGGCTGTACAAGCACTTGAAATTGATTTTGTTGATGTGAGGACAGTCTGCAAATACAGTCTGATTGAAAATAGATCTTTATCACACTAGAAAATGCATAATAGACAGTAACTATAGCTACTTACTATTGGAGTATCGATTGTTTGTATTCAAGAGGATTTAGAAGGTCATATTTTTATTCAAATTCATTTTGACTTCTCTGTATATACTGTAGTAGCAGTGGTTCTCAACTCCAGTCCTCTGGACCCACTGCTCTACACATTTTGTATGTCTCTCTTATCTGACACACTCAGTTCAGTTCATAGAGTCTATCCTAACGAGCTGACGATCTGAATCAGGTGTGTTAAATGAGGGAGACATACACAATATGCAGAGCAGTGGGTCCTGAGGACTGGAGTTGAGAACCACTGTGCGACTGTCAGTGGCTGTCAATTAGCTATGTGTAACCCCGGGTGCACTGTTGGTTGGCGGCCTGGGGAAAGGGGGCGGGTGTAGTTGAGGAAGTTTGTCTCTTTTTGGTTGCGCTGTTCTGGAGCTGTGTTTTGAATGCCTGCACGTTGTGAATAAACAAGTTAACTGAACTCTGGCCTTGTGTGAGATGCTACACTGGTGTCAGAAGTAAAGAAATAAATTATCGGAAAAGTGATTAAGTAAGATCAAGGGTGCACCCTGCACTAATAGTTAGGGAGCAGTTAAGTTAGGTTTAGTTAGTTAAGTTAGCGAGACCGCGTCGAAATTGTGTGCGTGGGGAGATGAGTGACAGAGAAGGAGCCCGTGCCACGGAATGGACGTTTGGCGACATACAAAAGGAGCTGCAACGCTGGAGGACAGCAGAGGCCATCTTAGGGGCATGATGGAAGCGATGGTTTCCGGGGCTGGCTTTGACAGATGAGCGCATGCAAGCTTCGCTCCCCTCAAGCCAAAGTCGCGAGACACCAACGTCACCTCCAGCGCCAGAAGCTTAGAAGTAAACAACAATGGCGGCGCCCAGTCCAAAATAACAGCAGTGACGGATAGCCCCGTGTAAACCCCAAAGTATGGGAAGGTGAGCTGGGAAGCTTTTCATGCAATATTTCGAACTGCTTGCTAAATCACAGAACTGGTCGCAAGAGACCAAAGAGTTACAATTGGTGATGTGCCTTATGGACGAGGCTTTAGCATGCTTGCTACTCTTAGACCTAGAGGACAGAGAGAACTATGTTGCACTGGTGGGGGCTCTCCAGCGACGGTTCGGGAATTTTACAGGAGCAGAGCTCCTCTGCAATGAACTGAATAACAGGTACAGAAGACAGGACGAACCGCTACGGCAACTAGCCAATGACATTAAGAGACACTTGGTACGCTCATGCCTGAAAGCCGGCAGATGCCAGGGAAACGACCTTGGGTCTGCATGGGGGGCAAAGCGGACCACAAACCACAGTCCCCCACATACACCCTCAGGCACCGCTGGCCCTATGGCGGTGGCGGTACTACAATTGGGAACCTCTGCCACATTCCAGTCACTGTGGAGGGAGTAACCTACGTGGCGCTGGATGACACTGGCTCTATAGTGACATTAGTGCAGCCTGATGTGCTCCCCAAGCAAACCATGTTGGAGGCAACAGCAGTCTACATACAGATGGTGACGGGGAATTGTGAAAGGCAAAGGGTGGGTGGTAAAACAGCGTGCCACCCTGTGTGTGTGGTGTCAATCCAGGATTGCTGCATTCTTGGAATGGACTTTTTGAAGAACACAGGCTGTCGGCTGGACCTGGCAGAGGCCACCCTGTGTTTTCCAGGGGAACGCCTGGTCAATATGGCTCCACATCCCCTGGGCCTCGATCCCATGACACCCCAGGTAACCACTGTGTCAGCAAACACCACTGACACCAACAGGGCTGTAGGGGCCGGGAGACCCACCCCTCGAGACCCCTGTAGCCCTTCACCCCCCATTCACAGCTGGACAGAGGCACTTTACAGCCCTTGCCGCTCGGAACTTGCCAGCCGCCACCCCGCCTACCCCCCTTACCTCATCTAGCTGCCCCACCTGCGCCACAGCCAGCACACACTACTCAGATTCCTAAGAGCCAGGCCTCTGACCCATTAACGGCCCGCTCCCTAAACGGAGGTAAAAGGGGTGGTGTCAGCAGTACGGGGCATATGGCAATGGAACTGTTCTCACCTAGACCCCCAACAGAGTGAAGAGTTGTGGCAATTATTGCTACAGTTCAAGGACATGCTTGCATTCAAAGAAGGTGATGTGGGGTGCACACACTTAATACAATATGACATAGATACAGGTGACAGCCCGCCTATCAAGTTACGCCCACCTTGCCTCCCACTGGCACGCCAGGAAGCAGCAGACAAGGTGTTGTGGGAGATGCAGCAGGCGGCCATTGTAGGGCCGTCAGACAGTCCCTGTGGTCATGGTCCCAAAGAGGAATGGTCCAGTCAGTGGAGGTTCTGTGTGGACTACAGATGGTTCAATGGGGTGGCAAGGAAGGACTCCTTCTCCCTGCCAAGGGTTGATGAAGCCATGGACCAGGTAGAGGGCTGAGCCTGGTTCATGTCGCTGGACCTGAGGTTCGGATACTGGCAGGTGCCTCTCTCTCCTGCTGCCAAGCCAAAGACAGCGTTCTGCACAAGCCGGGGCCTCTGGCAGTCAAAAGTCCTCCTTTTTGGCCTTTGCAATTCACCAGCTTCATTTGAAAGACTGATGGACAAAGTGCTGCCAGGAGTGCCTCGGCATGAGTGTGTAGTGTACCTGGATGACATTCTTGCCCATGGCCCCACTTTCCAGACAGCTCTCCAGTCCCTGAGGCATGTTTTGGAGGGTATAGCAGCAGCAGGTCTCAAACTTCATCTGGAAAATTGCCACTTCAAGCAGAGAGAGGTATTATTCCTTGGGTACAGGCTGGGTAGAGATGGCATCGGCACAATGGATGAAGAGGTCAAGGACTGGCCCACATCCATCAGACCCGCAGAAGTTGAAAATCTTCCTGGGCTTAGCCTCTTATTACAGGAGCTTTGTGAGGGGTTCTCCTCTGTGGCTGCACCGCTGTTCAGGCTACTACACAAAGACCAAGACTTTGTGTGGTCCAGTGAGTGTCAAACAGCATTCACCTTGCAACAGAAGGCACTGGGGGAGGCTCCTGAATTGGCTCCGGTATTTGCCGACCTGTGTCACAGAATGGGCATAAACAAAACTCGCACCACCCCCCTACACTCGCAGAGCAATGGCTTAGTTGAATGCTTCAACAGGACAGTGATCTAGCAGCTGGCGATCATTATCGCCAAACACCAACGTGACTGGGACAAGCACCTTCCGTTTGTGCTGATGGCCTGGCAGTCCGCTGTTCAAGAATCTACGTCCTGCACGCCAGCTCTGCTCACGCTGGGTAGAGAACTCCGCACCCAGTCAATAATGGCCTTTGGCCTCCCCCTGACATCCCAGCTGCGCCCCCGGGATGAGAGTGTGCTAGGAGACTACAGGACCGCCTCAGAGACAGCTCACAACTTTGCACGGGTGCAGCTGCGAAGCACAGGGGAGGGACAACGTCAGAACTATGAGCTACATTACAAGGGCCGCCACCTGAAACCGGGAGAGCTGGTTTGGGTCCACAGCCCGTAGAGGAAAAAAGGCTGTTGCCCCAAACTGGTTAGTGACTGGGTAGGCCCTTGTAAGGTGTTAGAGCGATTAGGGGAGGTGGTATACAGAGTACAGCTAACCTCGCTGGCTGACAGGCTGGCCCCCTACCACGGAGATGCTACCCCCCGCCTCCCACCCACCAGGCCCTCACAGCCCCCCCCCCCCCAACAGCCCCCTCCCGGACACAACTTACCCTGCACACACGTTTACAAAAGAGCACATAGATACACACCCATACATTTTCACCACACCCCACTCCCTTGGGCCACTCTCTCCAGCTCAGGATACTGCAGTGTCTGCAGAGCCCCGGAGGCAGACAAGACCCCCGGCCACCTCAGAGACTTTGTGTAAAGTTGTTGTTGTGTTGTTTGTAGTTACTGTTCCCTCAGGGTCGAGGAACTTTGACTTTGAGGGGGGTAATGTAGCGATTGTCAATGGCTGTGTGGCTCTCAATCAGCTATGTGTAACCCCAGGCGCGCTGTTGGTTGGCGGCCTAGGGAAAGGGGGCGGGACCCCCAGGTGTTAGGTGGCGAGTTGAGGAAGTTTGTCTGTTTTTGGTTGCACTGTTCTGAAGCTGTGTTTGAATGCTGAACTCAATACCATTTTAATTGTATTTAAAGTATTTCTATAATCATGAAAATGTATTAAAAGCATTACAAATTAGATCAAATAAATGTAGACAAAAATCTATATATACACATTTCTAAATACATTTATTTAACAATACATTTACAATATATATATATATATATATATATATATATATATAAATTACACCAAATGTTTTTTTACATTTATACATTTTGTAAATATTTAGTATTTAGACATATGCATTATAAAAAATACATATTGTCATATTAAAATAATACATAAATATCATATAATACATAATAAATGTATTGTATATTATAAAAATAATTCAGGATTCCATCTATCCTAGGCACACGCTATCATAGGCACAATGCATATATCAGGGTGTTGTAGTATTGTACAAGTATGTAGTGCACAACTTAGTAATTTAATTTCAGCTGTCTGATCTAAAACTGTATCGCTTCAGACTGTAAACCTCTGATTCCTGCAGGACAGTGAAACAGACACAGTGGCAGAATCAGGTTTGAGTGTGTGTTCGAGCACTGAGAATCAATGTCTCTGAACTGAGAGTGAAGAAAAGAACAGGTCGATATGTGAGTCAGCGATCCTTCACACAAACTCATCGTCAGACAAAAGAGGAACGCGAGATGAAGAACAAGCTCTGAACGGTTGAACACAGTTTAAGGATGGCATCTATCAAATACTCTTATGATGACAAATCAAATACTTGTATGTTATCATTAAATGGACAGAGAGAGTGTGTGGTGACATTATGACCTTCATATCCTCACTTTCCCTCCACAAACACTTACACTAGTGTCTACATTTATTCAGGATTATTTGATGAATAGAATGTTCAAAAGAACAGCGTTTATTAAAAATAGAATCATTTGTAACATTATAAATGTCTTCAATGTCACTTTTGATCAGTTAACATGTCCTTGATGAATAAAAGTATATTCTGTTTTATCTCCATGACTACTTCTGCCAAAATACCAAAGTTAGTGGTGTGTTCTAAGTCAAGTGCTATTACTAGTTCCATATTAAATGTCCGTGCGTATCTTGTCCTGCATCATTTGTATGATTTAGAGAATTTCAAACATCTATATAATAAAACAGTTTATTAATTCATGATAGCCACCAATCATAAAAATAATATTCTGAAGCTTCTACTTGGAGGAGGTGCATGTTCATTTATTATGATTTGACACAATGGTATTTAGTGGAAATTATTGTTAGCATGTTTTGTTTTGGTAAATTTCAGCATTAAGTGTGTGTGTGTGTGTGTGTGTGTGTGTGTGTGTGTGTGTGTGTGTGTGTGTGTGTGTGTGTGTGTGTGTGTGTGTGTGTGTGTGTGTGTGTGTGTGTGTGTGCATGTGCATGCCATCATCCTGTCTGAGCCGTTACTGAAATGTTGAGAAATATGATTCCCACAAACCCCTGTGATTCTGCAATCTGTGTTGTAAAGTTTGTCAGAAGACTTACACAAATGAATGTTTAAGCCTGTTCCTGAACCGTTAAAGAAACCACAGTAAAGTCACAGCAGAGGAATGGTGATTCATCACCTGAAATACCTGTTACTCCTGGAAAATAATGGAAGTAGTACATGCTTCAGAAGAAGCTGCTTTCAGAATCTTTTTCTTTTAGTTTTGCTTATCAGCAAATACCAAGTTACCAAACTTTTATTGCAATAACTTTACAGGAGTAGCTCACTTTAAAAAAAAAAAATCTTTTGCTGATAATTTACTCACCCCATGTCATTCAATATATGTCATTCTTTCTTCAGTTGAAAAGAAATGAAGGTTTTTGATGAAAACATTTCAGGATTTTTCTACATATAATGCACTTCAGTGGGAACCAAACGGTTCAAGGTCCAAAAGACAGTTTCAGTGCAAACTGTTCAAAGGGCTTTAAATGATTCCAGACGATGAATAAGGGTCTTATCTAGCGAAACAATTGCTTATTTTTTTAAAAAAATCAAAGTTTAAGTTTTATAAGCTCAAATGCTCGCCTTGCTCTGTTCTGTGACGCACGTTTGTGACTCTGCTGTTTGAATTCAAAATTTATAATTAAAATGATTAAAGTTATCAAAATTATTAATGCTCAATAAATTGATTTATTAAGTATTTAATTATTTCTGTTTTTATTTTTAAATATGGTAGGGTTGGTCTATACCAGGGGTTCTCAACTTCAGTCCTCACGACTCACTGCTCTGCATATTGTGTCTCCCTTATTTAACACACCTGATTCAGATCCTCAGCTCGTTAGGATAGACATTGAGGATCTGAATCAGGTGTGTTAAACAAGGGAGACATACACAATATGCAGAGCAGTGGGTCGTGAGGACTGGAGTTGAAAACCCCTGGTACTGTTCGAATGAAAGATACTGAAAACAATGATGTTGCTAATCTTAAACTGCAGGACAAGGAAATGTTTCAAATAATAAAAGATTTATAAAAAAAAGTCAAATTTGTGCCCAAACCACCCTGGAGAGTGCATTGACACACCATAGCAACCACTGAGAACACCCTAGCAACAACCCCAAACTAACTACATGTATTTTTTCATAAATCCCTCTACATACTCTACCTTTTAATAATCAATACTAAACTCTTTATACATACATATATATATATATATATATATATATATATATATATATATATATATATATATATATATATATATATATATATATATTGTATAGTATTTAAAATAATGATGTAATATTTATATATATGATGAGGTATATTTAGATATATACATGCTGCATTATAGATAGATAGTATACACACACACAAAAAAAAATATATATATATATATATATATATATACATACACACACACACACACACACACACACACACACACACACACACACACACACACACACACACACACACACACACACACACACACACACACACACACACATAAATATATACAATACTGGTCAAAAGTTTAAGGTCGGTAAGATTTTTTATGTTTTTAAAAGAAGTCTCCTCTGCTCACCAAGGCTGCAATTTTTTGATAAAAAACACACCAATATTGTGAAATATTATGACAATTTAAAAAGACTTTTCTATGTTTATATATATTAAAATGTAATTTATTCCTCTAAAAAAAGCTGAATTTTCAGCATCATTACTCCAGTCTTCAGTGTCACATGATCCTTCACAAATCACTCTAATATGATGATTTTATGCTCCAAAAACATGTATGATAATTATCATGTTGAAAACAGTTTTTTATATTTTTATTTCAGGATTCTTTGATGAATAGAAAGTTCAAAAGAACAGCTTTTATCTGAAATGGAAAGCTTTTGTTACATTTATACACTACCCTTTAAAAAGTTTCGGGTCAGTAAGAATTTGTATTTTATTTTTGGGGGAAATAAATAAGAAATCAATACTTCTATTAATCAAGGCTGAGTTACATTGATCAAAAGTTACAGTAAAGACATTTATAATGTTAGAAAAGATTCTAATTAAATAAATGCTGTTCTTTGAACTTTCTATTCATCAAAGAATCCTGAAATAAAAATGTAAAAAACTGTTTTCAACATGGATAATAATCATACATGTTTTTGAAGCATAAAATCATCATATTAGAGTGATTTGTGAAGGATCATGTGACACTGAAGACTGGAGTAATGATGCTGAAAATTCAGCTTTTTTTCAGAGGAATAAATTACATTTTAATATATATTAACATAAAAAAGTCATTTTAAATTGTCATAATATTTCACAGTATTACTGTGTTTTTTGTGTATTTTTTACCAAAAAATTGCAGCCTTGGTGAGCAGAAGAGACTTCTTTTAAAAACATAAAAATCTTACCGACCTTAAACTTTTGACTGGTTGTGTATATATATATATATATATATATATATATATATATATATATATATATATACATATATATATATATATATATATATATATATATATATATTTACAAACTTTTATTAATCGTGATGAATCGATTTGTATTATTTCCTATCCTATAAGACATCAGTGGTTGTGTTGAAGAAAACTGATGTGCAGAAATCATAATAAATCATCTGCTGAAATGTAAAAATGATTGAAGGACGTGCGCTGGAACATGCGGACGGTGAACACAGCTGAGATCAGATCCGTGTGTTTCACGTTGGACATGTGCTGGTGCGGTGCGGATGCTATATCAGCACAACTCACTAATCAAACACTCAGTGTGTGTGTGTGTGTGTGTGTGTGTGTGTGTGTGTGTGTGTGTAGGGCTTCTCTCTCCTTCTTTCTCTTTGTGCTCAGCCGACTGCTATGCTGGAGGAAATGGAAACCCTGAGGAGAAGAACTCTGTTAACCCGAACACTGTCACATCAACAGATGCTTTTGTTTTCTATCAAACACATCCAGTCTCTTCACAGCACAGATAACTCATTACAGGAATATTTTCCATCATGGGATGATGCAATGAAGCGTTGTTTTTGATGAGGTTCTGGACTAATGATGTTTTTTCACACACAGACACACACACACACACACACACACACACACACAGACACACACACACACACACACACACACACACACACACACACACACACACACACACACACACACACACACACACACACACACACACACACACACACACACACACACACACACACACACACACACACACATAAAAAAACAGCAGAAACACATAAAAGCAAAGTAGTGGCCCTGAAAACTAATAGTGGATGCTTTATCTATCTTACAAAGTCAAGTGTGTATGCATCTATGACACAAGTTTTGATGGTCGTTATCAAAGGCACAATCATTTTTAAGTGTGACTCAAGTGTCTAATTACTTTTTGGGGCCACTGTGCATACAGAGACACACATACTGACATAAAAAACACACTTTCATCACAGTTCAGTTTCTCCCGACACAGAAACACACACACACAGTCCTGGGAAAGGCAAATGTGGCCTCTATCTATAATATTTGCTGTGTGTCTGAGGGTACACACACAGGGAAAATGCCTCTGAACTCTGGAAAGACAAACGCAACAAACACAACGAGATGAAATGACTTTCGCTGAAGTCTGTTGTTTCTCACAGTCACAGATTCTAATATGAACTCAAACATCTGTCCTCAAATGGTCTGATTTTATAAGCTCCCTCCTACTGATGGCAATCTGGGTCTGTTTCAGGAGAAACATCTGTGATGAAGATACCTAAACGAGACATTACTGAAAGCCATGAACTCTTGTGAGCTTCCTTCTGCTGGACTCTGGCCATCACAACATCACATGTGCTTTGATGCAGAGCAACTGTGCCTGCAGCATTTACAGAGACCAGCGAGTTTATACACACATCATAGAGAGAGAGAGAAAGCCATAAAGAAACTGTTCTGTCTCTTCTGTTGAAGCATTGACACGTCTGGTGTCTGTGAGGTCTGGATAGTGTGTTTTTAGCTTTTAGCGGTTTCTCTGGTTTAATGTTTAGCATGACATTTTGTCACAATGTAACGGAGGCCAGCTAGTAGTTGCTGTGCGAGTAAACCTTACTCCCCGATCTCAATAGGCGCTCTGAGCGACAGACGCTAGAGGCTGCAGTCTTTAGCCTCCTTGTTAGAGCCCCAGACTCTCATGCCGGAGACCCGGGTTCGAGGCCCGCTCGGAGCGGGTCCGAGTTGGACCCGGGTGTAAGGGGTTACAACGGCACCACACACAGGACGCTGAAGATCCAAAAGCCGTACTCACAACAGTCCAGTCAAGGGTAAAAATCCATATAAGCAGTCCATACATGAAAAACAGAAGATGACACGAACAGTCTCTGGCTGGGCAGACGTGATGTGGCCCATCTCTCTTACGGCCTTCGGAAGAATGGCGGGCTGCTGGGGCACGGCCTCTGGACTCTTGAGGAGACGGAGGTCTTCCTCCTCCTCTGCCGTTTCTGATGGCGATGAGCATGCTCTGGGCTAGACGGGAAGGGAACAGCAGCGGATGGAGCTCTGGGTGGATATCACCAGCCCAGGGTCGAAGAGGGGCCTGAGTGGAGAATGGTGTCGGGACTCCTCTCGACCACCTCCTCCACTGCGGCCTCCACAGGCCCTGAGAAATCTGACCAACCGGGTCCCCTCAAAAAGTTGCTTTCTCTCCAGCTTGGTGTCTAGGGAAGACAGACTACAAAACATACCGCTGGATCTTGGATTGACGGAGTCCGTTCTGTCACGGCACCACACACAGGAAGCAGAAGATCCAAAAGTAGTATCTTTATTTTTAATTATATATCCTTTTATGATATTATATATATATATATATATATATATATATATATATATATAATTGATAAATTATTATACATGTTATATTTATTATTTAATAAATATACTTTAATTTAAATACATTAAATAATCGTGTATTTTTTCCTCATTCTTTGAATCAAATTATTTGTTATATTTTATTAATACATTTCTATTATAAATTGATATATTATTTATAGTATATATTATATATTATAAATTATACACACGCGTATACACTCACCGCCACTTTATTAGGTACCCCATGCTAGTAACGGGTTGGACCCCTTTTGCCTTCAGAACTGCCTCAATTCTTCGTGGCATAGATTCAACAAGGTGCTGAAAGCATTCCTCAGGGAGTTTGGTCCATATTGACATGATGGCATCACACAGTTGCCGCAGATTTGTCGGCTGCACATCCATGATGCGAATCTCCCGTTCTCACCACATCCCAAAGATGCTCTATTGGATTGAGATCTGGTGACTGTGGAGGCCATTTGAGTACAGCGAACTCATTGTCATGTTCAAGAAACCAGTCTGAGATGATTCCAGCTTTATGACATGGCGCATTATCCTGCTGAAAGTAGCCATCAGAAGTTGTGTACATTGTGGTCATAAAGGGATGGACATGGTCAGCAACAATACTCAGGTAGGCTGTGGCGTTGCAACGATGCTCAATTGGTACCAAGGGGCCCAAAGAGTGCCAAGAAAATATTCCCCACACCATCACACCACCACCACCAGCCTGAACCGTTGATACAAGGCAGGATGGATCCATGCTTTCATGTTGTAGACGCCAAATTCTGACCCTACCATCCGAATGTCGCAGCAGAAATCGAGACTCATCAGACCAGGCAACGTTTTTCCAATCTTCTATTGTCCAATTTCGATGAGCTTGTGCAAATTGTAGCCTCAGTTTCCTGTTCTTAGCTGAAAGGAGTGGCACCCGGTGTGGTCTTCTGCTGCTGTTGCCCATCTGCCTCAAAGTTCAACGTACTGTGAGTTCAGAGATGCTCTTCTGCCCACCTTGGTTGTAACGGGTGGTTATTTGAGTCACTGTTGCCCTTCTATCAGCTCGAACCAGTCTGGACATTCTCCTCTGACCTCTGGCATCAACAAGGCATTTCCACCCACAGAACTGCCGCTCACTGGATGTTTTTTTTCTTTCGGACCATTCTCTGTAAACCCTAGAGATGGTTGTGCGTGAAAATCCCAGTAGATTAGCAGTTTCTGAAATACTCAGACCAGCCCTTCTGGCACCAACAATCATGCCACGTTCAAAGTCACTCAAATCACCTTTCTTCCCCATACTGATGCTCGGTTTGAACTGCAGGAGATTGTCTTGACCATGTCTACATGCCTAAATGCACTGAGTTGCCGCCATGTGATTGGCTGCTTAGAAATTAAGTGTTAACGAGCAGTTGGCCGGTGAGTGTATATATATATATATATATGTTTTTACTTAAATACATGTAGAATTAATGTTTATTTTATTTTTATTGTAATCTTTCAATTAAATGAATTATTGCAATCAGAAATATAATCTGTATATGTTTTATTATTATATGTATTATTTATATATATATATATATATATATATATATATATATATATATATATATATATATATATATATATATATATAACTTATAAATTATAATAATTTTGTCAATTATTATTTAATAAATGTATATTTTAATTTAATGTATTAAATGTTTTTTTTAAATATAATTTGTATTCATTTTTAAAAGTTTAATAATATAAATATTTATTTTTTTAAATATTTAAATGATATATTTCTGTTATAAATCCATATATTAATTATAATTAATAATACATATTTAAATATGTATTGTAATTTAAAATGAATGTTTTTTTTTACATCTACCATTTATCATTATTGTAATCTTTCAATTTAATTAATTATTACACAGTATCTGGTTATTTCAGTTTAATTGCCAAGTCTTAACTTTTTTTTAGAAATATAATTTGTATTCATTTTTAAAAGTTCAATATTATAAATATTTAATTTTTTAAATATTTAAATGATATATTTCTGTTATAAATCCATATATTAATTATAATTAATAATAAATACTTAAATATGTATTGCAATTTAAAATGAATGCTGTTTTTTTTACATCTACCATTTATCATTATTGTAATCTTTCAATTTAATTAATTATTACACAGTATCTTGGTTATTTTAATTTAATTGCCAGAAGTCTGCAGTGAAGTTGAACAATGACTTTTGAAAGTACAGCTGAAATGAGCCCCGTTTGCATCATTGATCATTTTCCTGTCATCACTGTAAAGCTGTTTTGAAACAGACTGTATTGTATAAAGCACTATAGAAATAAAGGTGACCTGACTTGATCAGAGTCATTAAAAAGCACCAAGGCGACAGTTAGGCATTTAATATGAAGTATAAATGTGTGAAAGTGCAGCGAAGGTCTCGTGGTTTCGAGGAGTCAGCAGTGCTGTTCACACACACGTCTCTGATTAAACACACCATCTCAAGTCTCTTCTGGGATAAATAACATCTAACATCCTCCAGCAGGGCCTTTTCAGGCATTCAGTTTGAGAACAGTCTGTGTAATGGGTTACAAGAGTGTACACACACACACACACACACACACGTCTGGTTTATCTTTGTGAGGACTCTCCATAGATATAATGGTTCTTGAAGCCATATTCTGTCCCCTTAGACTAAACCCTAAACCTACCTATCACAGGAAACATTTTGCATTTTTACATTTAAAAAAATAATAATTCAGAATGATTTATAAGCGTGTTTACCCATGGAGACCTCAGTTTAGGTCCCCACATTGACACAAGTCCCCGTGTGCATTCAGGTTTCCCCACTGGGATAGAAAACATGTACACACACACACACTCTCTCTCTCTCTTTCACTCACACACACACACATTAAATTTACCCAGAGCTTCTGCTGAATCTGTCAGAATCTACTGTCTAATGCAACTGCTGTGTCTGCTGAACATAGACTTTACAGTAAATATATAATGTCTCCAGTCTGACCCTAGCTCTCCCTTTTGCAGTATGCAGTGTGTACATTGTGCACAGTATGCAAATGTTCTGCACGGCATATTCAGATGAGCTAAATCATTTGCCAAAATGTGCCGTGTGTGTGTACAACCAGAGGTACTCTGACACTCTCAGAAAAAAGGTACAAAAGCTGTCACTGGGGCTGTACCTTTTCAAAAGGTACACTTTTGTACATTTTAGGTGCCAATTTGTACATTTTAGGTGCTAATATTTACATTTCAGGTGCTAATATGTACATTTTAATTGTTAATATGTACATTTCAGGAGCTATTATGTTAATTTTAGGTCATAATATGTACATTTTAGGTGCTAATATGTACATTTTAAGTGTTAATATGTACATTTTAGGTGTTAATATGTGCATTTTAGGTGCTAATATGTACATTTTAAGTGTTAATATGTACATTTTAGGTGTTAATATGTGCATTTTAGGTGCTAATATGTACATTTTAAGTGTTAATATGTACATTTTAGGTGTTAATATGTGCATTTTAGGTGCTAATATGTACATTTTAAGTGTTAATATGTACATTTCAGGAGCTAATATGTCCATTTTAGGTCCTAATATGTACATTTTAGGTGCTAATATGTGCATTTTAGGTGCTAATATATACCACTAAGGTACCAATATGCAGCCTTTGGCTACAAAAGTGTACCTTTTGAAAGGTACAGCCCCAGTGACAGCTTTTGTACCTTTTTTCTGAGAGTGCCAATTTCCTTTCCAGTGTGACAAAAGAACTGAAGGCAAAATCAACTGTGATTTTATATCTTGATCAACTGCATACTCAAACTGACAAACATTAAGACACTAACCTGAATTAATAATGAACTGCATGCTTGATTCTAGTCACTAAATAATGTGAAAACAGAGCAGAATACTACAGTTTGAAACATTTTTTATATACATTTTTAAATAGCAAATATAGATATATAGATATATATATATAGATAAATATAGATATATACAGCAGGGATGGCAACATCGGTCCTGGAGGGCCAGTGTGCGCAGTCTCATCTCAAGACGTCATATAACTGACATCTTGGGATGTCTTTTGACCATATGTCAATATATGCCTTTTTAGGGCCCCCTAAACATCGGTTAGATGACTTTATCGGATCCTAACTCTACCCCAGACCTAAACCTACCCTGATCCACCGCATCAACTGACGTTAAAGGTAAAGCGTCAGTTGTATGGACATCCCAGGATCGTCATATAACCGACGTTTAGGGGGGCCCTAAAAGGGGGATATTGACGTAAGGTCAAAAGACGTGCCAAGACGACAGTTATATGACTTCTTGGGATGAGACTGTGTTATGTCCTAAAGAGGTGAGCTTTAAGCCTAAGAGAAAAATCACCTGTAAATTTCTATCCTGAAGACCGCTTGTTCAGGTGTGTGAAGCTAAACTAGGACAGTGACCCTCCAGGACCGAAGTTGCCCATCCACTGTACATTAACTGATAGATATAGGCTCCTCCTCTATTCGCAGCATAATATCACTTGTTTATGTGGAAAACTTTTTATGTGGAAAAAAATATTCAGTAGTCCTTCAAAAATGTAAGAGAAAAGCATAAATATCCCATGAGTGTGAAGCCCTTTATCTCCAGCAGGAGGCGTATGCGAGTCCGGCCCCTGAAACCCCCGGCATAAGGAATCATTTAGGGTGGGGACGGAATTTCTCCTGCTTAAGAGCTGGTGACTCACTGAGCAGGAGTGGGAAAACACACACACACACTTGAGAATAGCAAAGTGTAGTAATTTTGAACGACTGAGAGAGAATGTTTCACCAAACAGTCTGTTCAGCCTTAGGGGAGTGAGTGGAAGCACTTAACATGCTGTGGCAGCCCTGTGTGTGTGTGTGTGTGTGTGTGTGTGTGTGTGTGTGTGTGTGTGTGTGTGTGTGTGTGTGTGTGTGTGTGTGTGTGTGTGGTGTCACTGTGATTAGCTGGCTGGTTGTAAAGTTGGTTATAAATTACAAATATTTTCATTCCAATCAATTCAAAGAGGAGTATTGACAGATTCAAATAAAATGAAATAAAATAATATTTAGTGTACTTATAAATACATTATTCATAATTATTTTTCTTTTTAATGCTTCAATGCAATATTTCCTTATTATATTGGGATTTTTGACAATAAAAATAAAGAAATTAGGGCGTTATTACAATAAAAAATAAAGATTTTTTCTTTATTCAATCATTTTTTCTTTTTATTGATTTAATTAAACAATTTTGTATTTTGAATAATATAAAATAAAATATATTTTTATTATGTTTCTTTTTAATGCTTCAATTTAATAATTTCTAATTAATAATGGACATGTTGACAATGAAATATTAAATGAATAAAGATTTTTTTTATTTAAAAAAGAAAAAGAACTGTTTTCTTATTAGTGATTCAATTAAATAATTTCGTATTAAGTGAATGATTAATGATAATTATTAAAGATATTCAAATCAATGGCAAAGCAGGTGGGCCATGTTGAATATAAAAATAAATGTGAATTGTTTTACTTTTATTATTTCTCTTTTAATGCTCCAATTAAAAATTGTTATAAGTAAAATGATTGATAATTAAAATAAACAGCAAATCGTGTGGGACGTGTTGACAAATGAAAATATGTGATTAGTTTTACTTTATTTCTTTTAATGCTAAAACTAATGGTTCCAAAATAATAATAATAATTTCACCGCAGTTCAATATAAGAACCATTTCTGTGCCATTAAAGAGTCTTTCAGAGAACAGTTTTTAAAAGAATCATGTTTTCTTAGTGTGTAGAACATTTTTTTTTTTTTTTTCATGAAACCATCAATGCCTTTATATCCAAACACTCATATTTAATGAAACACTCATGGCCTAGTGTGACATTCAGACGTCTCTCTGAACGGCATTACACGGTTCCTCAGTGCAGATGAGTCTCAGTTGCATGAAAATCCAGATAATGACTCGGGTTGGTTGAGTCACTATGCATAATTTATGTCACATCATAGCATTAGCTAAACATAAACTTTCAACTCTGATGAGTCAAAGTAGCTATTTTGCTTCAACAAGCCAGAAATCTTTGCTTTCCCGTGTACAGTAAAGAGCCTTTGTTTTAGATCATGCTAATCTTGAGCGCCTTATTGTGCAAAGAGAGAGGAAAAGGCAGCGTAGCTGATTATTTATAGTCTTTTCATGAAGCTAAATCAGTTCTATACCCATAGTGTGTTTACAGACTGAGAACTTTGTATTGTGAGAATCCACGCAGAGCAGGATTCACACTGCTGGGGTTCTCAGCTCTCAGCGATGAAGTAAAGCCCCGTCAACACAATCTCTCAGATTAGCATTAGCACTGGCCGTAATCTGCCAAACGTGAGCCTGTGACTCAGTGTAAATGCACATATTAACCAACCATTCCACAGGCATTCTAGAACTCTGGGTGACCCTTCCATTGGCAGGGCGGGAAGAGTTGGAATATTCGGGAAGTCTGACATTCCAAGACTGCAATTCAAGAACAGATACAGGATTATTCTAGAACCTCAACCCACTTACTGAGGGTAGAGATACACTTCTGGTCAAACGTATGCAATATTTCAGTTTTTTTGGTAATTTTTGTATTTATTCCTGTGAACAAAGCTGAATTTTCAGTCTTCAGTGTCACATAATCCTTCAGAAATTATTCTAATAAGCTGATTTGGAGTTAAATTATTATTATTGCATCATATTTCTTGGTAACACTTTATTTTGATAGTCCACTTTAGACATTCAACTAACTATAAGTAACTTTGCCGCTACATGTCAACTAACTATCATTAGAGTATTAGTAGACTGTCTGTTTAATATCTGCTAACACTTTATTTAGTTGGTCCCCCAACAGACATTCAACTGACTGTAAGTAACTTAGGAACTACAAGTCAACTTGTTCTCCTAACCTGAACCCTAACACCTAACCCTAACCTAACAGTCTACTACAGCCTATTAATACTCTAATGACATTTAGTTGACATGTAGTTGAAAAGTTACTTATAGTTAGTAAAATGTCTAAAGTGACTATTCGAAATAAAGTGTAACCATATTTCTTTACTCAGATATGTTCCGTTGCCGTTTTAATTTTTTTTTCATTTTTTTGACAATAAACAAGCCAGAATAACATGAAAACATGAATTCAACATCCCTCCCTGTTAAATGATTATATATTCTTTTCAATTTAATGCGTCCTTGCTAAATAAAAGTATTCATCAGCTTTTGAATACTGAACAGTTCCACAAAATATTAAAAGTTCACTTTGAAATTAATTTTTGATATGTTTTACCTCAAGGGCATCCAAGATGTAGGTGTCTTTGTTTCCACAGTAGTTTCAATTTTGATATTTTTAGGTCAAATCGTTCTTGTCTGTCAGTCATATAATGCAAGTCTATGGTCACCACCTTAAAGAGCATGCAGAGAAGTCCAAATTAAACATGATTTAATGACTCGTAAATGTAACATTGATGGCCTTAGACACAAAATGAGCGGTTTGAGTGGGAAAACGAACAGTCTTTATATTGTTTTTACCTCTTGTAACCACAGCCACACCCATCTGAAGGCAAGGGAACATTTTTCACAACCTATCTTGTGCCGTACTTGGACGTGAATGTGATTACAAGAGGTAAAAACGATATAAATATTGTCCGTTTTCTCACTCAAACCGCTTGTCTTTAGTGTCTTAGGCCATCAATGTGTACTTACATTTATGAGTCATTAAATCATGTTTAATTTGGACTTCTCTGTGCATGGTATTAGAGTGGTGACCATCGACCTGCATTATATGACTAATTATTAATTTCAAAGTGAACTATCCCTTTAATTTGATGTTTCTTGAGCACAGATGAGCATAATGATTTCTGGAATAAATTACAATAGAAAACAGTTATTTTGAATCATAATTGAATTTCACAATATTCCTATTTTTACTGTAGATTTCATCTTGATAAATTGAGCAGAAGAGACTTCCTAAATAATAAAATAAAATGAAAGTAAGAAGGATACAATGAATGAAAGTGAATGAAAGTAAGAAAGAAACCATCTGGAAACACCTAGAACAGTCTTTCAGAACTAAACGTGAAACGTGTGACGTGTTTAATCTCACATGCTGCTCTTTAAAAAGCATTTCTCAGGTCTCCGACAGCTCTAGTTAAACATCTCCGGCATCTTCGACTTCCACACATGCCTCAAAGTCCGCATTTCACGTACGGGCTTTGTGGTTATGCAATATTATTGTCAGTCACATGCTGAAATCCATGCTAAACCAAATTTAACCAATCTAAACCGGATGCCATGCCAAATGACTCACTCAGCTCCAATCAAGAGACGTGTCTAATTCCCAGCCGTGCCTGGCTTTCCGAGGAACGCTGCTAATCTGGAGCGTGTGGGGGGAAGAGGAGGAGTTCTTCTGGACTAATGGAGGTCCTGATGGAGGTCTTGTGGTCTCCTTCATGAGTCTTATGACCGAACCAGGCTCTGAGCCAGAGTCAAAACACATGACACAGCCTCAAGGCCCGTACAGCCCTGAACAGAATACCGGCAAAACACTTTTTACAGGAAATGGAGGTGAATTTCCCTTGAGGATCTATCTCGGAAGAAAGGGTCGTAATCAATTATATTTTAGATGAGGCCAGGAACTTTTTGAGTAGCAGCACACAATAAATCTGTGCATCTAAAGCCTTGAAGTCATGTTGGAATGATTTACAGGATAGACGCACATGAACACAATGCCATTTAAGGCTGGAATACACTACTTTTAAACACTATAGGCACTTTGTAAAGGGTTGCAGAGAAAGACTGGGTGTTAAACGGCTGAGGATCATTCACTATCAGACTTTCCACACACAAAAAGCATGTATCTCGTTGCTAGAAGACACATATGAAATCATAATGTGTTCTAAAATCGACTCAAATTATCAAACATGTTTGATATTGATATCCTTAAAGGGGACATATCATGCATAATCCACTTTTTTAGCCCTTAAATGCATTTTGTTGTAGATTTGGATTGTTTATAATTACAGAAAAGATGAAATTATTCTCTTCAGGTGCTTCGTTTATATCTTTCTGTTTTGGTCATATTTTTCAACCTGTTCAGATTTTTCTGTTGTCTATGACGTTTTTTGAGCAAGTACGTCACCGTATTTGCAGCGGAACTGACAAATAAGGACATTGACTACCGGTCCAACACTATGAGCAATCCGCCATTGTTATTTCTCGCTCCGATTTTGTAGTCCAAGCTCAATGATGCAGAAGTTACCAGAGGGCTAGTCAAAATGTTCGGTTGTTGGATGTAGTGACCTGAAGCACTTCAAGGATCCCCACTTCAACAACCTCAGCCAGTATACAGAAGGGTTGTCTGATTGACTTCTATAATTTAGCTGCTATGTTTCCTGATACTTTCTAAACGTAAGTTATCATTTTATTATCAATACAGATTTTTAGTGCTAAGATCAGACCACAGTCATTTATCTTGTCAGTGTGCTTGTTTTAACAAGAGAAATAGTCTACTTTCACTAATAACACAACATAGTTAACTTACATACCTGCCTCCATATGAACTTAAGACGTTCTGCAGGTTCGTCTTCATCATCTTTTTCAAATCGCTCGCTCTGGCTCGAATATGTAAGGCTTGGTGGACAAGTCTTCCGTTGTTGACATTTTGTTAACGTGAGAATAAAAATGTTCTTTGAAGCTATAGTAATCGTATCTCTTATCAAACTACAATAATGGCCAAACACGGAGTTGAGCTCACTGTGAACTCAGTGACCTGGAGAGCACGCGGTGTAAGACGGTACGCCTTTTTATTTAAAGGGGCCGCATTGAAACGACTTGCTCACAGAAGCACATCAGAAAAGGGGTAGAAAAGGGGCCTGTGGCGCTATAATAATGAGGAATTCAGACCCAAGCATTGCAGTTATGCTTTATATAGACCACAAATGTATGATTTATAAGTAAAAATGAATGATTTAAAAGCATGATATGTACCCATTAAAGTATATGGAATTATGGTCTGAAGCTAAAAAACAGAGTCAAAATGTTCAACTCCGACTGCCCAAAGTCATGTATCTACAATAATCAGATTGAAATCACTTGAACTTGCATCAGAAATATTTGTAAGAAAAGGGTTATGTACTCTGGAAGTCTAGCATTCATCACCAGAAAATCAAGGTATGGTACAAAAATAAACATTTCCCCCCTGGTTCAGGTCTAATGCATGTTTGAGCCGTTTTAAGCAACTTATCTTAAAATATGTCAGTGCCATTGTTTTGTCAAGGCATGTTTAAAACTAACGTCTAATCCTGGTTTAGTCTGTATGTGAAACCGGGCCATAATCAAAAATAAAACACGGATTTACAAAATAGATTTTAATTTCATAATCACGTACTTAAATTAATATTCCAACTCATTTTTGTAATTCTGTATTCCACCCTTTCAAGTAGGAACTTCCCAAAAAGAGAATAAGTACTTTCGGAAGGATATGTGACAAACAAACAAAGCTAGAGATCTAGTAATCTAAATGATGACTCTGCTGTAAAGCATGGCATTGTTATTGTTATATTAATCATAAAGTCAGAAAGAGAAAGATGTTAAGACAATGAGGGTGTGCCTGTGCTGTAAGATCAGTTGCTGTAAGTATGACTAATAAGATCATGTTCATTTCACTGTCAACTGTGTCTGACTAATGTTCATGAGTCCTTCAATCCCATGAGTAAGACAGATGTGTGTTGATCTGATGCGTTCACTGTGTGAGAGGTGAAGGAATACAGAAAGTAGACCCGTACCAAATGAATAGCACATTCACAAACTGTCTAAATGATGAAGAGACAAACAGTTCTCACAAAATAGCAGGACTTCCCACTGATATTTCAACCGGAGAATTCGTCTCAGGAGAATTCGTACAAATTTTACAAGGTGGATAATTGTAACAATTCGATACGACCTCACTTGTACGAATTAGTACGTTTTTGCTAAATCGTACATATTTTACGAATTGGCCAATTCGTATGAATTCGTACGAATGACCTACCCCTGACCCCGCCCCTAAACTTACCCATCACGAATTCGTACGAGCTGAGGTCGTATGAATTAGTACGAATTAGCCACTTTTTAATCACTCATACGAATTCGTACAAATTGGCTCGTGAGATAGCGTAGGATATTTGACAAACACACACAATAGTGGAAACAAATTAGTTCTTGAAACATTTCCAAAACAAAAAAGTATGATCATTGGATCAAAACAAAAATTTCAAAACAGAGATTTCGGAAGTTTTACCTTTTACTAAACATATTTATATATATTGAAATCATCTTTCCTGTATATCTAAATATGAGAATTCCTACGAATTTTACAAGGTGGCTAATTCATAATTAGTACGTTTTTGCTAAATCGTACATATTTTACGAATTGGCCAATTGGTATGAATTCGTATGAATGACCTACCCCTGACCCCGCCCTTAAACTTACCCATCACGTGGGTTTGGACAAATCATACGAATTCGTTACGAGTGAGGTCGTACAAACACACACAATAGTGGAAACAAATTAGTTCTTGAAACATTTCCAAAACAAAAAAGTATGATCATTGGATCAAAACAAAAATTTCAAAACAGAGATTTCGGAAGTTTTACCTTTTACTAAACATATTTATATATATCGAAATCATCTTTCCTGTATATCTAAATATGAGAATTCCTACGAATTTTACTCAAGGTGGCTAATTCGTAATTAGTACGTTTTTGCTAAATCGTACATATTTTATGAATTGGCCAATTCGTATGAATTCGTACGAATGACCTACCCCTGACCCCGCCCCTAAACTTACCCATCATGTGGGTTTGGACAAAATCGATACGAAATTCGTACGAGTGAGGTCGTATGAATTAGTACGAATTAGCCACTTGTTAATCACTCATACAAATTTGTATGAATTGGTCGTGAGATAACGTAGGATATTTGACAAACACACACAATAGTGGAAACAAATTAGTTCTTGAAACATTTCCAAAACAAAAAAGTATGATGATTGGATCAAAACAAAAATTTCAAAACAGAGATTTTCGGAAGTTTTACCTTTTACTAAACATATTTATATATATCTAAATCATCTTTCATTGAGATTTCCTGTATATCTAAATATGTTTAGATTTTCACAGTGAAAGGTAACGCTTCCGAAATTTCTGTGTAAACAATGAGTGACGTACACACGCAAGCAATCACTTCCGGCGCATACGCAGACCGAAGCGCCCGTGCCTTCAGATCAGTTGGACATGGCTGTGGTTACACGAGGTAAAAACTATATAAATACTGTTCGTTTTCTCACACAAACTGCTCGTTTCGTGTCTTAGGCCATCAATGTGTACTTACATTTAAGAGTCATTAAATCATGTTTAATTTTGACTCCTCTGTGCAGAGGGTGGACCCCCTAAACCTGCATTATATGACTGATAGACAACAACGGTTTGATCCGAAAAATATCAAATTGAAAATACCATGGAAACAAAGACACCTACATCTTGGATGCCCTTGAGGTAAGCTAAAACATGTCAAAAATTCATTTAAAAGTGAACTATCCCTTTAAAACATAAAAAATTGTAACAATCCAAAACTTTTGAATTTTATACAGTTTGGCCTAGTTATGCAGTTTTGCTATAACACTAAAAACAATGTATCTTGTCCAATGCTGTTGTTAGGGCCACATAAAATAAATAAATACATCTAGGCAGGTGGAGCTGGGGAGGTGGAGGAGTACAGGGGATATAGCTTACAGCAAACTCTGAACCAGACTATTTAAACGTTGAGCAAGCGTCTCATTGGCTGCAGGATCAGCAGTGGCCAATCAGCTTGAGCCATATGCGATAATGATGTGATTGTTTGCAGATTGCATGTAAAGCCTGCGCACTCTGAAGCTGCATGACTGAACTATATGCTGAACATGACAGCCTGGCATTTTTGAAAAAGCCCAACCATCATACGTCATCTCTACATCTTTTTCATCTTCACATATTCATTCAAATCTTCTTACCTCCATAGTGATGCATCCACTGATTCGCCTTCATCCATTCGTAACATCCATCAATCCCCTTTACTTCTTCAGCACAGCAGTGATTCGGATGAAGGCAGTTTACTCGTACCTATCAGACAAAATGTGTGTGAACAAATGAAAAGTGTCAGGTACATTTTATGGTGGGGCACTAATGCTTTGCTTTTGATATGCATGCGTAACCCTTAATGGCAAAACTAATGAGGTGGTCTTGTGATGTATAGCATTATATCATAGACAGAGTTCTCTTTCTCCAGTAAGAAGAGCTCAGTAGAGTAAAGTGACCTGAATATCTGAGCTTCGGTCACAGGGAATGATGCGCAGCTAATGGGCACAACTGCTATGAATGGAGGATACTGAGGACTGATTGAACAGAGACATTCATTAGTCATTTGTAAGCTGCACGCTATAATTTGTGCATCCATTTATTAGGCAAAATGCAATTTTACAAAACTAGTGTGGAAATCATCATCAGCTATAAAAAACATGTCAGCAGCTCAAAAATGCATTTGAATATTTCATAATTTCAAATATTTTCTGAAGAAAATTTGAGTAATTCCTGCAAAAATGGAGCTTGCAGTGGGATGTTGCATGTGGCAAAACTGATGAAACATTAATGTGATACCTTTGATATTCTCTATTTTTGAATTATGTCATCATAACCTCAAAGTTAATATTTTTTCCACATATAATTCATGTGCATGTTTTGAAAATTGCAGGCTCCGTGTTTAAGGTGTTCTGAGTGGCTTTAAGCAATTTAAAGTACAAACACTGCTAGATTTGCAGCTCATTTTCATGAGTGATGATTCACAGGTACACACACTCTCCACCAGAGGTCAATAGGAAGAGGAAGCTGGTCACACTTTTATGTTTGTTTAGCATTTATATGAATCTGCAATAAAGGATTCTCCCACTTATGCCAGCAGCCTTCTTCCCTAATCTGTGTGACAAAATTGTGAATTTTACGAATATACCTGCAAAAAAAAAAAAAGATTTCAAGGGACTTTAATTTACCTCAACACAAACCAATAAAGGAAAATGTCAAAGCAAAACTAATTTACCAGTATCACATTTATATTTGACTATTTGTAGTGTTTGCTAATAAATGAACCATCATCACTATCATTATATTTCATATTAGGGTTAGTGATTGAAATGGCGCTGTTGTGAATAAACACCCTAGCAACCAAACATACATAGCATACTCATAACACCTTAGCAACTTCATAGCAAAGCTGTTTTAGCTATTTCAGTCAATATTCGTTACTTACTTACACCACCAAAATGGTAAATAATTAATGTTTACATTCATTATTAACGTTGATGTTTACAATAGTATTTACATTTACCAAAATGCTGTAGCTGTAAACCCCAAGCTAAGTGCCAAACAAACTCGCTCAAACTGTCAATCCTTTTCTAAGGAAAGGCGGGGCCAAAGTTACCGAGGCTTAGGTGACGTCATACTCTAGCCAGCGCCCCTTCAGCTGCACACGCGCGCCTTCAGCGGTTGAGAATGACGTTGGCGTAAGCCACCTTCAAAAATTGAGGAAAAAATAGAAAGGCGATATTATTATTTTTCCATACATTTTTTCGAGACGTTCGCGTATTTTTGTTTTTGTGAGTGAGTATACTCTCTTTTAGCAGCTGATGTTGATTTAAAGGGCGTTTTTTAGTGAGAGAGAGAGAGCGAGAGGGAGAGAGAGAGCGAGAGAGCGAGGGGCGGGTGTCTCTCGCTCTCGCCTCGCGCAACCTCACGCGCTCACAGATTCGCATGAAATCAACACACGGACGGTTTACTTCCACATTTATCGCTGATTTTCGGTATTTTCTGGATATACAACACCATCATCGATGCGAGGCCTTCTAAGGAACACTCGTCGCTGATATTAGTCCCGCATTTCTTTCTGTTTTTGTCGTTTTTTCCCTCAGTGGAGCGTTCGTTATGAATTCCAGCCCGCTTTCTAACGGCAGGCTCCTGCCGGACAGCCAGAGCTGGAACTCCTCCGGTTCCGACGAGGATCTGGAAGCCGAACCGGGTCCCGGACCGCATGGAGGGGTGTTGGAGTTCAGCGGGGTGCTCAGTAAGGTGGGTAAAGATCTCGAATAACGCCTCCCGACACGGGGAAGCGCGTGTTTTTGTGTGTGTTTCCACCTGATCCGATGTAAACAAACGTCAGTCAGTTGGCTTAATGTCACGAATCCTGTCAAAAACATGTTTTAAATCAAAAGGTAAAATAGTAATTCAGGGATTACTAAGATATTTTGCATATTAACATTATTTTAATGACACATTTTTACCCATTTTACACCACCGTAATGTCCTTGCTATGCTCTGTCCCCTTGGTGAAATACTATAAATACTTTAACAGTGAGTTTAAATGATAAATAAATATTTGTTCGCATTGCGGAAATAATAATTTGGTTTTATTTTTCATGGTGATTTACAGTGCACGCTGACCATATGCTGCTATTTAGACACCAAGCCTCAAGGTTATGTTAACCAAGACTGTTTTTTGATTAATGCAAGGCTAAATATGTAATGGTCTTTCCTTATGCGTGTATAATCAGTATAATTGGGAAGGGATGCAGCAGGTCATGAGCTGATGATCGGGTTTGTATGGGTTACTAGAGTTCATCTGCTCGTCTTTTCTTCCTGATGGGATTAAGCGAGAAAACCTCTCATGACTCAGACAGCTGTGATGAGAGGAGCGTTTTCCATAAGAGATTACTGAATTACTCCACAACATGCAATGGACTAAACAAACCCCTCCCCCATGGAGGATATCTATACATTCAGGATAATCATTAGTTGTATTGTGCATCCAGTGTTTGTCACAAGTCAACATCATGACTGTATGCATGCCAGTGTTATTTTAGTATCATTGATGTACTTTATGTTAATATTTAGAATTAGATTTTATTTGTAGATTTTCTGTATTAATTTTAGTCATTGTGATGTATTTGCCATTTTCATAAGTTTTTGTTTTTATGTATACTCGCTGCGTCCGAATATGCCTACCTCTATACTATAGTAGGCGAATAACAGCATGTGAGCCGAGTAGCATGTTTGAAATCATAGAACCATATCATAAAACAGTACTTGGATGAGAATCTAATGTGTGTATTTGGACACTTTACAATCCCATGAGGCATTGGGAGAAGATTTTGTGAATAGAAGTGATGCTGTCGTATGACAATGACAACATGGCAGATGTAATATGTTATGGTTTTAGTTGCAGTTAATGATAACAACAACCCATATTTCACAGAGACATTCACTCTTTGGTTTTCTCATAACAATGTTTCCTCTTTTGTGTTCCCTCTACAGTGGACTAACTACATTCACGGATGGCAGGACCGCTGGGTCATGCTGAAGAACAACACTTGAGTTACTACAAATCCCGAGACGAGCGAGAGTATGGCTGTCGTGGTTCCCTGTGCCTCAGCAAGGCTGTCATCACAGTGAGTATCATGGGGAAAGATCCCTCCAGACAGCCGTGGGAATATCACAGCCGAGCCAAATTTAGAATGATGGTGTGCATTCAAAACGAAAGCTTGAATGGGTTCAAATTGGAGATTATGCTTAAGCCGGATGAAGATTAGCAGGGTTGATATTTTAGTTGATCAATATTAGTCTGATTAGGCAGCTATTATAAGGCCTCATATTTCTATTTTCTCTCAGTTTAAGTAGCAATATGTATAACTATATTTTCTATTGTACATTATAATATTTCAATGCCTGATAACTTGACTTGTGATTGCACAATAATAACCCTGTGGAAATGCCTGTGTCTATATATAATTCAGTGAAAACATCATTCTTTGTTTTGTGCCATCGAATCAGTTATTGGCGGTTTGCATGGATGAAAGATCTGTATTGCAGAATCTCTTGAAATTAGATTTGGTTTTATGGTTGTGCTTTATCTAAAATGTTAAAGCGCTAGAGCCAGTAGATGTGCTGAGAGCTCTTTTTATGGCAGGGGAGAGGAGAAAGAGATTGACGGAGAGCATACAGGATCCTTTGCCACAGGCAGTCGGCCAGGCATAGACAGACTGTGGCCTATCTCCCCCATTCATGGTAAAATCACGCTTGCGCACCTGCAGAAGCCCAGAGACACCGTGTACTTTGCCTTTTAATGTCACGTTTGACTCCTTACTTGGAGTTCTTAACAGTGGCAGATATTGCTGAATTTATTAAATGCATGGCTCACTTTGACTGCTTATGATCTGATTTGGCCCAGATTTCAGACAAACGGAATGAAATGAGAATTCCCTGCATTGAGTTGAAGATTAACTCATGACCACACACAGATTTCGACATGTGCTGCAACAGTCCATGCCTGAAGTGTCTTGAGTCACCACTGAAAATGAGGAAACGGGGCGAAGGTTGTGTTGTTATGGAGACCGCTGGAAAGGTACAAGTCCTTGTGGTGACCCTGTTACCGTCCTTCAATGATTAAACCAAAACTCTTTCCAAAGATACAGGGAAAGGAACACACAAGTCTGTGTGAAAGCGGAAGCATTTCAGCCTTAAGAAAACTCATTAAAACACCCAAATATGAAAAGTAAAGTCTGAAATAGTCAGGCATGGTGAATGAAGGGTTTTGGAGGTTTGTGACTGTGCACAGCCTTTGCTCTGGTCGTTCAGTGTTTAAAGCTGCCGGTTGAATGCTGTGAGTTCGACATTCTAATTTGATGTTTTGCATTTTGGCTTTAAGCGAGAGAGAAAATGGCTCCTTTGTTTTAAGACTCAGTGTGACGTGAGAGTGACTCTTTTCAGCTGTGTATTTGTTGAGCTCCAACCATTATGGTTTAGCATAAATATTAACTTTGGTATTAAACACAAGCGTGTGGACTGGAAATGTAACATTTAGGGTACAAAATTAACTTTCTGCCACACCAGCCAACGGAGATTGAATTGACTGAATTCATCAGCCCTAAATATTCCTTTCCGGCTATGAAACCTTTTTACATTCATTGTTTTTTCTTGTGTGTTAGTTTCAATGCAGGTTATTGTGTGCTCATACACTCACCTAAAGGATTATTAGGAACACCTGTTCAATTTCTGATTAATGTAATTATCTAATCAACCAATCCCATGACAGTTGCTTCAATGTATTTAGGGGTGTGGTCCTGGTCAAGACAATCTCCTGAACTCCAAACTGAATGTCAGAATGGGAAAGAAAGGTGATTTAAGCAATTTTGAGCGTGGCACGGTTGTTGGTTCCAGACGGGCCGGTCTGAGTATTTCACAATCTGCTCAGTTACTGGGATTTTCACGCACAACCATTTCTAGGGTTTACAAAGAATGGTGTGAAAAAGAAAAACATCCAGTATGCGGCAGTCCTGTGGGCGAAAACGCCTTGTTGATGCTAGAGGTCAGAGGAAGAATGGGCCGACTGATTCAAGCTGATAGAAGAGCAACTTTGACTGAAATAACCACTCGTTACAACCGAGGTATGCAGCAAAGCATTTGTGAAGCCACAACATGCAAAACCTTGAGACGGATGGGCTACAACAGCAGAAGACCCCACCAAAGAGGAAGAAGAGGCTACAATTTGCAAGAGCTCGTCAAAATTGGACTGTTAAAGACTGGAAAAATGTTGCCTGGTCTGATGAGTCTCGATGGTAGAGTCAGAATTTGCGTAAACAGAATGAGAACATGGATCCATCATGCATTGTTACCACTGTGCAGGCTGGTGGTGGTGGTGTAATGGTGTGGGGGATGTTTTCTTGGCACACTTTAGGCCCCTTAGTGCCAATTGGGCATCGTTTAAATGCCACTGCCTACCTGAGCATTGTTTCTGATCATGTACATCCCTTTATGGCCACCATGTACCCATCCTCTGATGGCTACTTCCAGCAGGATAATGCACCATGTCACAAAGCTCGAATCATTTCAAAATGGTTTCTTGAACATGACAATGAGTTCGCTGTACTAAAATGGCCCCCACAGTCACCAGATCTCAACCCAATAGAGCATCTTTGGGATGTGGTGGAACAGGAGCTTTGTGCCCTGGATGTGCATCCCACAAATCTCCATCAACTGCAAGATGCTATCCTATCAATATGGGCCAACATTTCTAAAGAATGCTTTCAGCAACTTGTTGAATCAATGCCATGTAGAATTAGGGCAGTTCTGAAGGTGAAAGGGGGTCAAACACAGTATTAGTATGGTGTTCCTAATAATCCTTTAGGTGAGTGTACATAAGCCATTCTGCATCTGTCAAAATGTTTTGTCAAGAAACGATGCACAAGCCATGATAAACATTTGTATGTCTTTGTATTGATTTGCTTTTGTCGCTTACATCAGTAAGGAACAGACTCTTTCTAATGGATCAGTTTCACACATATATTATGTTGCAGTTCCTCATAAATGTACCTGCCAGCTGGCCACTGTGTTTAAACAGTTTTCTTTACTCATGTTTGGCGTTTTGGCTACTGTTCATTTTGGACCCTGGCCACTGGACGAAGTATTTTTTTGTAATCTCAAGAGTGCACACATTTTTAGCATTCTTTGTGCATCTCCTGTAGACCTTATTCACGGCAGCGCCATCTTCCATTTTTAATGGGAATGAAAATGAAAGCGAGGCTCAGGGATAGACAATCATTTCTTCAGTAGGTTGTACTGTTAGTTAATGCGTTTTGGGTCGTTCTGCTAATGAAACACTGCAAAAATATCTTTCCAATGAATTTCAATAGACAAAAATCTCCCGACAATATGAGCTGTTAAATGATAAATTATCTCAGGAGCTTCATACAGCTTTTTACAGCGGATGCCACTGAAAACACGGCAAGTTTCTCCCTCACAGCCGCTCTTTCATACCTGTCAAGGCTCCGCTCTGAATAAGGTCTATTCTCTTCCTCAGTAAATCCGTTTCCCTCTGAATGCCGGTCTAGAATACGAAGCAGCTTTGTTCAGATTTATTCAGCATGCACATGGCAGCAAATCTGCCCTCATAAATCCTCACAAAAAAACAGGTTATTGTGTCACACCGCTCTTCCTGCCTGCTATTACACTGTCCTCGCATGACTCACACACACTTAAACAGGTCACACATCACGGGTTTAAGTGTCTAAGAGCCACAGGACCACCCAAATTCAGACAAGCTTAACCCTTGCAGACACAACAGGATTATACCGTCCTCATGAATATCTGATTCAAACCCAGAATGCCTCATTGTGCGTCCTTATAAAACTGGGTCTGGCTGCTTCAGTGCTTCGATCAGCATATTAGCTGGGAACAGTGTTAATTATGTTTTTTGTGAGACACTCAGGCTGTTGAATTGGACTTGATTAGATTAACGAATTTCAGACCTCAAGAGATGGAGACAGATTGTGAAGGATCAATCAGTGTGATGACAAAAACTATTTCACAGACACTCGGTCTGATATTAATCGGTCTGTCAACATCGCTTAACCAATCCAACATGCTCTTTTTCACATTATTAGTGATGATGGTATGTAGGATAAGTGCTTTTAGCAAACCTCGAAGTTTTAAAGTATTAAATTAAATGTGCAACTTTTCCCAAAGTTGTTTTTTTTTCCGGCATTTCAGTTTTTAGTGTTTTGAGCTGGATCTGTTATCAACAGCCGTATTCAGCACAAGAAAAAAACATCTATAAAGCGACCACAGCACACGGCTTTCAGCGCTCACAGTGCATTGAACTTGAACTATGTGCTTTCCTGCCAAGTTTTAGCCTCACGTGAGCTGGATTCTCTCTCTCAGCAGCATGGCCCATAAACATACCATTTTTCTTTGAGCTATGCTGGACCTGGACTATGTCATGATCTGACAGGGAAAGCTCTCACTGTGTATCAGTGTGTCAGGGACAGGTACACACAGGTACAGGTTATTCTGGTCCAGGGCGGGTCATTTCAAACGTCACCATGGGATCTAGTGCAGCATTCAGCGCATGTCAGGACAGGCAGAGTACTTAATAGAGCTGAGTTTACAGGAGAAAGAAGATCAATGCTGTACAGCAGGGGTTCTCAACTCCAGTCCTCGCGACCCACTGCTCTGCATATTGTGTATGTCTCCCTTGTTTAACACACCTGATTCAGATCCTCAGCTCGTTAGGATAGAGTCTATCCTAACGAGCTGAGGATCTGAATCAGGTGTGTTAAATAAGGGAGACATACACAATATGCAGAGCAGTGGGTTGTGAGGACTGGAGTTGAGAACCCCTGCTGTACAGGGAAGGCCAGTGCTTGCGTTACACTGTTCTTGACATTTCTTGATCATCTTCAGGTGCATTTATTTCTTGCAAACTGAAATTTGAGTTTTACATTTTTTCTGCAATCTAAAAATGAAAATATAGGAATTTTCACCAGATGACTTGAATAGCTATATTTTCAAAGAATTATTATTTCTGTGGAGGGATTTTGTTGGGGAGTGCATCAGCATAGAAATTAAAACGTCTTAAAAATAATCCTTTTACATTGATGGGAAAATCCCTTCATGGCTGGACGATTTAGGAAAAGCTTCACTGTTATAAAATAGTTTTTTGAAGTTGTAAATAAAACCCTGATTATTGGAGTACATTTTACAAGTGAATATTATTTGAAGTTGAAGTTGAAATATCTTTAATGTCCCCAAGGAGCAATTTAGTTCACAACAGGTAGCCAACACATACACATTTACACAAAAACAGATAAAAACATGACATAATAAATAGAAAAAATAAAATAAAAATAATATGTACCTATAGTTTGTTGAGTAACCCAACAGCTAATGGTACAAATGATTTCAAATATCTGTCTGGATCTGGCACGTTTTCGGTAGGTATACCTCCTTCCTGATGGTAGGAGGCAGAACTCAGAGTGTAGTGGGTGGCCATCGCCCTCTGTGTAGCTCTGGCCTTATACAGTACGTATGCTCAATGCTGTTCAGATCAGTACCAATTATTTTCCAACATATGCTTACAGTTTTTCCCAATCTGTTTTTGTTAATTACACTCAAATTGCCAAACCAGCAGATCATAGCAAAGGTTAAAATTGACTCAACAAAAGATGAATAAAAAGCTTTCAGGAGGGATCTGATTTCATGTTTAATTCAATGTGTTACTTGCCATTTCTTTGAAACAATTTGTACTCTGAAATTGCTCTGTAAATTTTGCAAAGAATCTGTAAATCCTACAGCATTTTTTTAGCAAGTGTTGAAATTAAAATGTGGTGTTAAATCTAGTTTTACTTGGTCTAGTTTTTTCGAATAGACCATATTCATATACATATATATATATTTATATATATATTTATATATATACACATATATATATATATATATATATATATATATATTTTACAATTCAATAAAATAACAATTATTATGATTTTTTGTTGCTATTATAAAAAATAGTTTTTTATTTTGTTTAATAGTAAAAGAACATTATTGTTGCTATTTTACTGTAAAATTGCAATACTTATCTTTACATCAGAAAGAAATCCTTAAAGCTACACTGTGTGATTTTTACCCTCATCTAGCGGTGAAAAGGTATGCGACCATCCAGTGAATATTAGTTTCTTTTCCTCTCAATTCCGATTTCGTTTTAACTCCTACGGTGGCCAATGTAGTCCAAGATTAACATGGCTTCCAGTTCAACCTCATCCATGAGTGTTAACTCAAACGTAAACGCAAAAGGCGAAGCTTGAATTAACGGTGTATGTCCCTCTTTGGCTAATGTACTTTCAAGATGGAGGGGCAACATGGCGACCAACATTAGAACCCCTTACCCGTCTGTATTTTCAATGGCATTTTTTACACTCATCGAGAATACTTTATTACTTGAACGAAGTAAATATACATTAATGAGCACATACATTTTTGAAAGAACTAAGTGTTTTTAGCTAAGAATAAACTAAGAGTTACACAGTGTAGCTTTAATATTGAGCCCTGGAAGGTTGTTGATGAGTAGAGAGAAGGAAAAGAGAAAGAATCCTAAATGATGAGACAAAGGGAGAAAGCAGAAACCTTGAAGGCGATTTGAATGTGGACAGTGTGTATCAAGTTACTCATTTTGACCTGATGGTTTTTGTTTCTTTTAGCTGGTTTTATTAGAGATCAAACTGAGGTCTTCCTGTCATCTATGTGTATGCTTTCTTTGGTGTCCAAACCCTGCAGGTCCTGTGTGTATTCTGCTGTGTTTTTTTTTTAGATAATTCATGTGGTTTTGGGCTGAATATTGCTCTGATTACTCTTTCATTTATTCCAGTCCAGAACTGCTTCCATTTATCCAAACCTAAACCACAAGAGAACCTGATCAAAACTGCTACCAGATGAGTTACCGACCCTTCAGTCTTCTGTAAACACGAACTCGATTCGCTTGCAGCCTTGCGCTCGTGCTGAACTGCTCTGGCGCCACAAAATGGGAAAATGATGATCTTCACAACATTTGCATGCCACCTTTTTATTGTAAATTATTCACACAAAAAACCTAGTCACCAAATGAACACCGTAGTTTTATTCAGTGGTGCAGGTATAATATTCTTATAAAGGTTGGTCCAAAGTTAGCCATTGTATCATGATAAAACATCAGCTGCATGTTTATTCAGTAACAGAGGAGTCAGTTGTCATCAGTTTACAACTGTTTACTGCAGCACTGAGACGAGCTGCATCTTTTATTAACGCTTATGTTGGCAGGCTCGATAAACTGTGTGTAAACGCCTTTCAGACATTAATTGAAGCTGTTCTCTGGTGAAATAAAACGGCAGCATTGGTACCTTTTGCTATGACAGAACATTGCTGTAGGCATACTGACACAGCATTTCTGTTTTAATGTCTTCGTAACTGTTCTTTCAGAGAAATCTAACTTTCTAAAACTATCCATTGCATGCATGAATGCATCATTTCTGAGATGTGCTAAAAATATATACTTGTTCTAGAAGTCGTATTTACACACCTGATGCTCTTTGTAAAGTAGACTAATTCTTAAAGTTTATAAATATATCATCACTTGGTAGTCATGCCCAACATATGTACTCTCTCTCTCACTCACTTGTATTGACCTTCTAAATATTTGATAAAGGCAACGTTTTTTGTAGTTACAGCTGCCAAAGAGAGAGGAGTCAAGTGCATTTTTAAAATGTCAATGACTGTGTGTCTGTCTGTGTGTTTGCATTTGCATTTTCGATTTGTGTTCTGTGCTAAACCCAGGGGGTGCTATCAAGCGGCTTGTTCTCACTCACAGCCATTGTGTGCATAACCTCACCTTCTGTCACATGGTAAACTCTGGGTTCGAGTCACCATCTGAGGTAATGGCTGTACTGTGAGCTGGTTTGGGCTCAAAAACCACAAATGAGTGTGACACAAAGTGTGCTTGCTTGCATTTTCTCAGACAACACAAGCAGCTCTTGATGTCTGAAACAGTTGGTGGGATCGGTTTTCCTCTCTTCGGCTTGACCAGACCCGGATTCTGTGTCAACTGGGAAACTGGTTTGAAAACAGTCATTATTTTTACGATTACATTTAGTGATGCTAGTGGTACAAATTTTTCATGTCTTTAAATTATGGTAAATTTGTAGCCACTCAATTAAAGCTCGACGATAAAGGATTTTGAAGGCCGATACTGATACAAATATTTTATGGTTTCAAAATCCGATATTCCGATATATCGGCTGATATATATCTATTTTTTTTCAGAAACGCGCAACAAAACATTAACAGATTTCCCTAACATTAGTTATTTGTAGTTATTTATGAGTTTTAACTAAAATAATATGATGATGCATGTTTCTTTTATTGTCACAACAGAACAGTCTGATGATAGTGGCATTAGCTAGCTTTGTGGTTAGCTAGTCTATAATGAGCCATAATTTAGCAATGGATTACGTCATACTGCAAATTGTAAAACATACATTTTCAATATAACAGGCCAAGGAGAGATGATACGTCTCATTGCTATAACGGTCATGCGCTATTAAAGAAATACTTCAGTCACATTGTCAAAAGTTAAAAGGACAGTCAGTCAACTACACTGCAACAATGTAACGTAATTATTACTAGCTAATTCCGCTTCACTCTCGACTTATTAAACAGCAGCAAAACTGAACATGATAGTCACAAATGTTGTCATGCTTATTTGAGTTAAGAGAACTGATGGGGATGTTCTTTTAATTGTTATTCAAGCAATGTATGTCTCGAGACTAACTCAATCGAGTGTTGCCAACAGGAACGGTGTAGAGTGCCCTCTGGTGGATAAACTATACAACTCCAACACTCATAACATGGTTCAAGCGTGTTTCGTCCGTTTTTATTTTATTTTTGAAATATTCATTTTTCGGCCATTATAACTGCCGATACCGATAGTTTGAAAAATGCCTAATATCGGCCGATAACATCGACCTGCCGATATATCGGTCTGGCTCTACACTCAATGGTGTTGTATAGCTTTATTAGGAAAGGCAAGTCGTGGCCTAATGGTTCGAGAGCCAGACCAGAAGGTTTGTACGGTTTGATTACCGGCAGGAAATGACTCAGCTGCCCTTGAGCAAAGCACCTAACCAATCGCTCCCAGGGCATCACGGCAAAAGTGTGTGTGTGTTAACTACTCGCTGCTCCTGAATGTGTGTGCATTAATTAACTTGGATGGGTTAAATGCAGAGGACATATTCTGAGAAAGGCTTAGAATATTTGGCCTTCACACTATTAAGATATAGTGCAGTTTTTCATAACAGTATTGAATATACACTCACCGGCCACTTTATTAGGTACCCCATGCTAGTAACAGGTTGGACCCCTTTTGCCTTCAGAACTGCCTCAATTCTTCGTGGCATAGATTCAACAAGGTGCTGGAAGCATTCCTCAGGGAGTTTGGTCCATATTGACATGATGGCATCACACAGTTGCCGCAGATTTGTCGGCTGCACATCCATGATGCGATCTCCCGTTCCACCACATCCCAAAGATGCTCTATTGGATTGAGATCTGGTGACTGTGGAGGCCATTTGAGTACAGCGAACTCATTGTCATGTTCAAGAAACCAGTCTGAGATGATTCCAGCTTTATGACATGGCGCATTATCCTGCTGAAAGTAGCCATCAGAAGTTGGGTACATTGTGGTCATAAAGGGATGGACATGGTCAGCAACAATACTCAGGTAGGCTGTGGCGTTGCAACGATGCTCAATTGGTACCAAGGGGCCCAAAGAGTGCCAAGAAAATATTCCCCACACCATGACACCACCACCACCAGCCTGAACCGTTCGATACAAGGCAGGATGGATCCATGCTTTCATGTTGTAGACGCCAAATTCTGACTCTACCATCCGAATGTCGCAGCAGAAATCGAGACTCATCAGACCAGGCAACGTTTTTCCAATCTTCTATTGTCCAATTTCGATGAGCTTCTGCAAATTGTAGCCTCAGTTTCCTGTTCTTAGCTGAAAGGAGTGGCACCCGGTGTGGTCTTCTGCTGCTGTAGCCCATCTGCCTCAAAGTTTGACGCGTACTGTGCGTTCAGAGATGCTCTTCTGCCCACCTTGGTTGTAACGGGTGGTTATTTGAGTCACTGTTGCCCTTCTATCAGCTCGAACCAGTCTGGCCATTCTCCTCTGACCTCTGGCATCAACAAGGCATTTCCGCCCACAGAACTGCCGCTCACTGGATGTTTTAATCTTTTTCGGACCATTCTCTGTAAACCCTAGAGATGGTTGTGCGTGAAAATCCCAGTAGATTAGCAGTTTCTGAAATACTCAGACCAGCCCTTCTGGCACCAACAATCATACCACGTTCAAAGTCACTCAAATCACCTTTCTTCCCCATACTGATGCTCGGTTTGAACTGCAGGAGATTGTCTTGACCATGTCTACATGCCTAAATGCACTGAGTTGCCGCCTTGTGATTGGCTGCTTAGAAATTAAGTGTTAACGAGCAGATGGACAGGTGTACCTAATAAAGTGGCCGGTGAGTGTATATCATTTATTGAATATTTTCTTTTTTTGTTCCAACTATCTCTTAATTACATCCCATAAATAGATTAGTTTAGTATGGTTGGTGAAGAATACATTTATTGTCAGTGTGAAGATCTACTGGAGACATTTTATTGTGTTTTGTCCCTTTAAATCTTGACTGCAGAGCTGCTGCAAAGTTCGATTTTCCCATTTCTGCTGGAGCCATTGAGCGCCTCAGGCTTTCAGAGAGCTCTTGTTAAAATGGGTCTGAGTGAATCTGTGTGAAGGTGTCAAACGGCCTCCATTACGGATCAAACAGTCAGTGACCCCTGAAATGTCCTGTAAAGAAAACCAATGGCAAAATGAGGAGGAGGTGATGACAGCATAGAGACACTGGGATGTAGGAGGGAATGATCTGTGATATTTTTAAAGACTAGTGAAAAAAAAGGTTGTGTAGATCTGAATTGAAAGGAAGCGAGAAAACGAGAGGTGTGCGATGGTCCTGTTTTCTGAAACGGGAAGTTCGCTCCCTGCTGATGAAATCCTGTTTGATGACCCCGAGGTCAAGTCTGAAAGTCCCTCTGCTCATCTCTCCTGTCTTCTACTTCCTTCCTGCTATGTTTGCTCTAACCAGGACTCTGGAGTCACATCTAGGCACACTTTAACCTATCAATAATAACAGGTTCAGTTCGTCATATGACCTGGCTCCCTTCCTTTGCATCCTGTGTCCTAAGCTGTCGCTCAGCATGGCCTGTGTTTCCTTTGTCTTTTCCTCTTGGATTCAAGCTGAAGTCCCACCTTCCTGTGTTTCTAATTTCCCAAAGCCAGATCCAAGACTGAAATGCTCAGTAAACAGTGATTTACTCATTATCCATTTCTGTCTCTGTAAGAGAAAGCAGCATGTGAGGGCCACGTGAGCCGTAGCGTGTTGGTCACATTCACTCGACTGACACTAAGTTTCTATACTACTTGCCATCTGAGGAAAGTGTGGACTTCAACACAATATGTTTATTTTAGACCCTGACACATTATTATCACGTCTTTTGTGATTTGACACACCTCACCTCTGTTCTTTAAATGTAGGCCTTGAACTGTGGCTATCATTAACATGATTTTTTTGGGTTCTTAATTGAAGTATAGATTATTGCGAAATAGTAATTTAATTGTCTTTTTGGTTAATAGTATACACCTCAGTCTTCATTTATACACTGAACATTGGGTTGAGCTGCAGCTGATGAGTTTGATGCTTTTTTCAATCAAAGTTCATTGTGTTTAGCTTTTAAACTAAAATTTTTCATTTTAATACTCCCAAGAACCACTATTGACCATTATTCAATAAACGTAAAAATAGTCAAGGCACGTTGGGATGCTTTAACGTTTGAACTGTGGCACATTGAATAATTTTAAAAGATGTTGTAAAACTGTTGTTGTCGACAGCCTATAAAATGCATTTAATTAGGCAACAGAGATTTTTAGTCCATTTGCTTAGTTATTTAATGCTATATTTTAATTGTTGCACTGTGTAAATAAACATACCCCAGTATCAGTTAAAATTCCACCCTAAATGATTGCGATCAACTAGTCGATTATACAAATGTATGTAATGGACTACGAATCATAAGATGTGTGTGGCTTGTATATTATTGTTATGAATTAATCAGTTTTTGACAGATTAATTATCTTTAGATGTAGGATTTAGTTTGGATCCATCTGTGTAATAGATAAATAAGCCACACAGCTGTATTTGTATATTGTGTTTTACTCTGGACACTGTACATAATGCATCAATCTTATGTTGCCACACACGACATGATGATTATTGTCCTATTGCTGGGATACTGTATATGAGACGTTTCATTTAGTTCTTGACACGGTGCTGTAAATTTTACAGACTCCCTCACTGTCTCTCCTGACTTTGCATACATAGGCCTGTGTGTGTCAAGTAGTCAACTAAAGAAATCCTTAGTTGACCAAAGTCTTGTTCTGCGTAACGATTAGTCGACCAAAAAAAAAAAAAGACGGGATGTTTTAATTGAATTTTTTTTTAACAATTGTCATTGAGCATTTATAAAACATCAAGAAATACATCAAACTATAATAATAATACAACTCTTTGCAAATTAAGTGATTTTTTTTAAGTGAGGCTCGCTGTCCTAGGTCTGTAGTGACAATCACAATCACGCACCTGACCACACCACACGCTGACAAAAAAATATACCTACTGTCTGCCACATACTGAAAAATCCTAACAAAAGCTCTTGTTTATACAGGCTGTATATTCTTCTTTACTTTCAGAGCTATGGGTTAACTTTTGTCCAGCCGATCAAGGCGTTTTAAAACAAAAAAAACAAATAGCCTAAAACAAATCAATAATAGGCTGTAGGAACGCATATAGTATTATTTTCATTTTGTTGCATTATTTAGGCTATTTTCAAATGTGTAAAGTGTACAAATAAAAACAAAAACATATCAAGAAAACACAATCTATTGAGTCAGCATGATAAAGCCGTTAAAGGGACTGCTCACGTCTTTTGCGCGCTAAGTTCCAATTTCAATTGTAGGCGCGCGCGTGCACGCGCTGAATGGAAGCGAAGCGGTCGCGGTGCGAAATTTTTTTTTTTTAGTGTGTCCACGCTGAACCGAGATAAAAACATATAGTGCATAAAAACATAAAAACCAAAACAAGTAGCGTTCTAATTGAATGAATACAGCAAAACTACCTACCTATATCCCTTACTGAGCGAGAAGCAGCAGTGCAGCCAGCCACAGGTGCGAATCGAGTGTTCTATGTGTGTGCGCTAAACTGTGGCGCTGTTACAAATTAGCCTAGATTAAAGCATTTAAAGTTGGGGATAAAATATAGGCTAATTATATTTAGAATACAGTAATAAATAACTGCTTATAAAGGAATAAATATCAAGGAGTAAATCATTGAAAATAATGCAACTGGTCGACCAATAAGAATGTCAGTCGACCAATACGGCATTGACCGATTAGTCCAACTAAAATTTAATCGAATGCCCATCCCTAGTCTGAACTCAGTATTACTTAAAGGGATAGTTCACCCAAAAATGCAAATGCTGTCATAATTTACTCTCTCTCAAGTTGTTCCTAAGAGTTTTTTTGTTGTTCTGTTGAACAATAAAGAAGATATTTTGAAGAACGTTTGTTACTAGACAGAACTGCCATTGACTTCCATAGTAGTAGTGTGACAATTTTGATTTTTTTGGTGAACTATCTCTTTAATGAGAACTGTTCTGTTAGTTCATGTTAGCTCAGGTCCATTAAAGAAAAAAGTTCAACTGTTTATTGTTAGGTCATGTTAACTAATGTTGTTAATTGTAAAGTGTTACCAGATTATCAAAGATGTTTGTTCACTTCTACCAAAGCTCTGTCTGCCATGTTTACTCCAAAATGCAGCGCTCACCTGAGATGGAAACGCATGAATAAACAGATGCCAGTTCTGTTTAACATCTGTGTGTCAAGTGTTGTGTGATATTTGTGTTTGTGTACATTGCAGTGCAGTGCAATTAATGGTGTCTCCCTGGTTAAGTCAGGCCCATAGTGATGACCCATGTGTTTATTTTAGTGTCTTTTCTCAGTACCCGCTGTGACCCTCTTGGGTCCCTTGCCCACCGTGTCTCGATTTTCCATTCCCAGAATCCTCAAAGCTTTTCCCATGCAGCCACTTGAATGTTCTCATGTCAGTCTGTTTCTAAGCACTCTTAAATCTACAGTGACATTTTCAACATCATAACAGCCATTTTTCAAACATTGACATTGTAAATCCACAACAGATTCAACGCCTAAGAGCATTCGAGACTGAGCTTCTTGAAGTGCATTCTGGGTTTGCCTTGCAAGTGCATCTTATGAGGCAGCATTATGTTACTGCGTTATGAATAGTCTCATGCTGTTAACATGCCTGTGATGCCTTAAAATCAGGGCCCTATTTGAAATAATTTTTTTTCCCCAAATTCCCTTTTCTGTTTATTATGTCTAAAAACAACTAGGGACAACTATTTACAAGCCTCTTTATCACCATGGCATAACACGTATTCCTTTTTTTCTTTTTTACTCCTGCCAGATAGTACTAATCTGTCTTTAAAAAATGGATTTTAAATCTCTATTATAAGATGAAATACTGCATTGGTTGAATTTTTTTTTTTTAATTTTCTTTAATGGGGAAAATTTACGTAATTATTTCAAAATATGAATTCCCTGAAACTACAAAATAGTTACGGGATACTTCAGGATTTAGCATTAAGCTTTGTATTAGTATGAAATCTGTAGTATTTTCAAATTACCACTTAGTAGGAGAAAGCTGAGTGGTAGAGGTTACCATCCTCTTCTTCCTGGACATGTCCGGCCGTCGAGATCGTACAAAATATCCTGGATTCAGCTTTTACTTTCTGCAGTCGCCATTTATTGTTTACATGCACACCTTTTGTTTCAATCTAACTGAATTCTCTGAATGTAGCTTGTTTACATGACGACTTGTTGTGACCGATAAACAAGTGATCGGTTAATGTGCATTTTAACATTGCTAAAAAAAATTCCTGCTCCTCCGTGAGCGATACGAGACCGGTGCGTTTCACAGGTGTCGCTCATCGAATAAATATGCCACCGGCCTCGCGCCGTTCTCCCGGCCCTCACTCGTCCTGTTCGCCACAGTAAACATGATGAATGGTGACTGTAGAACGCAAAAGCCCAATCCTGGACATTTTGGGTGATCTCGAAACACTTTTCGGGCAGACTAGTAGTCTAGACTTGTTTAACTACTGTGCTCTGTTACCGGTAGGCGTGGCCTCCTAGGGCAGTGAAGCAAGTGCATTCTGGGAGTTGTTGTCTTTCATCCACATAAGCCAAAAATACATTTTCTGGCTTTTCTCAGTCTAAAAAGCTCCAAATTCAAAAATAATTTCACATTTCTTTTACATAAATGACCTATTTTAAATACACATACCTTTAAAGAAAAATATTGTTTAACAAAATATATGATTTAACTGAAAAAATAAGTTACGGTACAAATCAGGTGTTTGGACACTTTTGAGGAACAAAGAGCTAAGTTGGCAAGGTACGTTTTTCATCTCACAGTTTCCTTTGAATTTGGTATTTGTAGTGGAAAGATACTGTGTTTCTAGTTAAAGATGGAGTTGTGTCTCAGTGTTTAGTACTTCCAGGCCTCTTGCTCTGTGTTTGGTGTGTTGTTGTGGTTTTGTTCTGTGGTGTGATACGTGTCCTTGCTCAGATGTGAGTGATTATTCTCTCTCCTCATTAAAACAGCCCCTCTCCGTCCTTGTGCGTCTCCTCTCATGCCTCTTCATATTGTGATCAGTAGGGGTGTAACGATACACAAAACTGACGGTTCGGTTTTCCCACGGTTTTGACGTCTCGGTTCGGTTCGAATTCGGTTCGGTTTTAGAAAGCTAAAATGGCTTTTTTTTAAAACAGTGGTTTAATGAAAAAAAAGGACTTTGTCTTTAAATTAATTCAGTTACAATTAAACATTTCACAAGGATTAAAAAAAATCTGCTAATGCTGTGAACTATATTGAAGGCTGCACATTACTATAACATTAAATGTTGTAGCCTAGACTTTTAACCTAAATTCAGATGCCATTTATTTTTTAGATATAATAATCAACACACAACACATTGTATGAAAACATGTAAACTGAACATAAGGCAGTTTTTACATTAACTTGTGTTTTTACTCTAATAATTTACACAGTTGTCATTTTCATGAAAGATATTTTAAACATAAATTAAATAATCAAGATATCATTAACAGGTTAAGTAAAATATAATATACAGGCTAACATAGTGCATTTATTTAGTGCAAAGGTTCATTTATAGGAAGTTGTGGACACTGAATCACTTGCCTGCTGAGGTAAATATAATGCTAGTGACGAGCTAAAGCTTTGCTGTTTTATTGACGTCTTTCCGCTGCTTAAACACTGATTGAGCGATTACAGGAGTTATGATGCCTTTCAGTAAGTATACTGTATCTTTCAACATACCTTCAGGTGTCTTTTCTGTAACTGAGGAAGAGATGATCTCGTTTACTCGCGCGCCGCGCTGCCGCTTGAAATGAGGAGCCTAGTAAGCGATCTGTCACGTCACATCAAAGAGCGCCAAAACGCCATTTATTGTTTGAATTTCGTGATCAAATAGACAGAATCTGAAAGATTACACCTTGCTTATTATCGAAAGTAACAAAACACGGAGCTTGTTATTTGGTGTTAATAGTGGTTAGGCTACAAAACTGAATTCGTTGTGTAGGCTACTGTTTACATAAGACACGAGGTCCATAAAGCCGTGCTGGGCGGGGGTAGAAGGGGGCGGGGCGGGGCGTGTTCGGTACGCAATGACAGTATCGCGATTCGAATCGTGAGTTCAGTATCGCGGTTTTTCGGTTCGGTTCGAAAATCGTTACACCCCTAGTGATCAGTGTCAGGCTTTGAATGAGCTCCTCACGCTTCATCTAGAAGACCAGGTGTCTGTCATATTGTTTGCAGTTATTCAAATACTGATGCAGTCTCTATTGATGTAGTCTGATATATCGCTTTGTTGTGACATTGATTATTACTCCTCATGTGAGGATTGTGTCAGACAACATTTTCTGTGAGTGAAAGCAAAATATAGACATGAACATTTTTCTTTTTTTTATAGCTTTGTCAGCGATGGTTGCATGCAACAACAAACATACAGTGTAATTTCCCTACGTGATTATGTCAGATTCATTTTTTCAATCACCATTTCTTAAATTGGCCTTGGATTTAACTCATGATTTATTGATCTGAATCAGTCAGATGACTCTCACACTTCTGTTAGGGCCTTCACAAGTTACTCTAAGTAACTTGGCGACTACAAGTAAACTTATTCTCCTAACCCAAAGCCTAACACCTAACTATAACCTAACAGTCTACTGACAGTCTACTATAATACTGTATACTAATACTCTAATGAGAGTTAGTTGGCACGTAGTTGAAAAGTTACTGATAATAAGTAGAACGTCTAAAGTGACTATCAAAATAAAGTGTAACCAACTTGTTTTTTGAGAAGCACCCCTACAACTTCTGAAAGAGTACAGCAGTGTTTTACTGTAGCATTACATAAAAATTAAGTGTAATTTTAACATTAGTGTAGAGTTTAAACAGAGAGAGTAATCACCAGGTTTTGACTTTCATTAGGTTTATTTAACAACCGAAATTGAATAATCAAATGTAGAAATAAAACACTGCTCAGTCTTCACGATAGGCCTGTAGCGGTGCGTCGACGTTTCAACGTAAAAATGACGCAAATTTAGTTTTGTTTTGCACCGTTCCCGGAGGTACAGCTCGCCACACGCACGTCGTGTCACTCGGTGTTGGAATCGTACTGAAATCCACGTTGATATTCGGTGCGGTAGATAATGGTCGTTAAGGTTCCAGTGCCAAATTAGCGCCGGGTCTGTGTATAGCTACCCGCTGAGCAAAGCAAAGCCAGTCTGTCACTAGCCTATAGTGCGTTGGTCTCTTTTTTTATTACTTATTTCTCTGCATTGAGTGACAACCCTCTCAAATATAAGACACACAAACAGAACAAAAAAAGTGTAAGATTCACTCTGTAATTGCAAAATTATTGCTTACTTATTCTGACATGATCACAACTCTTCTACTGTGATAATGCAACTTAAACTACGATCCAAACTACCCGAATGTCATGTCGCTTATTCAGGTTTTTACTCAAAGTTGGCAGTAACTTATCAAAAGTTTGTAATTTAATATAAAGCAGTTATAAGAATTAAATCCTTACCGTTTTCTCCAAGGCACTTAGTTCGCTCCTTCCTTAGGCACTGGATGAGGTCTGCTCACTGAGGCTGGTAAATGACTCTTGCGACAGCGTGCGTCAAACACGTGTTCCATGACAACACTAGGCTGCCCACAGATGCGCCTGCCTAATAATCGGCTTGATATACTTGGATATACTTTCCCACATGAATATTCACCAAAACGGCACCATAATCAATGGCTTTCTGTGCGCATGAGTACTTATTAAGCATTTTACAGGTATGTAACTCTTATATGTCTGCTATCTGCTGTCCGCGATGACCTAAAACTTACTTTTATTTTATCGGAGTATTAAAATCATGCAGTTATCGCAAGCCGTTGATAATTTCTATTTATCGTGGAGCCTAATTTGTAAATGTTGTTGGATAGAGGGAGGCAAGGAATGAATAATAAAGGGAAGTGAAAAGAAACAGGGCTGGTGGAGTGCAGTATATCAGACTGAAGGAAAGGAGTGTTTGACGCATCATCTGGATTTCATAGAGCAGTGTGAGGTCTGCGGAGATCAACATCTGGCAATAATACCAAACACACACACATACACACACTCTCACAGCAGACATGGATGCTGTTTAGTTTTTTCAGAGGGAAATATCTCACATTTCCCAGCTGGCTCTGTGGGTCAAGGCTCTTTTTTTTTCTCTTGGCTATGGTGGTTCTGTCTGTTCTACATCAACAACAGATTGAGTATTTGGATCCCTCAATTACCAAAAACCACTTTGTTTACAAAATGGAAAAATCAATATCATTAGTAATGTTGTTTAATAATCAGTTCTTGCATATCAATCTAATAAGTATTCTCTGTCCCTTTCCCTGTAGCCTCACGAGTTTGACGAGTGCCGTTTGGACATCAGTGTCAATGATAGCGTGTGGTATCTCCGGGCTCAGGACCCAGAACATCGCAACCAGTGGATCTGATTCCATCGAGCTTCACAGGGTAAGTCCCCCAACATGCGCGGTCTTTACCCAACAGGCTCTCTTCTCATGCAGCCAGACTATTGACTATCAGTATTAAGTCTGTTTTGTCTGAAACCACACATGTAGACAGGAAGCAGCAATCTGACCAACATCTGACTGACAACCAACCACTGCTTTTTTATTTTTACTTGACATATTTGGGTGTAAGCTAGATCGGACATTGCTGTTTTTTTTTCACCCATTACTCTAATAGTAAGCTCAGAGTGGGTTATTTGCCCAATCACAGGCCTCTTGCTGAATACTAGTTCTTTGAGAAATCAAGGGAAAAGATTGACTGTGTGTGAAATTATGAATGTGATTCAGTCTGTTGACATATCTGAGGGGCAGAGCACAGCACCGAAGTGACTAACATACACACACACACACACACACACCAGGAAGTCATTTTAGGTCTCAAATACACCATCCTACAGAAACGCAAAAAAAAAAAAAAAAAAAAAAAATATATATATATATATATATATATATATATAACTATGTATGATGATCATACATGATATTTAACACACTCTTCCTCAAAGCATACGAACACAAAAATGCTGCAGATCAGTACTAATATGCATGAGTGAACATGTCACTCGCATAGCTGTAGTAAAATATTCTATAGTGAGAGAGAGGATGTGGGCACTGCAGGTACAGACAGAAAACTGTCACTCAAGAAGTAAGAAAAACAAAAACAATCAAAGCCAGATGAGAGGAACAGTGAGAAAGACGTCATGATCGAATCTACTGAGTGACGAAACACTTTAGAAATGAGATGAGGAAGGGACTTATTGTGACGTGTGTATATAGAGAGAGATTACTATATATATATATATATTTATTCGTAAATAAAATATTTTAGTTAGAATAGTTTGAATGAATAGTATGAATAGTTCAAATATTAATTACATGAATATAAATATTCATTTAATAATTTTTTTGTGTGTATTTATAAAACGGTTTGTTCCAATCTTTGATTCTGATTGGTCAATAGCTGTGTTTTATTCATGAAAAAACACGGCTATGAATGCTTCACCCAACGGTTCTATGTATCACTTCACTACACAACACCCCTAGCAACCACTCTTGGCAACTTGGCAAACACGTTTGATCTCATTGATATTGTTCATTGTATTTTGAGAGATCGAGTAAGAAAGTGTACCTGATTTTACAGTAAACATAGCATTTTCCTTCAGGTCAGTCCTATATTCATAAAAAAACGTTTGAATGTCTGCTGCGATATCTTGTCCTTTTAACAGTTAAGGGGTTTTCTCATGCCAATAGACATCTCAACGTTTTTAGTTGTTTTTCTTTTCTAACGGCCCATAAAACATGTACATCTGCAGCCCTTTTTTTGCTTAATAAGTGGCGCTGGGGTCTTTGTACCGTTGTAATGCATTAGTAAAAAAAGTCCGTATTTTTTGTTTTTGTTTTTTTCCTGACGGACCGGCCCATGAAACATGAAGATCAGCTTCCCATTGGTTATATTCTTGATTGACACTGGGCTGAGCCAATCACATCTTTAAACACCACTTAGGGAGCATGCACTGTCTGTGTATTCTGTCAAAATAATAGTCAGAGAGATGAAGAAACTCAAGGAATGTGCAGAGAAATAGTGAAAAAAGAAACAGGCCCCTTCAAGCAGACGCTGTAAAATGTGTCAAAACAACAGTCTTATTTTCTGCAGCAGCAGGACGTTCATCAGCTCCCGTAGCTGATGAGGATAAGGAGAGAGATGAGTGAGAGTAGAGTCTGCGGTAAGCAGAACTACTTTCAAAACAAGAATATGTCATCATGAGTGTAGGAACACATTACCCAGTTACGCATTATTTCCACTTCTGCATACCGGTAGTTGACTGTTACCGCGTTTTACTAGAATTGTATTGAGACGTGTTAGCAATCCATGTTTTCCAAAATAAAATTTTCCATGCCAAATTAAAAGCTGGATGCAGTTTCCGTCAAAATAAAAGATCATGTGTTTATCTTTTTCTAGTATAGAAATTAGTACAAAACTTTTGTTTTCAAAAATACAGTTTCCTTTATTTCTCAGTGCATTTGTAGTTGTGTAATCTAGACAGAGCCTATAACTAAAGTTGTTCGAGTTTTTCTGTGTTCAATTTGCACACTGAATATGGGGTTGGAGCTTTTAATTTTGAACTCTCAAAGTGAACCAGATGAATTGAATTTAACATTAACATTAAAATGCACAAAATGCATGTCCCCGAACATGCCAAGGTCCGCCCACCACAGTTTTACTAATAATCCTGTGAGAAACTCTGGTATTGCAATGCCAATGCAGCTTATGTAGCTTGTTTTAGGATTCATCACTGTGGAGTTTAGTTCAAATGGGCGACAAGAGGTTACACTAGTGCGACCACCATGTTGTCCAATTTATAAGAGCTGCGACGTCTCGAAACGTCAAACGAAACGTAAGTGGAACAGAACCGCGCTATTCATTTGACCTGTGCTGCTCAAAACAGGTTTACTCTGTGGGCCGACTCTCAATCACGCGACACTGTTATTAAACAGCGCTGCGAGATCCAGTGAGAAAGCGTTTGAATTCACTGCTAAAAATGAATAACATTGCAGGAGATGATCAATTTTGTTATAAACCATATCAGATCAAACTGACGTGGAAACCTGGACAACCTTAAAAGCTCACACCCAACTTGGAAAAGGCAAAGCGAATTACAAACTTTATCACAAAATGTATTGCCAGATCACTTCCATTTGTTTGATTAATAAAATATATTGGAAGTAAATTCATTATGGATCATTACAAATTCTTGGCTTTAAAAGTACCAAGTAGTCACACAGTCAGAAAAAAGAAAATCTTTTGTGTTATCGGATCACAGCCCTCTGAATCGTAATCGAATCATGAGATGCCCTGAGATTCCCACTCTAGTGTTTTGGTCTGCCTCTTTCAAAGTCTGCTGAGTTTGCACAAGTGTTCATATCTCGAGGACACACCCTGATCCACACGTGCTTCTGATTTCTGCTGCCTGGAGGGGGAGGGACACTTTTGCACACACACACACACACACACACATACATACTTCCCCGTCCATTCATCCTTCCCTTGCCTTGAGGATGACCCCTCTCTGATAGTGACTCACACACACACACAGTTCTTCTTGGAAGAGACCTTTCGTTCTGAATCACTGCTGAAATTCCTCCCAAGGACACGTTCCCCCTATCTATCATTTCTCATTATGTGTACAAAGGGAATAGCCTGCTTATCAGCTGAGTAATTCATGTTTTTCAGTTCAGAACCTATTGAATTCCTTCGACAAGTGGATTTTTATTTCCTATTGACATATTTGTTTTAGAAACAGGAAGTTTGGGTTGGTTAAATTCTTAAAGAAAAATAGCCTATATGAATTAGTTGTCGCAACAGTGATTTGCTATGTGCTTGTTGGTTGCAGTTGGGAGGCGCATTCTTTTTCTACAGAGCGTTTGAATGGACAAAAATCTGTTTAGTGCAGGATGAGTCATCAATATTTTTTGTCAAGTTCCTGAAGGGATAAGACTGTTATTTTTAAGTAAATAACTGCTAAATGTGAATCAGATATCTACCTGGCCACAAATCTTTTTTTATCCATATTTGTATTGAAGTGTCATCTCATTGTTTGATAAGACTTCAACAGGTTAAAGAAAGAAAGAAAAAAGAAAGAAATATAAACTGGACCACATTGCATTGTGGGATATATAATTGACCCTTCCGTCAATATTTCCAAGCAATAACGTTAGGTGTTTTTGTTTATCATGTCGACATTTACCGGTAGTGGGTCTCCCACATTGCTTGATCAGGCCCATCATTTCTCCCCTTGGCTTTTAGATTTTCTGGAAGGAAAACTATTCCTCTCCCGCATCCAAACTTTTAGGATACCGGTATCAGATTTGCACAATCCATACGCACAATGCTTCAGAATGTTTCCCTCGCTTCGAAAGCTTGCCAGACCTCCGCGCATAGTTACGGTTGCTAAGACACGATTGGCCAGTGGCGGTTTTCGGGCGTGGCTTAGCGAAGGGTCAATTCCATGTTGCTCACTGCAAAACCGCTAGATCAATTCTGATTGTGTATATTTGCTATATATTCTACAGGTCTGGAAAGTTAATGTACATGTACATTAGACCTTAGATCGGGCCCAAAAAATCAAGCCCGACCCCGAGCCCGTGCCGACCTGACGCATTAACTCTAAATTGTGAGCCCGAGCCCGGTTTAAACCTGACCATTTTTAATACGTGGTCGTTATAACTAAATACATATTTTTTAAGGGTGCTAGACCATATACAGGGGGGAGCTGCACAATTTTATTTATACAGTGTATATATATATATATATATATATATATATATATATATATATATATATATATATATATATATATATATATTAGTGCTGTCAAACGATTAAAATATTTAATCGCGATTAATCGCATTAATGTCAGAGTTAACTCGTGATTAATCGCACATTTTTATCTTATTCTTAATGTCTTTTGATTTCTTTTTGTTACATTTTTTCTCATTTTAATGCTCTTATCAACATGGAAAAGTGGATTGGCTTGTTTAGCGCAAATGTTTTTTTTTATTATTATTATTGAAAATAACATTGGAATAGTGTTCAATTTCACTCTAACATATATAGCCTAAATAATCTCTCACACAATGCAACACTGTCCATCAATAAAAGGGTGAAAGAAATACTGACGAAGGTCCTGATATTGACGAGGGGGCGGAGAATTTGCATCATCTGTGTTTGTGTGTGTGTGTGTTTGCTTGGCCATCATCAAGTGGTGTTTCAGGCTGGACGTGCTGCGATGATGATAGCTCAGTTCATAATGACAAAACATACAGATCGCTTTGGTCTTGTCAATGGGACAATTTGGCAACTTTTTAAAAGTAAACTTTACATTCAGAATCTCATTGGCATCCATTTCGGCGTCTCGCGCTCGTCATCCACTCAAAACATAACGTTACTATTGGGCCGGCTCGCAAGCTGAAACGAGTGTGTGCGGCACAAAACGGCCTCGCGCTGCGCTCTGAAACCCATTCATTTCAATGGCTTGCGCCGCGCGAGGACGTCACGTTGCTTCTTCGACCAAAGCGCAAGCGGATCTAGCTAGACCGGAAACAAAACAACAGGCACGCCGCACAGCACCCGTTTCGGCTTGCGAGCCGGCTTTGAGTGGATGACGGAGCGCGAGACGCTGAAATGGATCAGAACGCATGCCGCGTCCTGTTGCAAAAGTATGTGAAAAAACTACAAAGTTTGCTAGGACAAAAAGACCGTTAATCGCGCAATAAAAAATTAACGCCGTTAAAATGGGTTTGCGTTAACGCCGTTAATAACGCGTTTAACTGACAGCCCTAATATATATATAGATATATATTAGGGATGTGCATGAATATTCAAATTTTGACTCTATTTTTGCTGTCATAGGCGAGCAGCGCACCACATTTTCACTCAACAAAGCCAACACGTTGTCACTGCCCACGACTACTTATATGAATATTCCCATACCTCTGACTTTCCTTTATTGCTCAAAGTTATTTCTCTTGTTTTATTTTTTTTCTTTACTTCTTCAAGCTCCATGTTGCACTTAAGATACACAATACAGCGTGTAAGTGGAGGAGACCCTGCGCGTGACACGTGACGTGCTTGATCTTGGGCTCGGGCAGAGAATCTAAGCTTTAATGTACATGCTCTGCTCTAAATTATTTCAAGTGCTAATTGCACATTTGTGAGTGCAATTACTATTAAATTATCTTTCAAAAATCCTGTTCTGTGGGAACCAGAAATAGCAAGAGCACAACATTTGCACCTTTAATAACAAATCTGTGGCTTGAGTTACATGGAGGGTGTGCCACAGACCCGTATGGGTGGTGCTGTACAGATCTGCCTGTTGTTGCAGATTGTGAGCGTAATCTGTAAATCTAATCAGAGCTGTATTGTGTTAAGCCTTTCACTCTCATTGTGTCAACACCACACTCTCATAAAGCTACTGGAAATGAGGATCTACAAAACCTGCTGGATTTAATCGCATCTCAGAAGTTTTGTTTTGTCAATGGCTTCAAAACATCAGCAGTTTGATAACACACATACTCAATGACTTAAATAGTATACTAACTATACTATATTAAATATATTATACTATAATAACACTGCACACATGCACCATATATTTGAATGATATGAAACTGCTTCTGAATTAAACATGACACTGATTACAATTCCTTCTCTTGCTGTCTTTTTGCAATCCCTTGATTAGGTTTATTGATCTGGTGTGTGTGTGGTCTGTGATACGGTGGCAATGGTTGTTATCATCCTGAAGTTTATCATCTGCGCACCAGCCGCTGAGGCTATTGATTGTGTAACTTAGACACGGCCAGTATTGTTCTTCAATCTTGACTTCTGAATGGTCAGTGGAGGCATAATCAATGTCATAGTCACAGTAAGAGTGTGATTGGTTGGCTGTAGGGAACGCAGGACTGGCCCTGAATGGTTATCTCTAGTTCTACTCCAATAGTTACCTCAGATTAAACCCACTTAACCGTAGACTGAGCTCACTGTTGCCATCTAGTGGAGGACAATGTTAAAGCCATCACTAAAACAGTGTGTATATTCAGTGTAGCATATTTTATACTATGTAATGTATCCCATGATGCAGCGTGTTCATCATTCAATCACCAATTGTGCATCAGTAATTGTTTCACATACTAGTTTTGAAAATGCTCTGTTCGCATAGAATATGAAAAAGTGGACTTGTATTCTTAAGCAATATTTATAGTAATAGCTGCAAGCCAAAATAGAAAATATATATATATATTTATCAGCTCTCATTGAAGGATAAGGACTTCATGGATCCATCTTTTTTTTTTTTACATGTACTTATTTTTTTTGTCTAAGTTTGTTTTCATTATATTGTCCTTTTTTAAATTTATTTTTATTTTTTTATTGATTTTAGACAAAAAAGCCCAGCTGTTACCAACATACAAAACAGGGGGGAAATTATTCACACACATAAATTGCACATCACATGTTACATCACATAATGTACATTATTGTTTACAACAAAACACATACATATAAAAAAATTAAATAAAACAAATAAAGTAAAATTCAAAGAATGTATGACTTATTGGTGAAGACAATTATATTGTACTTTATATTGTGGCGTTAAATGTTTAATATGTATCTGCCATTTAGCCGGTAACTGCTTATATGGCGATAAACTCAAATGCTACTATACTACTTTTACTGAACACTGTTTTTGACTCTTATCTGCTCTGACAGCACATTTATTTAAAAATAGATTGTTGTGACTGTAAAGTTGTGAGTATTTACTGGCATTTCTTATCTACAGGAAAGGGATATGTGTGTGTGTGTGTGTGTGAGCTCAGATTCATTTGTTTTAATTGGTTTCATTATGTGAAACGTCAGTGGGGAAGTGAATGATTTTCATCATCATCCCTCTTTTCAAATTGACTAGATTAGGTACATGGTACAGAGGTCAAAATAGTTCATCTGGAGGAAAGATACAATAACCTGGGCTTGTACCGTCTTGTTCTGCGCAAAGCCTCATGGGGAGACAGTCATTGTGTGTGTTTATGCTACTAAAAAAAGTCTTTTAAGAGGCTGTTACTCATGAGATGAGCCACATGAGAGATCTGAGTTCATGGAAAGTGACTCTCTGTGCTTCTTGTCTGTGTGTGAGTGACGAACCCTGAAGATGAAGTGGAAATCTGTACAGGTCAACCACTTGCACACATCATATACACATGTTTTTTTAAAAGTGTCATATTTGTGGTTGGCTGTGTAAATATCAGTGTAAAGGCCCTTTCACACTGGACGTGTACGCCAAAAAGCGAATAGTTCGATGTGAGAATAGTTCGCGTCAAAACCATTCACATCAGACACGACGCGAATTGCGACGTTCAGAGTTCAACATTCCAAAACATTCGCGTCAATGGTGAACACCTGGCTATTGCTCTGTTGCAGGAAAGCAGACCTGATTTTACTATAGGAGAAACGTACTATATACTTATTATTATAGCCTAAATATATATTTTATATTAGATGTCTTTTTGCAGTGATGTTAACATGATGCTTTACATTGTTATAGGCTTTATAAAAAAAATAAGCACATACGTTCATTAGAAAAGATTAAAGATGAATGCGTTCTTACCGGATTTCGATCAGTGCATCTTGAATTTATATTGTTTGTCTGATCTGGCAGCTTCGATAGGGCCTTCTCATAAATTATGGACATATGTCAGTAACTACTGGCAGGTGTAGCTCACTTTCACCAGTTCACTTTTTAAAAGAGGTCCACAGTTTTCCGCGCAGCGTTCATCAAAGCAAACACCATCTCCACGAAGAGTTTGTTTGTTTGTGATGGCTCCAGTAACGTCTGTGCAGCCGCGCATTTTCTATGTTTTCTTATTACATTTTTTTTATTGTAGAATTGTAATTTAAAGGACGATTAAATAAAAGGATGCAGACAAAAATTAAATGCGGGACAATGCTATGACTTGTCGTAGGACATAGCTTCTTCATCACCATCATTATCATCCAGTGAAGACAAGCTTTTCATTTTTATTTAAAAGCAGAAAAGAAGGTTTTGGGTGCACCCAATCTTAAAGAACAGAGAGTGTGCTACCGGAGCTAGAAACATAATGGCAGAAGGTGAGCTGTCCCATTCATCAGGTGCTACGTTTACATGCAATCAAATAAACACTTTTAGAAAACAGATTGAAGGCTCAAATAGACTGAAACACCCGGTTGGGCTCGAATACGAACGAATGAGCACAACGTCCCACCAGTCCTTGTTTCAGATTTTCATTCACAGACGACTCGACACACAAGCAATCAGAAGATCCGTCATTGCTACGCTCACGTCACCTTTGTTTCCTTGTATATGATTGGCTGAAGCCTTTTCTTTTGCCTCAAAAGTACAAAAAATCAACATTGAAGCGAGAAAAATAAAAGTCGTTTTTCCGCGCAGCACATTCGCATTCAGTGTGGAAACACTTATTATACAAACAGCTGTTCAAAAAATAAAACCATCGCGCGTCAAAATTGCGTCCAATGTGAAAGGACCTTAAATCTCGTATTATAGTTTTTGTTTGATCTAAATATTTGATTGAGCGTGATTCCACTAGGAATGCAACGATTACAGATTTTGTAAGTACGATTATTGTCTGAGAAATAATCACGGTTTAACGATTATCACGATTATTATGCATCAGTTAATTTCACAACACTACTAATGTATAATGTCACATGAACACTCACCACTAGATTTTAATGTGTTATTTATTGCTGCCACAACATGGTAAAAAATGATAAAATCACAAAGAATATTCAATCTCTTTCTTTCGAATTAAAGGGAAGTGCTTTGTAAACATTCAGTATTTTACTTTTAAAATAGCAAACTAAGTCAAAGGCTGCAGGGCTCTTTTAATTTAGTTTAGTTTGTTCTACATTTATTTTCAACCTGAGGTAGAAAACATGAAAACTCTCATTGGTATTTCACTTAAAAACATAAATAATATTATAAAGGGATAATAAATCCCAATGAAAATAAGAATAAACAAAGTCTTTGGATCTAGGCTAATGAATTAAATGTCAGCTAAATATTAGTAAACTACTTGCATACATCATTCTTTATTCTTTCAAGCAGACATATGTATTTGTATGAATACAATAATCCTTATTAAAGCTATTAACAATCAGTGAATGTGTTTCTTTCTTTATTTTGTTGCTTGAACATTGATACAGACTACATTAGGTTTATTGTCCATGGTCTGTCACTTTAAGACGTCAGATCATGTCCAATGACATGCGGATATCGATTGCACTTGACGCACATCCGATACACTCACAACTGTTTAAGACATAACCGTCATAGTTTACATGAATACTGTCCAAACCGGACATTTAGACATAATGTTGTGTGTATTTGTCTATTCAGACACGAAAGAGAGCTCAGTTCAGTCCTCGCGTGCTGTATATGAGCATGGCTGCACGCGTCGGGTCAGGTGTGTGTCCACAGAAAACCGTACCGAAACAGCTCTTTTTTGCATCGTCACTCTTATTCAGATCTATAGCTTATGTCTGCGCAAATCATTCTCCCAGACGTTCACATTTTTTATTTTATTTTTTAATCAGCACGTTAGAGTGTGCGTCGTTACCACAAACGCAGGACATTCAGTTCTAACTGGATAGCTTCCCAAATCGTCTCTATCTAACATTTGCGTCTAGTTTTTATTCGTTGCACGAAAATGTCAGTATCATTTCTCTTCATAATTTTTGCCATTCAAAACTAGCTTTTGTTAAGTTATCGTCTCGTTTTTGTCTGTGAAAAATGTCGTTGACGAAATAATAAACGGAAACTTTTTTACGGCAAGTTTTGCAGACAGGCGATCCGTCTTCTTCAATTAAACCCTTGTCATTCTTCGTTTCCCAAAATACTCCCACTGCTGACTTGAGGCGTTTTTCGGTGGAAATAGAGTGCCGCTGCTTAGTCCATCTGCCATAGTGACTGATGAGCACTTTAAGCTGGTCCACCGCTGGTGTAACGCTGTTTTCGATTTTGTGTTAGTTGCCCGTGTGGAACACTCGGTGTAGACATAGTCTTTACGATTAATTAAGCGTGACGTTTTAAATCGCGGTTAATTGTGAAATCTCTCCTCACAGATTATGTATTTATTTGGTTTTGAACCACAGTACGTTTCAAAGCCAGAGTCTCATCATTAGCATCAGCTGTTTACAACTGAGTAAGGCACTGAGGTAATGACTTATTAGGAGAGGGTCACATGATCCTTCAGAAATCAGTATAATATGCTGATTTGCTGCTCAAGTGACATTTCTTATTGATGGCAAACAGTCATGCTGCTTAATTCTTTTGTTCTTTGAATATAAATTTCAAAAGAACAGCGTTTATTTGAAATAGAAACCCTGTAACATTATAAATGTCTTTACTGTCACTTTTGATAAATGTAATGCATTCTTGCTGAATAATAGTATTAATTCCTTAAAAAGAAATTGTATTTGAACAGTAGTGTACCTTCTGCAGTGCACAAGGCATTCACTGCTCCACTTTTAGGTCGATAGTCCTGCTTGTTATCTCAAATTCTGCAAGTGGTGCCAGGTTGCAGATGAACCTGGCTTTTACACAAACTCTGTTGTCTGATGGACTAAAGTGAAAGTACCTCTGAATATCACATTATCTTTGTGTGTCTGTGTTTAGGCTGAATCTGGTTATGGTTCAGAGTCGAGTTTGAGGAGACATGGATCAATGCTTTCCCTCACGTCTGCCACCAGCGGATACTCGGCCACCTCCACCTCCTCCTTTAAGGTGAGAAGAACACAAACCAAATGTCCAATAGAGAGCCTAAGTCCCTCCCCTTCCGGTCGAACCACCATGGGACCTTATTTCGGAAAAATATTGTATGGTAGTCAATGGCGAGAGACAACAAATATTTTGATTTCGTTTAAATTGATCCCTGAATTACACATATGATGTTTGTCAATTTAAAAGACACATTTTAAAGTCAAGAAAGTCGCAGTTTGATGTAAAACTGTTGAGATATAAGACTGTGAAAATACATAATTACAAAGACTACAAACCCCAAAGGCGCACATTTTCTCTCAATGAATGAAGCAAACTTTACTGAGGCTATATCATTGTTTCTATAGTCTTCCGTTATAATCGATAACATTACCGTCATGAGTGTGTAATTCCAGACTGCACACACACACACCAGCTGATCTTGATCGTTGTTTTGCCTCCCGGGAGATGTAGTTCATTGAAGGTTTTTCACATAAAACTAAAAGTTACTCTTCTGTTTTATGTCGAACTGCGACTTCTTGGCTTTCATAGTTATCTTTTAAATTGACAAACATCATATGTGTAATCCAGGACACAGTTCAGACGGAATAAAAAGATAAGTTATCTCTCGCCATTGACTACCATGCATTATTTTTCCGAAATAAGGTCCCATGAACCGGAAGTGGAAGGGCGGGACTTAGGCTCTCTATATTGATATATGCCAATAAAAAAACATCATCGCTATAGATGATAAAAATGCCATGCCTCTCTAATCTGAAGTCAAATAAGTTTGCATATGTGCCGCACAGAAGGGCCACAGTCTGCGGGAGAAGCTGTCCGAGATGGAGACGTTTCGGGACATCTTGTGCAGGCAGGTGGACACGCTCCAGAAGTACTTCGACGGCTGTGCTGATGCTGTTCACAGAGACGAGCTCCACAGAGGGACAAGAGTGAGTAGACGGAGCGTGAATGCGAGTCTGAATGGAGTGATTCTGCATGTTTAGACAACGCTGAAACTTATTCAGACTGCGGCAACATCCAGATTCCTCTGCATTGGTGCGGATCCTCTCGCTCTCTCTGGATGCATCTGTTGTTACAGCACAAGGGCCTGTTGATTCACACAAATGATCAACTGCCTCTTTTGTTTGCCCTAGTCCTTCCCCTGTACTACAGTATACGTCTACAGTAGACTCTCAGTGTGTGAATGGGCCGATCTGGGCACCACCAACCACTGGTCAATGAGTTCACTCTGACTCTGTGTGTGTGTTTGTGTTCTCATCTCAGTCGTGGAAGGATGATGAAGATGATTTTCCTACCACTCGCTCGGATGGAGAATTCCTGCATAACAATAATGGCAGCAAGGAGAAACGTGAGTGTGAGCACATTCTGATTTCTGCGTTTGTGAAAATTCAGCAGGTTTCACGCTCAATGAATTCTCTCTGATTCAGCTCAAGGACACAGTACTGGGGCGGCACTGACAATTTTAGCAGTTTGTCCATTTAATTTACTCCAGTGATCTAGCAATTTGAGCCTATTGTTATGATTTGTGTGTAACCTATAACAAAGTCAGCATTTCGCCATTTGAACTGCGTTTGAGATGTTTTCAGTGAGTTATGCATTTGTTTTTTAATGAAAAACAATATGGCTAAATTGTATGTGGCCATCACACCACATAAGCAACGTGTCCCAGCCAAGTCTTTATTAAAAAATATTGTGACGCAAATAAAGTCACAGCCTATATATATATGTATGTATGTGTAAAAATACTTCTTAAATCATTTATATATTTTATGTTAATATATTATGTATAATACATTTTATGTATCTTTTAGGGCTGCTCGAGATCATTAATTGTGATTAATCACATTCAAAATAAAAGTTTGTGTTTACATAAAATATGTGGGTGCACTGTGTATAATTATTTTGTGTATATATAAATACACACACATGCATGTATATATTTAAGAAAAAAATATCATTTATATGTAAAATATTTTATTGACTTATAATATAAATTATATATAAATCTATATACAGTATGTAAATGAAAATATTTCTTAAATATATACAAGCATGTGTGTGTATTTATATATATATATAAAATAATTATACTCATGCACTCACATATATTATGTAAACACAAAGTTCTACTTTGGATGCTGATTAATCGCGATTAATCGTTTGACAGCCCTAGTATTTATCTACAAAATATATGAATATAAAATATACAACTAATTAAAAATATATTATGTGTGAGTATATGTGTATATTTGTTTATATATATATATATATATATATATATATATATATATATATATTAAAATACCTACAGTACATATTAATGTAACCTAAAATACATGGAAATATTACTGGGCAACTACTGATAGTGGTTAGGAATAAAAAGAATGCCATGGAAGTGATTTTGTTTTATCGCTTTATAATACTAGTAATAATAATTACTGGTATTATTATTATTATTATTGATAAACTGCCTTTCAGCACCTCAAGTTCGATTGATGTTTATTACATCGTGCCTGCTTAAGACACTGTGTAACCCTGTCTTGTAAAATAATGTCTTTAAGATTAATCTCTAAAGACAAGGGTGTAACTGAATTTGTTCTCTCTCTCCCCATCAGTATTCCAGTGTTTGAGTCATAAAGGCATTAATGGGATAGATTTTAAAGGAGAGGCCATCACGTTCAGGCGACACCACGGCGGGGATCTTGGCCACACTTTCTCACTGCATCGACCTGATGGTGAAGAGAGAGGACAGCTGGCAGAAGAGACTGGATAAGGTACGAAGACACGTCTGGAGCTTCGTCCTTGAGCTACTAAAATCATGAGAGGGATGTTGTATCTGTCAGAGTCACTATCACAACAGCAATATGTCAACCGCCTGAGGGCTGAATTACAGAGCGAAACCTCACAGTGCACATCAGCCCTGGCAATTCACCGGCTACAGAAGTTGTAAGATTGCTAGAAATGTTATGTATTGATGCTATAGGGCTTCCTACTAATCAACTAATCATCCAGAGCAATAGTCAGCTTCAGTTTCAGTGTGACCTTTCACATTCTTGCAGTTTCAAATGGATTTCATATAAAAATAATGCCAGCCATTGCAGCTAATCGTCTAGTTTGTGCAGACTAGTGTTCTAACTATTCCAACTAACTAGAATGAAATGTTGAAATTATTACTAGTAATTACTTTAACTGAAATAAGAAATAAATTAAAGCTTTCTAGAAATTACTAAACTAATAAAAAAACTAATAAAAATGATATAAGCATTTAAAAAATACTAAAACTTAAAGGGCATACTCCACTTTTTTTGGAAATAGGCTCATTTTACCAGTTCCCCAGAGTTAAACAGTTGAGTTTTACCGTTTTCAAATTCATTCAGTTGATGTTTCTGATATTTAGAAGAATATCATAGCCACACAGTTTCTGGTCTCATTGACTTCCATAGTAGGAAAAAATATACTATGGAAGTCAATGAGACCAGAAACTGTGTGGCTACAGATTTTCTTTCTAAATATCAAAAAAATCAGCTGAATACATTAGAAAATGGTAAAACCCAACCGTTTAACGACTGGTGGAGTTTATCCAATTCCTATTTCCAAAAAAAGTGGGGTATCCCTTTAAACAAAAGGAACGTGAAAACTGAAAATAAAAAAATACAATTATTAAATGTTAATAAATACTATATGAATAATTCTAAAATAAAACTGGTGCAATCTAGAATAATCTGATAAAAGATGTCTTCTGTCAGAGTTTGAGCCAATCAGAAAGTTTTGTGTCTAATGTGACTGGACTACTCTATTGTTTTATTAATATGCAGCAAACATCATCAGATTTTCAGACCTGCATTTCACCCTCCTGTTTTACTACTGTAATAGCTGAACCAATATTTGCTACAATGTTAAATCACCATATTGCTGCCATAGCATATTCAGCAAGTGCTGCTTATTTCCACAAAACAAATTATATCTGAGAGTTTGAGCATTGTTTTGGTGATGGTGTGCTTATAAACGTGGAGTTTCTGCTGCGGTATTTTTGCCAGAGAAGTTAATCTAGCAGTTTTAATGGGTTTGGGTGTGAAAGTGACGAGCGTGTGTTACAGAGATTGAGCTGAATGTGTCGCAGTCAGCAGCATTCAGCACAATACTGACATCTACAATCAGGACAATGGGGTGCTTCACAACAATCCTGCACCTATACAGTCTCTCGCTCTGCCCAGATCCACTCAAGCCAAGACATTAAACATTACGGCAGCAGAGTGTTTAGTCAGCTAATGTCTCATGCTCTCTACAGGAGATGGAGAAGAGGAGGAGGGTGGAAGAAGCGTATAAATCCGCTCTGTCTGAGCTGAAGAAGAAGTCTCATTTCGGAGGGCCCGATTACGAGGTGGGTTCAGTTTCTGTACGTGCGCTAATGCCTGCAGAACTGAAGCGTATTAAGATGTTCTTCTGGTTCTGTCCATCAGGAGGGTCCGAACAGCCTGATCAATGAAGACGAGTTCTTTGATGCCGTGGAGGCCGCTCTGGACCGTCAAGACAAAATAGAAGAGCAGGTGTGTTATTACAGACAGCTCTGATGCAGAATGTGAATGTGTGTATATTAGGGGTGTGATGGTTCAAATTACTTGCAGTTTTTATCACGGTTTTATGGTTTCACTGCGGTTCGGTATGTGCTATGTTCAGGGGAAAAAGGACTACTCTCCATTAAATATATAAAAAATAAGAACAAATAATTAAACTACAAGCAAAATAAACAAATAAATAAATACAATAGAGCAAATATACAAATAAAATAAACAGGTAATTGAAGTAATCAAATGTAAATCAACATTGCATATAATCTTCATTATTAAAGTTACAAAAGCTATTCAGCCAAGAGGAGTGAGTGATTTCCTTTTGTCTTTTGTTGTTTGTATACTATTTATTAGGGCTGGGTATTGACACAAATTTCACAATTCGATTCGATTTCAATTTACAAGCTTGCAATTTGATTTGATTTCGATTCAATATTGATTATTTTGGATATCAGTTACAATAAATGGCAAATTCTCAAGGAAATCAAATCTCTTAACTAATGCTGTAAACTATGGGAGCCTACTAGGCTTCATTAGCCTAATATGAAGGTAATAATTAACTGTTTTGTTGCTATACAAACACTTAAATTACACTTTTATTTATTTTTATAATAAGAAGATTATACAAAATATAAACATTTAAATGGTGGCTGTCATAAAAACTTGCCAGATTTATTCAAATATGCATTAAATATTGAAGAACATTAAGATTATAATGCATATGTAATATGGTGTATATATTTAGCAAAATGCTCCTCTCTAGAGTAATTTTCCAGCTGACTAAACGAGTTTATGTGGGTTTTCTGAGGTCAATATGACGATACATGATATTGATTATAATCTGTTTAACTGACGTCTTTCCACGGTTGAAACGCTGATTGAGCAAATCAGTGTGACATGATACGGATTTCGATAAGCTGTACTTTATCTTTTAACACACTTTCAGAAGCTCATTCATTTTTATTTCACACTGTAACTGATATTATTAAGTTGGAAGAGAGATCTGCGCTACTGCTTCTCTTGAGCTGCACCAGAGCGATCTCAAGCCACAGCGCCAAAGCGTTATTTATGTTTTTGAATTTCTAAAGAAAATGGACGTAATTTGAAAATTGAGACTTTGTTTCATATCAATAGTAACAAAGGACAAAGATTATTGTGATTTTTTTTGCCACGATACAATGTTCCATTCATTCAAATGAAACAGGATGACTAATCGATTCTTGAGATTTAAGAATCGATATCTGGTTTCATAAAAATGAGAATCGATTAATGTCAAGAAATTTATCATTATTACCCAGCCCTAATATTTATATAGTGTTAAAAATGTAAAACATATTGGGGGAAAACATAGTTTATAGTTGATTTATTGTCTCAAATGTCTCATGATACATCAGTGTGCTCAATTGTAATGAAAATAAATGATTATTAACATTTCATCATCCAAAGCAAATCCTATTGGAAAACAATTAATTTCCGCCCTAAATCATTTTCCATTGATTATTCAGTTTCACTTTGAAGTACGTCACATTGTGGAAGTTAATGTGTGTAAATCATTAACATATGTATGTTTTTATAGTCTCAGTGTGAGAAGAGCAGGATACTGAGGAGTAATTCAGTGCCTTCAGGAGACGCCTACTCCACCGTGGGCTCTCACTCGATTCGCTGAGAAGGTGAGTTTGTTGTTCTTCATGGTCTTCTCATCACGATCATCTTCCTGTGTCCCTGTTCGTCTCAGTCCATTTTCTTTATTTCTGCACTCCTGATGAAGCTGCATTTCTCTCTTCTTCCTCACCTGTGTAGCCCCTCTCTCGCCCTTCCTCCCCCTCATCTTCTGCCGTAGTCTTCACTCCTTCACTGTATGAGCACCGATTCAGTGCTGAGGTAACAGCGCCCTCTAGCACACTCATCCGACACTCATTACAAGCTGGTGTCTGGACGTTACATTACTACAGTAGATCCATTTGCACCTATTTGCAGGCATATATATTTAAACCACATTAAAACCACATTGTGTGCCTTGTTACCTCTATTTTCTTCTGTCTTTGTGTGTTTTTGTGCTTTTTGAAATTATAGCTAATGATCCTTTTTGAAATCATAATTTGCACATTCAGTAATTTCCTGGACATATCTTGCTTTTTAAGTCACTATGACATCAAAATGAAGCAAATTTGCTTTCTTAATTCATGTTCCTGGTTTTGTTATTAAATCACATGGTCTTAAGTGTAAAATAAAATGTTTGCATGTTTGTACTATGTAAATAAATGAAGTTATTCTTTAGTTATACTGGTGTATATATACTTAAGCCAATAATGTCTTAATAATATCATATTTGATGTTTAGTTATGATCAAAGCTCTTTTGTTTTAACTATAGGGCAAAACATATAATGCAATGTAAGACAATGGACAAATGTTCCTCAAAATCCTGATGGTTCATATTTGATACTTGCATTTTAAATAGCGGTTTCATCATTTGTATTTGATCATTTAGTGTTGTATCTGATGCAGCCTTTCTAAACCCAGCAATTTAATGCCTGTAATAAAGTTTACAGTCATTATATAATAAACCCAGCAATTTAATGAAAGTAATTTAGAAAGTGTTGCTGATGTGTTTCATTTGGAAATACTGTTTCAGTAACTGGTGCATTAGTTTTACTGCTCAGTTTTAGTGTTCTTTATCTAGATCCTTTTAAATGAGGGCATGACCTCTGCTCTGACCTTCTTGTGCTGCTTTGTTTTGGGCAGGTGGAGGAGATGGTGAAGAATCACATGACCTACTCTCTGCAGGACGTGGGTGGAGACGCTAACTGGCAGCTGGTGGTGGAGGAGGGAGAGATGAAGGTGAGCTCCACAGTACGGCCACATACAGGACACAGCTCAGAACAGTGACCGTACAGAAAGAGAGTAGTTCAAATGATTTAAACGCGCTCTTTAGCCCAATATTTGTGCGTTCTATGCAGTGTTTATGGTAGCATGTTAAATTAGTATTTGTTCATGTTTTAAATTGAGTTTTGTTTTTATATTTCAGACTTTCATTTTAATTTATCATTAATTTATTTTTTTATTTCAGTTTTGGTTTTCACTAAATGTTTTGAATTAGTTTTTTCCAGCTTTCAATTAATTTTTTGTTTAAATTAACACTTGTTTTAGTTTACTTTTTAATATATATGTATGTATATATTTTTTAATTTCAGTTTTAGTTTTATTTAGTATTTTTATAATTTTAAGCTTTCATTTTTAATTTTAGTTTAGATGTTTGTTTTTGTTATTTATATTAGTTTTTAGGGCTGGGTATTGTCACAGATTTCACAAGTCGATTTGATTTCGATTTCACCAGCTTGCAATTTCAATTCGATTATGATTTCAATTCAATACTGATTATTTTTGGATATCAGGTACAATACATGGCAAATTTTCTAAGGAAAACACATCTCTTAACTAATGCTGTAAACTATGGGAGTCAGTAGCCTATAGGCTTCATTATGATACTACTACTATGATATTGAAGATAAAAATTAACTGATTTGTAGCTATACAAACACTTAAATTACACATTTATTTTTATAATAACAAAGTTATATGAAATATAAACATTTAAATGGTGGCTGTCATAAAAACTTGCCAGATTTATTCAAACATGCATTAAATATTGAAGGACATTAAAAATTATAATAAATATGTAATATGGTTCATATATTTAGCAAAATTCTCCTCTATAGAGTTAAATTGTCTAGCTGTCTAACTGACTAAGTTTATGGTCACATGGTTTTTCTGAAGTAAATGTGACGTTACATGACATTGTTTATGAGCTGTTTAACTGACGTCTTTCCATGACGAAGACCATGACTATTAGTTTTATTATGTATATTTTATTTTTATTTTAGTTTTAGAATTAATTGATTTCTCAAAACAAAATTTCTTATTTTCAGTTAGTTGAATGTTTTCATCTAATATTTATATTTAATTTTTATTTTAAAATGTTTTTAAAAAATGTTTTTTTTTTTTTTTTGACTATCACTTCTATGTATGTTTCTGCTTCATCATGACATTAGCTTAGCATCTTGTGATGATCAAACTACTCGAATCGGTCACTTTTGAGATTCATTTAAAATGGTGCCTGATAAGGTTAAAACTGGGTCTAAAACTCTACAATCTAATGTGTGTGTGTGTTTCTCTCTGTGTCAGGTGTACTTGGAGGGAGGTGGAGGAGAACGGGATTGTGCTGGACCCGCTGAAGGCCACACACTCTGTCAAAGGGGTCACAGGTCATGAGGTCTGCCACTATTTCTGGGACACGGATGTCCGTAATGATTGGGAGAGTGAGTACACACACACATACACACACAGAACTACATTAGGTGTGTGCAGCTCGTCTGGCATCTATTATATCAGGTCTTGTTTTTGTCTCCAGCTACTGTTGAAAACTTCAGCGTAGTGGAAACATTGTCGGACAACGCAGTCATCATCTACCAGACTCATAAGGTGAGAAGAGTGTGTGAGTGACACTGGGCTCAGTGGAGGAGCACTTCCTCATGTTGTGTTTTCCTCGTGCAGAGAGTGTGGCCGGCTGTCCCAGAGAGACGTCCTGTATCTGTCTGCCATCCGCAAGATCGTGGCCAATAATCGAGAACGATCCAGACACGTGGCTCGTCTGCAACTTCTCAGTCGACCACGAGAATGCCCAGGCTGAGTCGGTCTCTACTGGCAACCGCTGAGTCGGCATGTTTACGATTAACCAAGCAGCAGTTCATTGATTTCACAGGGTTATGTTATGTGGATCTCTTCTGACTTCTAGGAACATTTCAAATTGATTCAGATTTTGTGCATTTGCTGCAAAGTCCACTAATACTAATACTTTCTCTCTATTCTATTCATTTATTATTATAAAATACAAAAGGATGTGTTCTGCGTTAGATTAAACTGAGAGGGGTCATCATGGCACTTGCAAATTGTGTCCTACTGCTAGTTTAACCGCTTCTATTGTTCTCATCTGTAAGTCGCTTTGGATAAAAGCGTCTGCTGAATGAACAAATGTAAATTTAAGTGACTCATTGTTTGATTGTTTTTGTCTTCATGCAGCCAAACAACAGATGTGTGCGTGCTAAAATCAACATTGGGATGATCTGCCAGACGCTGGTCAGTCCACCAGAGGGCAACAAAGAGATCAGCAGAGACAACATCCTGTGCAAAATCACATATGTGGCCAATGGTGATTCTTACATATAATCTCTATCAAATAGATAATAAAATATAGAAATAACATAAAAATTATCAATATTTCTAAATGTTTTCTGTTCATGTAAATGCATTTGTATAGTGAGAATAATGACTGTAGGGACTTCTGTTCAACACAAACCTGATTGTTCATAATAACATTTGTTTGTTGTTGTGTCAGTGAATCCTGGCGGCTGGGCTCCTGCATCTGTCCTGAGGGCCGTGGCCAAGAGAGAATATCCCAAATTCCTCAAGCGCTTCACTTCCTACGTCCAGGAGAAACTGCTGCAAAGCCCATCCTCTTCTGAGCACCAGGTACATCAAACTACAGCACACGAGAACCAGTTTCATGTCAACAGTCACGAGAATGGGGAAAAGATATCAGGCAGAGTTAAAGCTACACACTCCGTCTGCTCTAAAATACAGCTTAGTTGTATTATAGGTTTATTAAGTGTCTTTGGGTAATGTAAAGACTGTGTTTGGGTAAAGAAAAGACTGTAAAGACAAAAAAAAATTTGGGTAATGGTTAGGAAGATGTTTTTATTTAACTGTTAATTTTCATTACAAGTCTTTATAAAAATCCTTATTATTTTCAGATATAAAAATTATTAAACATTTTAAACAATTACTATTTTATTTTTGTTTATGCACAAATACCTTAAGAAATGTATTACACATTGTAAATGTTAGTGAATGCATTAAATCATGTTAAAGGTGCATTGTGTAATATTTAGGAGGATCTGTTGACAGAAATGCAATATAATATACATATCTATGTGTTCAGTGGTGTATAAAGACCTTACTTAATGAACCGTTATGTTTTATTACTGCGGGTCCCCTTACATTGAAATGCGCTGACATGTTTCTACAGTGGCACTGAGCCGACAAACGTGTTTCGTCACTGTTGTTCTTTGTGCAAGGAAGCTAGCTAAAGTCAGCGGATAAAACACAGACACACTTATAAACAAGTGAAAATAATATTTGCAATAACATATCGTTTTACTGAATAATGAAGTAAACCTAATTCCTTAATTTATATTTGTAAAGAAACCCCATTGCCTAAAGGAGTAGTTCACTTTTGAAAAAACTTTTGCTGATAATTTACTCACCCTCATGTCATCCAAGATGTCCATGTCATTCTTTCTTCAGTCGAAAAGAAATTAAGGTTTTTGATGAAAACATTCCAGGAACGAAAAACATTTGTTCATTCATCAAAATGAAGAATCTTTCCCGAGTCAATTCGTTCGTTGAATGAACCTAATGACACAAAGAAAATGTGTTCATTTTGATGAACGAGTTCGAACAGGAGAGTCACGAACGTGCATCACAGAACAGAGCAAGGTGACCATTTGAGCTTATACAACTTAAACTTTTTTTTTTAAATGAGCGATCGTTTCGCTTGATAAGACCCTTATTCATCGTCTTTACTGCTACTCTCTGCTTTAACTGGCTACTCTCTGCTCTCTCAGATGAGACGACATCACTTCCTGTCGGCCACCGTAACTTCCGTTGGGTGCAATTCACAACCTTACCACTAGATACTGCAATAAATTACACACTGCACCTTTAACTAATGGGGCCTTATTGTAAAGTGTTAATATTATTATGTATTGAATATGTTGTTATTATAGTGTAAAAGATGATTAATGGTTGTTTTTGATCTGTCCTCTGCAGTTCCCCAGTTCTGCTGTCAGTGTGTCTGAGCGCATCCAGTTCCCACACACTCCTGCAGTCACACAGAAGACTCGTGTCTTCATCAGCGGCCCACCGGCAGACGCTTGAAGCCCTTCTGTAGCGCCACACTAGTTCACACAGGCCCGTGTTTCTGCCAGAGGGCTATATTGAGACAAGTATATATATGTATGTATGTAAGTAAGTGAGATGGGAAGTTTATATATATATATATATATATATATATCAGAGAGTTTTGAAGCTGAACACACGAGACCGGCTGTTTTAGTCCTGATTATTAGTGTTTTTCTGTTTAGAACAAACATTTCAGCTTTGCTTTCATTGTCCTCGTATAATCGTCATCGTTCAGTATGGAATGGAAGGCATGTTTGTGAATGACCTGTGGACCTGCCTTTCGTCTCGATGTTCACCGTCTCTTTGATGAAGCGCAGAATCTGACGCTGACGAAGAGCTGATATGGACGATTCTTTTCCCCCACGGTGTAATCTTTCAGTTTATCCGCGTGTCAGCAGCTGACGTACCGTAGCACAATTACAGATCCATCGCGACAGGCAAACGATTTTAATACGTCAGACGAACCTTGCGCAGATTATTTGTATATAATTTCATTATTGCTTAAGATCGTCAGTCGATGCTTTTACCTGACTAATCCAACTCCATATGCCTTAGTGTGTGTGTGTATGAGAGAGAGAGAGAAAGAGAGAGAGCGATGAGAAGTGCGTATTGCACTCAAACATTTCTAGAAAGTGCCTCATTATTGATCTGGTACGTCTTGCTGTTCGTACCGCCCACGTTATTATTATATCAAAACCACAGCCACGACACAGGCATCCTTTAGTGTTTCTACAGAGATCATTTCATATTGCTTTTTTTACCTTGTATTATTTAAACGTGATTTTGCAATCAGCAAATGTCATCAGAAAAGTGTCTTCTCATTGGAGAAGCTCTGATGCCACTTAAAAATTCTATCCAATAGGGAGATGTGGTTTAAATTTGGTAGTTGTTGATTGGGTAGAATTAGTTGTTTATTTATTTTTTGATCCTGAAGTAAAAACTAAATCTCAAGCATTCATAAACAATCTTACAAGCCACAAATTTTTGTCTTCCTGTACAAATATCAAAAAGTTCTTAAATAAAGATGCATTTACTTGAAAAATGACTGAAAGAATGCCTTGTTTTCTGAAAAAAAAAAAATCTAAACTAAGTGACTTAATGCTTCATTCAAAGATTTTTTGGCTGATATTTCGTCTTGTTTTAAGTTTCTCCGAGATATTTGCATAAACTCACTTAATTTTAAAGTCGTTTTGTGTCTCCAGTAACTGTATCTTGATTTAAGAATGTTTTGATATTTGTACTGGAAAACAAGACAAAAACACTGAGTAACTGCAGAATGATGAGAGCTTTTACATTTTTTGCTGAGCATTTTCATTGGTCAAACTGTCACATGACTGTTAAAGACACTTTAGAGGACGAAAAAAAAACAGGTGCACAACGACGACATCCGAGTGTTTACGGTAAGCTTTCGATTTTCAAAACGTCACGCTCGTACAACTTCAACATTCCAGACACTCGCTGAACCCGAATGTACGAATCCACCGGAGTGAAACCGTAAAGCTGAATGTGTTCCTGTAAAAAAACAGAGGCGTTTGCTTGTGTGTCCCTCTAATACAGTCTAGTGTGTTATTAGTTGCATTTGCACTGAATGTAAAGTCCTCGGTTCAGATGTTGTGTGTACATACGCGTCACACACACTAAAGGTGTCAGGATCAACATGTACTGTGAATAGAGGCGGCGCGCTGCCGGTTTAGAGAGGAATAAAATGATTGACATCTTTCTGCACCGCTGACTCTTGTGTTGATCATTTCTTTCCAGATAATTCATTCTTCCCACATAAAACTACAATGCTGGACAAAATTCAAATGATACTCTGTTAATGTTTATTTTTCCAGTTTGATGCATTTACAGCAGTTATTCAACAAAAATACTGACGATTTAAAAATATGCAGATCTGATCAATAATTTAGCAGGACAGAAAGCAACTTTATAAGACAGATATGGCTTTATCAACACTTTCTTATGTCAGAAAGTGAAAGGATTTGCTTTTGAGAAAAGCTGAAGCACTTTAAAGTCATAGTGGCAATTCAGATGCATTTCATTAACACACACACACACACACACAATGCAAATAGTGCAAGCATCCACACTCAGATTCATAAACTCAAATCACCTGTTATATTAAAGTAGCACCTGGTTTATAAGGTCCGTCAGTGGAGTTTGTCACAGTGAGTTTGGCAGGATTGATTTGACACATCAATTAAATAGATTCATTCACAATCTGAGACTCTTGAAGGTCCAAACCACACCATCATCCATCAAGCCCTGATCCGAGATCATGATTAGTCTAAAACTATCAGCCAGCGTGCAAAACAAATCCTGTTTTTATGTCCCATTCTCACAGAGTGATAAAACGTTCCCGTGTTTCGGCTTTATCAGCTTGTACCAGGTTTTGACAAATCTTGTGCAAGTGACAGTTCTGGCTTGTAGTGCAAGACTAAACACACACATTCAGTAACGTGAGCAATGATCGAGTCAATCACTGGGCGTCTTGCTCATTAACTCGTGGTCGCCTTATAAAATAGAGGCACAAAGCAAACGTAAAACATTAGTATTTCCCATAATTCCCACTCTGACTGCAAAATGAGCTGCTTCACAGAAGAAAGCTCCTTCAGACATGAGTCCACTCTCCAGCCGAGGAACCAGGCGCTCCAGACTCACTTCCCAGAGTTCTCTGGGTGTGCACTCTTCATGAAGATTCCTTGGGCTGTGGTTCAGTCTCTCTAATATTGACTTTTGACCTGTTTGAGAGTAAAAGAACTTCAGAATCCCAACAAAACAATATCATGGAAAATTATATTTTAATCTAATAAAGTATATTAGAAGTTAAATAATATTTGTAATACCACTAGGAATTTAGCCAAATTTAGAAAGAACAATGTAAAATCATGGAATATAAATTTAATTTTAATATTACCAAAAATATTAATAAAAATATTTATGCTATAAATTGAATAATGTAGTTATTACACAATTGGGTAAATTATACACATAATGAAACAATTTTCACTTTGTGAAATATACCAGCAATTTCTAAGAAATGGCAAGTAACACATTGAATGAAATGTAAACTTTTTTTTTTTTTTGTAAAACACGAATAATCTGTTCTATTCACAACTTAAAAAACATCTAGATTATTTATAGTATTTGTATTTTAAAAATCAATACTGGCTTCCTGTATGACATTGCAAATGAACAAATATTTAAATATTCTTTGTATATGTGGTACCTGTTGTGAGTCATGTGACTCTTGACGAGGTGTCCCGCGGCGAGTGCAGCCATCAGTGAGAGCTCTCCGGCCAACACTGTCCCACAGACAATCCGTGCCAGTGTTCGGGAGTTCTCACCGGGACACTGAGCACTGGCACCCTGAACACCCAACATCTGCACACACACACACACACACCACAGGTTAATCTCATTGAGTGCCTCGGTGACCCTTGAGGGGGGTAAGTGAATGTGTGTGTAAGTAAGAGTGAGTGAGTGTGTGTGTGTTTGTATGTGTGTAAGTGAGAGTGAGTGAGTGCGCGTGTGTGTGTAAATGAGAGACAGTCTGTGAGTGAAAGAGAGAGGTGTGTGTGTTACCTGTAAACAGGCGTGTTGTGCGGGCAGGCCGGTTCCTCCGCCCACAGTGCCCAGCTCCAGTGAGGGCATCGTGCAGGAGATATACAGATCTTCTCCATCTGTCCCAACACTCTCCATCAGAGTAATACAGTTACTGCTGCCCACCGACTGCGCAGGATCCTACACACACACACATCTTATCTGTAATTACATGCACTCACATTTGATTTTATATGGAACAATTATTTATTTTATATGTTGTGAAATCTTTACTCAGGTTTTGTTTAATCTAAAAATAAGATTTAAAAACGGCAAGCAAGGCGAATCAAAGTGCCTAACAACACAGAGATGAGAGAAACTACTGATAATAAAATAAATTATTATAAATTATGGTAACACTTTACAATAAGGTTCATTAGTTAACATTAGTTAATGTATTTACTAACATGAACTAACCATGAGCAGTACATTTGTTACTGCATTTGTTCATCTTTGTTAATGTTAGTTCATGAAAATACAGCTGTTCATTGTTTGTTCATGTTAGTTCACGGTGCATTAACTAATGTTAACAAGATTTTAATAAAGTATTAGTAAATGTTGAAAATAACATTAACAAAGATTAACAAATGCTGTATATGTGCTATTCATTATTAGTTCATATTAACTAATGTAGTTAACTAATGTTAACTAACGAACCTTATTGTAAAGTGTTACCTAAATTATAAATTAATCAGCATACAAATAATAATTATTGATCATTAATGTGTATGTATGTGTGTGTGTATATATATATATATATATATAAAATATATATAAAACAATATAGATGTATAACTTTTTTACTTAATATATTATTGTTATTATTATTTGAACCATTATATTTATACTATAACATAATATTCTAACATATAATATCATTCACAATGCATAATGTGCACTGATGAATGGCACACAATATGATTAAAAATATGTGTATTAATAATAGAAAAACTAATTTAGATGTATCTTGTTGATTTCAGCCAATATGTGTTTGTGTGTGTGTGTGTGTGTGTGTGTGTGTGTGTGTGTGTGTGTGTGTGTGTGTGTGTGTGTGTGTGTGTACTTTTTAAATACATGTCAGACTATTGCACTTAATTATAACAGAAGATTCTCCACTGGAATTTTCACTGGATTGTGAACAGATAATCAAGTAAGATTGTTCCTATTATTTTTCCTGTTCATTTTATTCTTTAGAATCACATGCACGGATGAATCATGCACGATATGACCAGGAATATAAGTATTAATATGTCACACACACACACCTGTCCGCAGGCAATGTAGATGGCCGTTACGATGTTTGCCGCATGAGCGTTGAATCCGCCGATGCTTCCGGCCATCGCAGATCCCACCAGATTCTTACTGATGTTCAGCTCCACTAGAGCGCCTGTGCTGCTCTTCAACACCTACACACACACACACACACACTTACAAGAGAAATCACTGCATTCCATCAGTCGTGTGAATTTTTCTATTAGTGTTCATTGCACTGAACAGATTGAGATGGTTGTGCAACAGACATTTGTACACTTGAAGTGAAACAGAGCTTTCTGACACCCCCTAGAGGAGCATAAGTGTCTCGTGATCTTCTGTCAAGCTGACCTCTTTCACCACTCGAGCCGGTATGATGGCTTCACACACTGTGGACTTTCCTCTGCCTTGGATCCAGTTGACGGCGGCTGGTTTTTTATCGGTGCAGAAGTTCCCGCTGACGGCTAACAGACGCATGTCAGGATAGCGTTCCTGAAGTCTGCTCAGAGCCTCTTCTGTTCCCTACACACACACACCAACACAAACACTGCAACTTTATATATTCACAACACACACTGCCGGCCAAAAGTTTTTTTTTGTTATTTTTATGTTTGTGTTTATGTTTTTAAAAGGAGTCTTTTCTGCTCACAAGGCTGCATTTATTTGATTAAACCAAAACAAATATTATTGTTAAATATTATGACAATTTAAAATGTTTTCTTTGTGAATATATTGTAAACTATATTTTATTTCTGTGTTATCAATGTTGAAAATAGTTGTGTACAATTTCAGGATTATATGATGAAAATAGTTCAAAAGAACAGCGTTTTTTTTAATAGAATCTTTTGTAACAATATAAATGTCTTTAATGTCACCTTTGATCACCCTTGATGAATAAAACTAAGTATTGATTTATTTCATTTATGTCCTCCAAAAAATAAAATAAAAATTCTTACTGACCCCAAACTTTTGAACGGTAGTGTTTAATAGGGGTGTAACGGTTCACAAAATTCACGGTTCGGTTTCGATACGATACACTTGTGTCACGGTTCGGTTCGATACGGTTCGGTACGTTTCAAATACAGCAAAAAGAAAAAAATGGCAGAGAAATTTCCTTGATTTAATTTTTTTAATTATATTTTATTAAAACTAACATCATAAAGTATGATAACTTTGAGCAATGATGGAACTATACTTGACTTTTCTTAGGAGCATATATAACAAAACAGCTCCTTGGACAAAATGAAATGTAATAATATTGTAGTAGTTATAAACAAAGGTTTAATTTAGTTTAGATTAACATTTGAGGGCAGCAATTGTATTGATAATGTCAAAATACAACCAACGTGATGTTACTTGAAAGCATTATAGCCTACTATTCCTGCCAAACTTACAGTTAGTAGTGTACAGTAAATCATTGGTGTTGCTGATCTGTGGACACTGGATTTATAGCACAATGTTTCTTCCTGGTTTCCACGTCAGCGCTGTTTGATCCGTTAATAACAGAGAAATGTGAATGTTTCTATATTACTTCAATGGCGAATTCAAATGTTTTCTTTACTGGATTTGGCGTGTAGTAACAGCGCTGATCAAGATCAGCTCGCGCTGCATTGGTCCAAACTGATAAACGGTTCGTGATCCAAACAACCACACAATAACGAGTAGCTCAGTTTCGTTCCGCTTACATTGCATTTGCCATTGGATGTTGGACAATGTTGTGGTCACGCCAGCGTCTCTTACATTATGAACGCGCTTGCCACGCGCGACGCACATACATTTGAAATAACGAAATGTTGGTCGGCAGGAAAGATGAACTCGAACAGACCGTTCGGTTCAAAATGCGAACTGTAAATCGAACCGAAAGCCTTGTATCCGAATGGTTCAATACGAATACGTGTATCGTTACACCCCTAGTGTTTAATGTTACAAAAGCTTACTATTTCAGATAAACTCTGTTCTTTTGAACTTTCTATTCATCAAAGAATCCTGAAATCAAATCATCATATAAGAATGATTTCTGAAGGATCATTTGACACTGAAGACAGCTATTTTAAATGGTAATAATATTTCACTATTTTTTTGGTATTTTTTATCACATAAATGCAGTCAGTGAGAGCAGAAGAGACTCGTTTTAAAATCATTAAAATTCTTCCTGATCCCAAAACTTTTGACTTGTACTGTATTTAAGTCAATATGAGATGCTCGGTGAACTCTGACCCACAGATCTGCTTCATCACACACACACCTTTGACAGCATGTTCATGCCCATGGCGTCTCCGGTCTGAGACTGGAAGCGGATGTACAGGTTCCTCCCGGCCAAACTGACCTGCAGCCGGTCCAGACGAGCAAACCTGAAGAACACAGAGCTCAAGTTGGAAACTGGAAACTCCCATAGCAGTGCTGTATGAGGCTCGTTCTGTGCGTGCCCTTTGCCCTCTGACCTGCTGGTGTGATCGAAGGCCTGTTTGATGGCACTGAAGCCCTCTGAACTCTCCAGCCAACCCTTAACCTCGGCCGCCCGGCACGCCGACGGCATCTGAACCACCGGCCCGCGGGTCATCCCGTCCGCTAGAACTCGACTGCTCACGCCACCTGACAGCTACACACACAAACACTCTGTTAGAGGAGACTGACACTTACAGTGAGAGAGACAAAACATGAAGAGCTGCACCATTAATCGTTTAAAGATCATCTCATTCCTGTGTCTATAAAAGCTTTGAGAAGTACAGTCACAGTGAGCATTCAGATCTGCGTTTAAGCTGCTGCTGAGTTAGAGAGAGCAGGTGTCATGTATAGTTAGGAAACTAATCTTTTCCAGCTAAATATTAGAAAGTGATGACACTTTAAATAAAGACGGGATCAATCACATTGTTACACCAGTAGGTGGCGACAAGTGACAGTTCAGAAATTTGTTCAAAGAGTCATTGAATCATTCACTCCTTTTTAATAGTTCATTTAAATGAATTAAACATATTTAAATAGACTGCAGCAATAGCTTGTTTTCATATGATGTCACGCCACTGCGTTGCCAGGGCGCGAAATGCAGATGGAGGGCAGGAAGTGATTCTCTATATTTAGGAAGCACTATAACAAACTCAAAATGCCTATGTTTTGCGTCGTTTATGTTTGCTCAAATCGATCAAACCACAAGGAGTTTTTATTGTGTGCCAAAAGTTGTTGTTCATAAGGGGAAAATACAAGAAATTGACAGAAAGACACCGGGAAAAATGTCTTGTAAACCTACGTCTGCGGTCGGGAGGAGCCGGATGGGAAAATGCCCGTGTCTGTGTGTGCAGTCACTTCATCAAATGTGAGTTAATACATTATTTATGTGGCTTATAAATACATTATTCAGGTGTTTAAATACACTTATGTGGCTGTTTGTGTAACATACCAGTTTCAAAGAACGAATAAACAAAAGAATGGATGAATCATGAAAAAACAAGACGGAATGAAAAAGAAGAAATAATGATGAAAATGAGAAAATTAAAAAAAATCAAAGAAAGAAGGAATGTGCAAAATAAAATTAAAAACATGATTAGATCAACAAAAGAGATACAAGGAAAAACAATGAACGAATAAATCAAAACCAGACGGAAAGATCCAAGCAAGAAAATAAATAACACATGGAAGAACAAATGAATAAACAACATATTAAATCAAGAAAAGAAGGAACAAGTGTAGGAATGACAGCTAATTAAATAAAGTTGAAGAAAGAATGAACAAAACAAAAACACACAAAAAGTACGAAAGAATTAAGAAATAATAAAGAGAAAATAAATGAAATGAAAGACTCACTGTGACGGCTCGGCATCCCCGGTTGGTGCTGGCCACTAAACAGCCTTCCGTCGTTGCCATGGGGACGTGGAATTCTTTCCCGTCCAATAGGAGTGGTCCGGCCACGCCCACTGGCACAGGCACATAGCCAATTACGTTCTCACAGTTAGTGCCGATCACCTTAGAATGAGAAAGCAGAGTTAAACAGCTCATCACACACACACACTGGATCTCCGCAGCAGACGGTGAGCAGCACCTTTGAATAGTCGTAGAGTCTGTAGGGCACACACACACACACACACACACACACACACACACACACTGGATCTCCGCAGCAGACGGTGAGCACACCTTTGAGTAGTCGTAGTGTCTGTAGGGAAGGTTCTCCAGCGCTGACGAGTCTGAGAGTTTAGAGGAGAGCATCTCTCTGCGTACAGCCACGCCTCTCTCGGGACTCTCCAGCACTGCTTCCAAACGGTATCCCAGAATCCCTCTGCACTCCACCAATGACGACACCTCAGCGTTGCTCAGGAACCGAGCTCCTCTCTTAAAGAAGAGAGAGAGAGACTTGACTTTAAGATCACTTTATGTACAAAAAAAGTAAGATTTAACTTTTTAAGCAGCTAGAAGAAGCGCAATAGAGTCTCAAGACGTGAAAATAGCATCTTTGAAAACACGCAACTACACGCATAAATTTGCGTACAGCCATCAGGGTTAACATCGCAAATACAGAGAGATATACGTTTTTGAGAGAGAGATAGAGAGACCAAGAGAGAGAGAGAGAGAGAGAGAGAGAGAGAGAGAGAGAGAGAGAGAGAGAGAGCGTGTAAAGCACATGACGGTTTAAGATCAGTGAACACATGATTGATTGATTACTCTGGGGTCTTTAAGTATGGTGAGACATTCATCCACAGGGCGGCGCTGTTGAGACTGGAGCTCACGACACTCATCCACTTCTTCCTCCTCGTGCTGTCCATCTCCATCTGACAGAGTGATAAATCAGAATAATAAACAAGATTAAATTAAAGAACAAATGAAAGAAGGCACATATTAATAAACAACAGACATCAAAACAAACAAGAATAAAATAATGAATCAATCAACAAGCAGAAATAATGAACAAGTTGAAATTACAGAAGATCAGGTTCACCTTTATTGGTCTGGACCGTCTTCAAGGCTTTGGGCGGAGCCGAATCCCTCTGACAGCGGTCCTCTTCTGCTCTCCTATTGGTCAGAGCGCAGCTGGGCGTGGCCACAGGGGATTTGATTGACAGGGAGGATTCAGTTTCAGCCTGCTCGAAAAACACGTACTTGGCCGCCAATAACAGAGCGAGAGAGAGCGTGATCGACCTGCTCCAAATCCACACTGAGAACAACAAGAAGACTGTTAAAAACACCTGTGGAAGTCTCAGCAACATACGCTCTGTTTGTCAGCTGGTACCTGGACATGGTTCTGTCGGACTCCATGTTGGGTGTGGGCAGATCCACGTCTGAACTGCTCATGTTGTGTGAAGGAGATTCAGTCACGAGGCGAGTGTGAGCGTGAACCAGAGCCAGACCTAGAGACTGAAGCACAGACACAACAAAAGGTAAAACCCACTTTCTCATTTTTATCTAAAGTTGCCCAAAAGAGTACACAAAAATATCAACACAAATGACACCAGCTAATTAAAAACAAAGCGAAAAGTCAAGAGAAATTATTATTGTCAAAATACTTTTTATGACCATTGAATGTACTCTAGCATTCAAATGTTTTTGAAAGAAGTCTCTTCTGCTCACAATGTATGAGTAAAAATACAGTAAAAACAGTAATATTGTGAAATATTACCATTTAAAATTTTTATGCTAATATATTGTAAAATTAAATTTATTCCTGTGATCAAAGCTGAATGTGTAGCATCATTACTCCAGTCTTCAGTGTCACATGATCCTACAGAAATCACTCTAATGTGCTGATTTTCTTCTCAAAAATTGTTTTTTTATTATCAATGTTTAAAACAATGTTTAATTTTTCAGGATAATTTGATGAATGGAAAGTTTAAAAGAGACAGCATGTATTTGAAAAGGAAATCATTTGTAATATTATAAATGTGTTTCCTGTCACTTACATTCAATTTAACATATCCTTATTGATTTCCTTTCAAAAAGAGATCTTACTGACCCCAAACTTTTGAAGATCTGTGTATGACATGTTGTTTTCAAACTCACCATGATCATTTTGACCCTCTGAGTGACGGGGTTCGGTTTGTTTCCCTCTTCTTCCTCGAGGACACGAGCAAAATGACTGAGCTGCCAGATGGGCCGCCCCTCTCGGCTCTCACGGGACAGCTGGACGAGACAAGGGTGAGTGACTGGGGTTAATGCTCATTCACAAATCACTCACAGACCAATGTTCAGTCGGGACATCTTAAACAAGACACGAATCCCGCAGTGCCAAACTGACCTCTAACACCAGAGACACACAGGCCGGGAAGAACGTCAGGAACACAAAGTAATTGGCCAATACCGACATGCAGCCGAAACAGCACATGATCTCCAGCTGGCGCACACCTGCAATCAGACAGGAAGTAGTTTTAGTGACCGATGTATAAATAGGAAGTTTAAAGCCAGAGTAAGATATTTTTAAGGGTTCAAGTGACTTCTATACAATACATTTCCATGACTAAATATATTTCAAAGCTGAGCAAAATGTAAAAAAAAAAGTTTTTATCATTTTCCTTGACATTTTCAAACCATGAAATAACAATTTGGTCACGAAAGAACCCTCTCATGAAGGTTTATGACCATAGTAGCCCTGCGTTTAATTGAACAACCTCTCTGGAGGAAAGCGATAGTAGAGAGAGAGAGAGAGAGAGAGAAATACTGCTTTGACTTACCAGACATGGTTCCCACACCGATGACCAGACACTCCACAAGTGCATCCAGGGTGAACGTGGGTCCCAGGATAGCCATGCCTTGAGCGATATTTCTGGACCTCCTCCTGTGGGTCACGTGACCCGTCATTATTACATTTATATGCACCAACATAACAGCATGCACAAACAAATAGCAATATTCATATAGATGCACATTAAATTAAGTCACATTTCTATGTACACAGTAGTGATGTTACATATGACACTGAAGCTTCGATGTGCGTATCGCGAAAGCGAAGCAATTTCTATTGAAGCCCCGTATCGGGGTGTGTATTGGTTTCCCAGAGGTCACGTGATCGATGACAAACGAAGCCTCACTTTCTGTCCGATCACGTGCGCGTTTCGCTTTGGGTGCCAGAAGGCTCGAAGGTCCTTGTTGGCTCAGTCTGGTCGATGGGTTTGTGAGGAGAGTTCTGTACTTTGAAAGTTTATCAATACATTACATTTAAATAACCAAAACTACTTACTATTTTTTTTTGTGTGTGTGTCTTTTTGTTTTTGTAAGATCGTTACACTTTTGGTGGCTTTTTTTTAGGTAATTTGGTGTTTGGTGAAGGGTTTGTATTTACAGCAATGGCAACAGCCAAAAAAAAGAAACACTTCCCCTGACTGGGAATATATATTTATTATTTGTACACATAATAACATTGAAATTATGGAGTGTGTTGTGGTTGCTTCATCTGACAGAGCTTTTAACACAGGCTTTTGCTTTATTTTATATAAGCACCAGATGGCGCTGTTCTCGACTCTCTCGAAGCTTTGAATCTTTTCCCGGAACAGTCAGGGGAAAGCCTCATTGATTCATGAAGCTTCATTTCCTCATCCCTAGTACACAGCACTTTTCACAGCACACATTGTTTTAAAACAGCTTTACAGCAAATCATGATGTATATATATATATACGTATATATATATATATATATATATATATATATATATATATATATATATATATATATATATATATATATATATATATATATATATATATATATATTTAGGGCTGTCAAAAGATTAATCACGATTAATCGCATCCAAAATAAAAGTTTGTGTTTACATAATATATTTGGGTGCACTGTGTATAATTATTTTGTATATATATAAATACAGACACATGCATGTATATTTAAGAAAAAATATTATTTATATGTAAAATATATATTTATATATAATATAAATTACATATAAATCTATAAACAGTATATAAATGAAAATATGTCTTAAATATATACAAGCATGTGTGTGTATTTATATATATAAAATAATTATACACAATGCACCCACATATATTATGTAAACAAAAACTTTTATTTTGGATGCGATTAATCGCGATTAATTTTTTGACAGCTCTAATTATATATATATATATATATATATATATATATATATATATATATATATATATTAGGGCTGTGTATCATCAATAATGTCACGATTACGATACACATCACAATACGGATCAATTTGGAATTTATTTTGAGCTAAGTTTAGTAACAGTGTTATAACAGTTGTAATACCTGAAAAACAATTTATTTTTTGTCATAAAAAATGAGTTAAATAAAAATGCTGAGAATGGCTCTTCCTTCTGCTTTTAAAGTCTGCCTCAAATATCTGAAATGACAATTATAGTGACACTAAAGCATGTCTACACTGCTCAATGACTAAACAAAACTTAAAACATTCCATAAAAGCAAAAACGGTAACAACTTAAATTTAACTTAGTTTTCTCAACACCTAGTATTTAGCAATTGAGTATTAAATAGTACTAAATTGTTGTAAAAAAAAAAAAGTATTTAGTATTTAGCACAGCCCAAATAAATAAATAAATATATAATATTTTTCTTTGTGACCTAATTGTAATCACCAAAACATTTTTTGAATGTGATGAATTATTTGCATCATAATATTTTAATCTGCTTATTTAAATGGAGTGTATGCATTGGTTCAAATAAATTTAAGACAAAATTCTGCCTTTTTTTCTGTCTTAACACTTAACAGGAAGCATTGTGAAACTATATGGTCTTGAAGAAATGGTCAAATAAAAAAACAAAAGGAATATTCATGATGTTGTTTAATTTTATATTGGCAGAAAAATCATATTTCTGTACCTGTGAGTTTGAGCTGAGAGCGAACTTGGCCAGTGTGCAGGCTTTAGACAGATCGATCAGCAACAGGAAGAACGGCAGCGCCTCACTGGAGGAACACGAGGACACCGTTTACACACAAACTATAGTGAAAGATGACACTGAATGTAAGAGACGGGTGAGTCATACTTCAGTCCTGTGAGCTCTTTACCCAGGAAGTGAACGACCACAGTGCTGAACACAAAGCTGGAGAAGATGGTAAACAGACCAGCGATACCTGGACATGAAACAATAAGCGCATTTTTTTATTATAAACAGTCAAACAGATGAAAGACAATGATTCCTGGTCTTAAAGTGAACAATCATAAATTATATACACAACATCCAAATCCGCAGGATAAACTCTTAACTTATAAATTGTGTACTAATCTTTTTTTGCTTTGTCTTGCGGATTATCTATTTTCTTTGGAAATAAATCATGTTAAATGAGTCGGAAAGACTGTTTGAAGAGAGAGAAACTCACCCAGTATGTATTTGGAGCCGAGCTGACGAAGGTTTTTGAACTGGACGTAGATGTAAATGATGGCCATGCATCGTGTGATGGTTAAAATGATCATGTCACCGCTTTGAATTTTCTACAAAAAAGTGAGCAACAACAACAATCTGCATTGGTTTTATACAATAACTTGCAAGCTATGCTTCTGTAAAGATCATAATTCCCAATCACACAGTTTACAGCACATTGCACATGAGCTAACGTCAATTGCAATAAAGCAGTTCAAAGACATAAACCTTGTCTGTAAATATACAGAGACATCTACAAACTTTTATGTCAATGATTTTGTGGATGGACATAGAAACAGATCTGTATAATAACATGTATTCTGGAAGTTCAGTAAAGACGATCCGTGTACCTCCTGTACTTTGGGACACTGATGGTTCCAGCCACAGATCTGGTCATTAGTGACAAAAGCGTTCATGGACATCAGACACAACGTCACGGCGACTGTTCCCACGATCACCTCCCACGGGTGAGAGGCGACGAACAGGCCATGAAGCCGGAAGACACGCGACAGCATCATCACGGCCTTCAGTGGATCACCTGTTAATAGGACATAATAAAAACATCATCATCTGTTAACAGACCATGATAAAAACATTATCATCTGTTAATAGAACATATTAAACACATCATCTTCTGTTAACAGTACATATAAAGCTAAAAAAATCACATGCCAATTTAACATAGACTGTAAAAAGATGCCAACACAACATACAAAACATCAAAACTGGTGTCAGCTGCTGTCAATATCCAGATGTGTTACTGCCTATTTATTTACTGCTCTGACAATTGATTAGAATTTAAGTTTAATTGAATTTAGCATTTTTACTATTCTTTACCAATTTCCAACATATGGAAAACAACAAAATCTTAAAAAACATCAACAAAAATATGTGACAATATATTGCTTTTATAACACATGAAAGATAATTAATTTCTTGCCTCACTACGTTTGTTTATGTTTATGTAAGAATGAGAGGACAGCATGCTAAGCTAATTTAGCATGGCTAAAGAAGGAGTCACAGCTGTCATTGAGCCTCAATATTCAACAAGAACACAAACAAACGTCAAGATAGCTCATTATATCGACTGAAGTAAGTGATTAAAAATAAAAGTTAAAGAATTAATTGTTAATGTCTGAAATAGTCAAACATACCTCATCTGTTCTCCTGATCAGTGTCCGTGTTACACGGTGAATGTGACTGACGTAATCCGCCCTCAACGGGTTCGTGCACGACCCACCAGGAGCGAGCAGGGACCGCCCACTACCACGACGTCATCTTCAAGGGGGTTGCGGAAATTTTGAGCCTATTTTTTTTCTTCCCCTTTTTTAAATTTAGTTTATTTACAGACATGTAGGCGTACAATGCAGATAGTAGGCTGCAATACAACTGCAATGCATTGTTTTACAGTTCAGAGAACGCAAAAGAAAGAAAACAACTAAAATATAATGAATAAATAAATAAATAAATAAATAAATAAATAATAAAAATTCGGTTCATAATCAATAATTACGTTGTTAATAGAGAAAATGTATGTCATTGATATTAACAATTTAATAGTAAAAGTGTTCATCAGTAACATCATCAGTAATTCATCAGTAATTAATTACTTCATCTTTTTATCATCAGTAATTCGACTGTGCTTGTCACTCTGTAGGTATTAAAAAGGGGTCCTATTGTGGCCCTTTACGAAATCTTGATTTTGTTTTTGAGGTGAACTAGAATAAGTTTTCATGACTGATTGTTCACAAAACACATTATGTTTTCAGATATGTTATATTATTACAGGTTTTTTTTATTGACAAACTTCAAATAACAACTGATGACAGCATGAAAAAGGAGACAATTACATCAAATTGGAATATATATATATATATATATATATATATATATATATATATATATATATATATATATAAAAAACCAGAGGAAGTAATATAAATTAGATATCGCTGAACATATTTTCATACATTTTCACAAATTTGGCACATTTTTTGTTAATAATTATTTTTAGTGTGTTAGTATAATAATTAAATTCACAGGGAAAACATTTAATTTGGGTACTCTTAAAGAATATTTGCATTTATGAATAAAATATTTTGCTAATAAAATAAAAATATTTCCTATATATTCTGTTCTATGATTACAATTCGAAAAATAACAGATTATATCTCTCAATTTTAGTTATTATTACAGCTCATCTATCATATCCATCTATGATTGCGTTGTTTCTGATGAATCCCCTCCTTTCGAAATAGGAGATGTGCTGTGATTGGTCAACTGTCCCAGTGTGCGTTGATTGGCAGCGCTTACGGAAAATGTTACGCTCCTTCATAACCGCGATCTCTACTCAAATGTCACTTGTCTGTTGCCTGTCGACCACTTTATCTGTAGCGAAGTAAAAAAACAAATCAGTAATAAAATTAAAAGCGATAGCTGATCCTTCTCCATAACGCGTCACTATTTAAATCTCATACCATAAGTAAATCGTCACGTTACCAAGTTAACGACGGATGTGTTTGTATCTATGGTTTGTAACTTTGTATACATTCCAACGGCCCGACGGTGGAAACGGATAATGTTAACGAACAAGAGGACTGTGCTGAACGGATTTCTAGCAACTACAGACTTTCACAGTCACAGGACAGAGTGGTATGTTTCTTGTTTTTTTTTTTTAAACATAAGTTGTTACACGCGAAAGTAAAAAGAAAGAGCCCTTTTAAATATTGAGTAATCATTAAATTCGTGATCTTACAGGCTATGGGTCTGATTCATGAAATGAAGCAAATGGCAGGCGGTTTATTTAAATAATTTACTCAAACGATTCGTTCAAAACGCTGAATCATTGTTGCTCGGAGACACGGAGCGATTCTGCTGTGGATTTGTTTAGAAAAATATTTTCGATGGTGAAATAGAGCCATGACAGAAAATGTAAGTTACTTTATGTTAACCTATTGTTTAATTGTTTAAAGTGCTGATTCGGGAAAAACAAACTCCTTAAATAAAAGTCCCCATTAAACATGGCAAAGTTCTAACCCGGTGTACATGTGTGTACTGGTGCCCTACATTATGAGGAAAATGTCTCCACAAAGATGGCAACATCCAAAATCCTTGTCCTTGTGGGGACGTTTTAAAACAGCTTATAAATGTATAAAATGCAGAAAGTTTGGTAGGCTAGGTTTAGGCTTAGTGAAGGATACAGTTTTTACAGTATAGAAATCATTATGTTACAGTTTTTACAGTCTCACAGTCTATGACAGACTTGCTGCACTTTACAGTATTTTCTTTTTTTATTGATATCAGTCATATTTTAAGCAGTTCAAAAACATGCACATCTGAACTGTCTCATCTGAAGGGTATTATCCAGTATTTATTGGCTTTAAGATGGTTCACCCAAAAATGAAAATTATTTCATAAATGACTCCCTCATGTCGTCCCAAACCTCCTTCAGAACACAGTTTAAGATATTTTAGATATTTTAGTCCCTCCATTGAAAATGCTGTCCTTGTTCAGAAAGGAAATAAAGACATAACTGCCGTAGTCCATGTGACCCACGTAGTGGGTTAGTTACATTTTGAACGTTTTGAAGCATCAAAAATACATTTTGGTAAAAAAATAACAAAAACTATGACTTTATTCAGCATTGTATTTTCTTAATTCTCTTAAAGTCTCATAACATGTTATAAACGGGGAGTCAACATATAAGCCTGCTTGCATTTTATGGTTGTCATTTTTGTTGCATTATATTTACTTCACCAGGAGATGGTGCTGCAATTTCTATCTGAACGAAGCTTTGATTAATTAAAGGGTTAGTTCCATGATATCATATATGACTAGTATAGTATCTAGTCATATATGATATCTATGGAACTAACCCTTTACTTAAGGGAACTAACGGGAAAATGCTCCACAGTGCTCTGACATCTGATCTGCTGCAGCGCATAGAACTAGGAATACGACTCGGATCAAATGGCGGCGCAGCTTTCTCGCTTCCAGCGGCCAATAGGGTATTGGCCGCTGGAAGCGAGAAGTCCGCGCCATTTTGAACCAGTCGTATTCCTAGTCTGCTTGCGTGGCAGCAGATCAGATGTCAGAGCACTGTGGGAGAATTTGCCCGCTTCTAATCGCCGTACCACCGAAAATAGGGCTTTTCACAAGTAAGTCTTAACATAACCGTACTATAGTTTGTATTTTGTGAATAGAATATTACCAGATAATCAAGAAGGAGCAAGGATATTTGCTATTACTGTACTGAAATCGTTGTGAAATGCTGTTTACTGCATCAGCCGGTGTTCACCCGGCATGGAGAGGTTGGGTAACTGTTAAAGTAATAACTACAAGAGCTTCTAGGTGATCAGATAAGCATTCAACTGCCCTGTTGTATAGGTTATGTGTGTTTGCGCACATCAGGAAGCAACGTAATATACACGCATGATAGCGATGCGCAAATTGAGTTACCCCTCCAACCTCTAGTTTTATTGATAACCTATATCTTATCACATGCGATTTGGCTATTGATATTACAGAAGTCCTGTGGTAAAATTACATTAACTTACTCCATCTACCCTTGTAAAGTTAATCCGAATAGGGCTTTAGTCTCAACATTTTCCCCTCCCACATTCACATACAATAATAATAGGCTTAATGTTGTCTGACTCCGAATTTAATTTTTAGAAATTACTGATGCAAACACGTTGAAAAGCTTCTTCTCAGTTTTTATTACAGGTGGCTGCGTTCTCTGTGTGTGAATGAAAGTGTGTGTGTGTGTGTGTGTGTGTGTGTGTGTGTGTGTGTGTGTGTGTGTGTGTGTGTGTGTGTGTGTGTGTGTGTGTGTGTGTGTGTGTGTGTGTGTGTGTGTGTGTGTGGTGTGTGTGTGAGAGAGAGTGTGTGTGTGTGTTCGCGTGTATGTGTGTGCGATCATAAATTGTTTCTTCTACTTATTAAAATATCTTACTTTACTGCTATCTGTTTCTGCTTCTTTATTATATTTATAGTGTGTGATCTATAAAATACATTATATCCTTCATCACACATATTGTGTCTGGTCACTGTATATCTTATCAGAATATTATATTACTGTTAAACTTACTATGGATATTAAAATACGCCGAACCACGTGTCCTGTATCATAGCTACATGAATGACCTTTGCAGCAAAAAAAAACCGCGTGAAAATCAGTTCAGTATTCAGTGAGATATGATTAATTTAATGCGCTGACAGCTCATTTCACCTGCCATTCAGATTACACTGAGCGGAGCGGATGACCGGTTTAAGATGGCGGCTCTAATTCTCGTCCGTGCCAATAGGCAGTAGCGGTCGATAGGGCGTCTACCTATATGATGTCTATGGTTAGTTCACCCAAAAATGAAAGTTCTGTCATATTTACTCACCCGCATGTTGTTCCAAACCTCTGTGTGTTTATTTGTTCTGACTGAACACAAAGGAAGATATTTGGAAGAATGTTTTAATCAAACAGATCTCAATCCCCATTGACTACCATAGTATGTATTTTTTCCTACTATGGTAGTCAATGGGGATTGAGATCTGTTTGATTAAAACATTCTAATAAATATCTTCCTTTGTGTTCAGCAGAACAAATAAACACATAGAGGTTTGGAACAACATGAGGGTGAGTAAATACTGACAGAATTTTCATTTTTCGATGAACTTAACCCTTTAACCATTTTCAACACAATTGTATCAGAAAGCAATAATGCTTCGAAACGATGCATTTGACAATCACTAGGCATAGGTAACTGTGGAATGTGGGAAATTAATGTGGGAAAAATAAATATTCTAAATAGATTTGCCACAAACTGAGAAAGTCAAAAAGCGTTACGTTGTGCCCCGCTCTCCCCTATGTGAGATTCAACACATTCTTTCTGTTGTGTGACTGTGTGGAATTTCTTTGAATTGCCATGAATTTAATTCCACTTCCTGTCATTCCAATTCCAATTCAACTTTCTGTGGGGCGGAGTCAATTCAATTCAAATTCAAGGTCATGAATTGAATGGGGCCAATTCTGAAATTCAGAATTTTGCACAAGCCTGCTAACTACACAATTCAGTACTTCACAGTTCACAGTCACTTCACAGTTGTAATATGTTTTAGCAATACATTTCTTACATTTCTTAGATTTTTTTTAGTATTGTCTTTACAGGGACTTTAATATGTTTTATATTAAAAATGAAAAAATGAAATGCAAATAATTAATGTATTTTTTGGCAGTTGGCATTTTTTTGGAGTTGAATGAACTATGAAACTAGTTGAGCAAACATATTTTAAAATTGAAGTCAATGGGCAAACTAGAAAATAATAGGCTATGTATTCTTTTTTATGATATTCAGTGTTGAATCTATGATGATGAATGAATACAAACAAATTATTTATTAGTAACTACTAATAAATAATTTTTCTATTTGTGCATAATTTGAAAAAAATGGATAATCATAGATCATAGATAATCATAGATAAAAATAATAGATAAAAACAGCTGAATAAAAATATTTTATATGTGAAATTGGCCTGTTTGTTATATATATTGTTCACCTAAATGTTGACTCTTTGGTAACTGGAAACACAGAACAAATCATTTTCACTTGATAAACAGGCTAATGTTTATTTATTTCATAGTTTCACAATGAATTTTCACAGTTTTAAATTGAAAGTCTAGAGCTGGCGGGGTAAATCAAAATCTTTAAAAGTAATTTAAAACATTCACACGTGTTAAAAACAAAAAGGTTCATCTAATTGTTTCGAAGCATATTTTTGAACATATGCTTCATGATTCACAATTATTTCCATCCTCAGGAATGCTGGTGCGGTGACGTCGCCGTTGTGACGCCATAAGTGTAGAGAAGCGAAGAGGAGAGGAGTGACTGCTGCATCGCTCTGCATCAAAGGTTGGCAAAACTATATTTACATTATTTTGCCATTAAATGGCGGCAAATACTGTCTTTATGGGACAGTCTGTCAGTAGTGAAGACTTTTTTGAGCACGGAGAAGCAACACACAAATGACTAGCATGTCAGGGCTAAAACCCCTCAAACGTTAACTGTGAAAAGGTCAAGATACCGCTGCGGACATTCAAATTTTTTTTTTATTATGAATATAGAACTGAGTTGAAGGAAGATGCTGTCTCTTCTGCAAAAATCCTCTCATAATAATAATAATATTAAATTCACAGTATTAATGATAAGATAATATGTTTGCATTGCTAAGAGTGGTTGCTAGGGGTGCTGTGTAGTAATACATACTACACCCACTGATCTATATAGAATGACTGGATAGCTCATGACGTCATAAACAGTGAAGCCAACATGCCGCCATATTGTGATTCCCTAGTGAGCTCACGCGTTCTATTGAATCAATAGGAAATTGTATCATTTGACTAAGAAAACATTGCATAACGGGACACCGTTTTAAAATCTTAAGTCTCCCTGAACAGTCTTACAACGCAAACATCCGAAACATTTAAATGGGTATTTGTTTAAAGTTGAAAACAATTCCTGTTTATTAAAAATTAAGTATATGTGTATTGTGAACTTAAAATATAGCTCTTTCGAAATTGTGTTTTACATATAGATCTGTTCAAGTATTTGATTAGTTAGCAAAAACATGTTCAGAAAATGAATATACAAATTGAATGGGTTAATGTACGCCTGTTTCACCTCTTATTTACTCATAGACTGTACACGTCTGCGGCGCGTTCGGCTGCGACGCGGCTACCAGGGCTGGATCACGCCCACTCTAGTCAATGCATGTGAATGAACCAGCCGCGACGCGGCGCATTGCTAAAGATAGGTGCCGAGTCTTTTTCGACGGACATCGCGTCCAAGTCGCACTGTCAAAACACTGTCAATTTCAAAATAAACATCCTGTGCAAACTCAGTTTTATTGCACACCAATGTGTTATCCTTGGTAGAAACCATTGTTTAAGGTAAAACCTACAGTCTATGGGTAAAACCCCCAAAATCAAGAAAAAAACATGTCGGAGGTGATTCCCGCACCCAGTCTATTTCTGATGTGCTGCTGCAGGTGTTGAAATAAGTGACAGCCTATGGTGACAGCGCATGGTTGATGGTCAAACTAAACACGGATTGACATGAAAATATAGTAAACAAACATTTAATTAAAATAATAATAAGTAATGCATTGAATAATACGTTTATTGGATTTAAACTTGAATACGTCTGTGAAAGAATGCATAGTAGGCTATAAACATTTTTTAAACAACACGGAAATATCGACAATTGTGTATATAAATTACTAGCCTATAAATTTCCTTAAATTACAACCTGTGGGCAGTTTTTTGTAGATCCTTTTGTGAACTTCGTTTTACACTTCGTTTTACACTCCAAGTGCCATTGGAGCTACTATCTCTTTGTAGCCCTCTGCTGGTAGGGAATCGTAAGATGGCTGCTCGAACACTTCCTGTGGCTTCACTGCCTAGTGGCAGTTTAGAACGTCATGAGCTATCCAGTCATTCTATATAGATCAGTGACTACACCGTATTGGGTGAACCATAGGGTGAAGCGGTTATTGCCGTGTATTACTCTGGCTTTTACAGTCTATGGTTTTATTGTGAAAAAACGTACCGTTTCATGAAGATAAATATACTGCAGATAATAGCTTTATTGGTAAATTATGTTTTTTTCCATTTATAATTGCATTTATTTGTATTTTATTCTTGATCATTTCTCTCTTTATAATATTTTTTTATTTATTTTTTTATTGGCTTTGGTACTATTTTCACAATTTCAAAAACTCTTTGCTCAAAAAGTATTTGCTCAAATGTCTAATATGTTCACACTTGTAACACATTTAGGCTAGTCATTACAGCACATTTTCAGTACACATAATCATCATTTAAAAACACAAGATGATTTGAAGAACATTTGGTTTTATCACCAAAACACAACAGTATGACTTTCTTTCAGTTTAGTACATTTAAAAGAATAGTTCCCCAAACAAATAGTTGATGACGGGTGTAACGATACACAAAACTGACAGTTCGGTTTTCCCACGGTTTTGACGTCTCGGTTCGCTAAAATAGCCTTTTTTTCTTTTTAAAGTGAGCCCCGATTAGTGAGGCATGTTGGCCTTATAAGATTAATGTGGGCGTCAGCTATAAAAAGGTGATGCAAAAACACTCCAAATGTTTTTTTTATAAAAAAAGCCAAAAATCCGTTCACTCGTAGGCCGCCATAGTTATTTACGCCTCAATGCATTCTGGGTAGTGACGTGTAAAGGTTGTAGTTAGGGTTGGGAACCGAGAACCGGTTCTTTCCAGAGCCGGTAGTGTTTTTGGAAAAATCCCGGAACCGTGCAAATGTTCGGTTCCGAAACGGTTCTGATGCGATATGTGGCCGAAGTCCTGGGAGTAGATTATCCTTTAGTGTCTCGCCTCAAGGCGCAGACAGAGAAAGAGAGTGGAGCTGCATGATTAATCTTTAAAATATTTTGATTCAAACACCTACGCCGACTTATTCCTAAATGACAAAAATTTCACCCAAGTTGCGATTTTCTCTCACACACGCTGTATTTATAGTACACACGCACACGTGCGCACCGAGTCACGTCTAGTAGATTCAAATCAGTTTCCGCTGAGAGAGAGAGCAGTTGTCAATATTAAACTGCTTTGCAATCACACAGTATCAATATTTATGTGTTACACATATTCAAATGATTAACGTCACAGAAGTAGTGACAGGGCTCGAAATTAACTTTTTTTACTTGGTAGCACTGGTGCTACCAACTTCAAAAAGTTAGGAGCACCAGCAAAAATTTAGGAGCACCCACCAAAAATTTATTTCAGATCTCAGAATTTAATTTCAGAAAAATTCGGATTAGATTTTCTATCTAATCCGTGTTAGGGTGTAATGAAGATCTAATGTCTGATTTTCATTCCTAAATGACAACTTTTTGTCTATTAAACATGTCTAATAAAAATCACAGCGGAATATTATGGTGCTCCTGCTGACCCAGAGAGTATATTCAACTACACAGTATTGTTATTTCGAGTAACGCTTCATTTTACAGTACAGTACTTACAGTGTACTTACAGTGTACTTACCTAGAAAGTACTTGCTAATGTAAGGTAAGTACATGGGACAGGGGAAGGTTTAGGGGTAGGTTCAGGGTTAGTACTAGTTATTACCCAGTAATTGTAGTTACTAAAATTAGTACATAGTATTTACATGGGTAACTGGACTGTAAAATGAAGCGTTACCGTTATTTCTGTGTTACAAATATTCTTATCGCAGAAGAACTTGAATCGGAACTAGAATTAAAGATTATGGTTTGGATATAAACACTGACGTCTACAGAAGTGATCAAAATAGAGACAAGCACCTTTTGAAAGTAACATGGAGCTTCAAATAACAATTGTATCGATCACATTGTTACTCCACTAGGTGGCGACAAGTGACTTAAATGTATTTGTTATTGAATCATTCATTCAAGAGAGTCGTTAAAAAAATGCTGATTCATCCATTAATGAAACAAGCAAAGTATTTATTATGATATTACTCATATATTGCTATATAATACTAAATAAGCTATGTATTAATAAAACAATATAAATAAAAATAAAAAACATCCTCACTATCAGCATTGGCATGTTCCACCTCAACGTGTCCGACGAGGATGTTCGTGGGCTGTCCATCAAGCAGGAAGCGGACATACACGATCACACACACTCCTTGACAGACAGGTCGGTGTCTCCATCGATAATGATAGAGATGTACTGAGCTGACGACAATTTAACTGCGGTGTTCTCGCGATTAGTATCTGCTATGACCCCGATGATATTGGCACATGATTTCTCATTTGCATGCGTCATGTTAATCACAACTCCTTTCTTTTTCATGAGCTGCAACATGGGTTTAAATTTAGTGAAGGCAAGCTCTTCTTTGGCGATGGTGTATGCGGTGTTAATTTACGTTTAGCTCTTTATGTGACGGTAATCTAGCTCTTTATGTGACGGAAATCTGTCAGCGTTCGTTTCATCTTCTCCAGCCTTAATTTCGCCCGGTAGTCGGCTCACTTGACAACGGAGCGCCGCGAAAGGGTGTGTTTGACAGCTAATATTAAGCAATCTTAAATCTGCTTTAAAGTTAAGAAAGTAATTATGAAGTTTGATTGGTTATGTATGTTGGATAGAATGATGGTACGGCCACCGTGTATCAGCGCACGTAAGGTACACAGTAATTTGCGAACTTTTTGTAGAGGTCGCACCACAACCATTATTTGCACTCGCACTAATGCTCCCAAATATATTTTTAGGTCGCACAGGTTAAAATTCAGGAGCATATGCGACCAAAATGGTCGCAATTTCGAGCCTTGAGTGAGATTATAGTTTGAGTAAACATTGATGGTAGTCAAAACAGATGCAGTCCGTAACTTTTTTTGTGTTCAGAATTTACAAAATGTATACAATGAGCAAGTGCATCATGAATGCTTTTTTAAACCGTTTTTGTCTTATCTTGAATCACTACGTTAAGCCTGTAATAAGCGTTAATATTTGGACTTCTTGTTCAGACTGGCAGGCGGAACGCAGCCTCTGCGGAGTAGCCCAATGCCTGCGTGACTGGTCATGGACATAAACAGAGAAATGTAGCTCCGGCAACTAGGGATGGGGAAAAAATCGATTCTTCGATGCATCGCGATGCGGACGTGGACGATCCTGAATCGATTCACAAATATCCCAAAATCGATTTTCAAAAAAAAATATAAAAAAAATTTATATATATATTTATAAAAACGTAATATTGACGTGAACACGAAAGACGGAAGTGCAGTGACCGGACCGTCTGACGCGTGCACATAACAGAGACGCGATGGCGCGCGAGATCCAAACACCCTCCTCGTTAGGTTAAAAGCTGACGTGTGGAAATATTTTGGCTTCTGAAGTTGAAGGGGGAAAGGAACTGGGCAAGAGCCACGCTAGTTGTAAGCTTTGTAGAATAAAACTAACGACGGAAACACGACAAATATGAGAAGCCATGTGACACGTTTCCAGCCAGAGGAGGAAAAACACTCGGCTGTACCGGTCGTTATAATATTAATTTACTACAAGTAAGTTAAAGTTATGCTCCTAGTTCAGGCACACGTTTATTTTCCTGTTGGTTCTTTGGAATGCTAATAAAATATATTGTACGTTAATTCTTTATGGGTTTGTACATTTAAAGGAAAGTATTTATAGTCACACACACACACAAAAGATTCAGATTATCGATTTGTAACATTATAAATGTCTTCACTGTAACTTTTGATCAACTTAATTTAATTTATCCTTGATGAATAAAAGTATAGATTTCTTTTCTCTCTCCCAAAAAATTTAAGAAAAATTCTTACTGACTCCAAACTTTTGAACTGTATTGTTTAATGTTACAAAAGCTTTCTATTTCAGATAAATGCTGTTCTTTTGAATTTCTGGGTGATTCTCTGAATCGGGTGCCCTTCAAGCCCCCCAAACTTGCTTCAAAGATTTTCAATTGAAGGAAATCCCAAAATGCATTTTAATGCTGTCAATTAATAGAATCAGGTGCCTTTGCATTATAATGCAACACAATTGTTCCAAAAATTATTTAAAGATAATGGTTTGCCTAAGTAGTAGACAACAAGCATGTTTGCATGTCTTCACTAACCATCATTACATTTTCATTGAATATTAAACAAATAAAAAGTGCAATTAATACCAAAATGTTGCTGCTGCTAATATAATCATATGTTGGTCTAGTGTATTTTTGTTTACTGTTGTAAAATGGAAAATCAATAATCGCTAATCGAGAATCGTTAATAATCGAAAATCGACTGTAATCGAATCGGACTTCAATAATCGTAATCGAATCGATGGGAAATCAGACAGATTAACCACCACTACCGGCAACAATGTTCTTCCGCAAGACGCATGAAGTAAATCTGCATATAATCTAATATTAATAGAATGTTAACTAATGTAGTTAACAAGACTTTAAAAAATGGAACCTTATTGTAAAGTGTTTCCGTTATATATTTCTCGAGTTCAGTGTTGGATAGATCAGTTGTTTTAACCATTCATTAAAGTGAATTGGTTCAAAGGAGTCATTAGTTCGCGAATCGGCCATGTCATTAACGGATAGATTTTATATTTTTTTTATTGAAAGTGTGTTTGTCATCTGAATGTGTGGAGCGCTTTTCAGCTTTTCAGAGATGATAAGGTGCCGTTATTTTAGCGCACTTCACAACCAGTGGTAGTTCAGAAAAAAAAAAAAAAACTTTGGTCTACCGACCTTTTACCGTCATGTATTCTCAAAGATATTCAGTCAACTCAATTAATTTATATGCACGAGCCGCGAGGGAAAGAGAGAGCGCAAGACAGTTTGAAGACCGCGAGAGTGTGTGTGCGCGACCGGGGCTTTCACTCTCTCAGTTAAACGAGCGTCGAAGTCACTCGTCGTCATCCTACTTCACTCATCGGATTGTGATTGAGGAATGGCATGGATATTCAAGTGTATTTGAATGGCATCTGTTTGTTTTAGTCAAGATTATGGTAAAATATACTTTCCTCAACTATATTTAAGTTCTCTATGAAGAACCAACACTCAAGTTTGAAAATTCCCGCTTTATTCTCGTTTATTCCCATAAATTCCTGTTAATTCCCTTAAATTCCCATTAATTCCCATGGAAAGTTTCCATCTTTGAAAATTCCCAGAAATTTGCAAACCTAATATTAAACATACATTAAATAATCAAAATTAACAGGTTAAGTAAATAAATAGGCTAATATAGTGCATTTATTTAGTGCAAGAGTTAAGAGTTAGTTTCTCTAGGAATAAGTTGTGGACATTGAATGACTTCTGCTGAGGTAAATATAATGCAAGTGAAAAGCTTTGCTGTTTTATTGACATCGCTGCTGAAACACTGATTGAGCGATTACACAAGTTATGATGCCTTTCAGTAAGTTTACTGTATCTTTCAACATACCTATACCAATAGTCAGAATTTAAATGTTCACACCTTGCTTATTATTATTGGTGTTAATGGGGGTTTGGCTACAAAACTGAATTCGTTGTGTACAATGTTGTGTCCAATGAGCCGGGCTGGGCGGGGCCGGGTTAGCAGGGTGCGGGGCGTGTTCGGTACACCATGAGAGTATCGCGATTCGAATCATGTGTTCTGGATCACAGTTTTTGGGTTCGGTTTGAATATCGTTACACCTGTAGTGACTGTCATTGAACTTCATAGTATTTTTTTTCTCCTACTATGGAGGGCAATGGGGTCCATCAACTGTTTGGTTACAGATACTCTTCAAAAGATCTTCTTTTGCGTTCATCATGAGAAAGAAACTCGTACAGGATTGGAGCAACTTGAAGGTGAGTAAATGATGACAGGATTTTCATGTTAACAGTCAGCTAATTTAATAGAAAACAATGCAATATTCATGTTTAAAATCACTCGATTTGATAAAATAAGTAACACGTGCTAAAGATGCCACATTAGAAAACACATGTACATCACCTAAATTATGTAACATTAAATTCATACTGTTTGTAATAGTATCTGTGTTATCAAAAGAATGAAGTAATGAAACTGCCATGAAGTTTTGTGCTAGAACAGTTTGCTGCCAATACAGTAAACTTTCTCACTGTGCCATATGACATCTATCCTGCAGTTCACCTCACCAGGGTGAGTTACAGTAATGTCTTTACCATGGTAATCTGGTATGCTGTAATGTAGAATGCTGTGTTTGGTGACATCTGTCTTGCTTCTTCTGATGCATCTCTGATCAATCTGATTGATCAACACATTCATTGACTATTTCCTGTCCTTAATCTGTCCTGCTTTTTTCACAAATTGCTAATTTTATTATATAAATCTAAATAATTAATTTTCATGCATATCATTTATGCATTTCTGTTTATAGTGTAAATATACCTAAGTGTCGGTTCATCTGTGATGCGCTCCAGTTCTTGCAGTCGAACATGGACTTTGAACTCTCAACAAGTGTCTGTGCGCTTATCTGATTTACCGTGTTACTGGTCTTGGCGGCAATTATCCTGTCGAAAATATTGCATTCGCGTGCTTCTGGTATCGAGTCTGGCACACAGGTACTCTTTGGATCATTTCCACATATTTTCTATCCATCTGGGTTGGGACGCTTACATGCACGCACAAACACTCACGTGCGACGAGCTACGTCTCTGGGCTGCCGCGTAAACTAGTGTTTTCCGCCATAGCCTATCATGCTGCGTTCTGATTGTTTCACAGACGTTGACGAGATTAACCACTTAGGTACCGAAATTAGTATACTCGGTAGTACCGAGGCAATTCGGTCGGTACCTAAAAAGTACCGAACTCGGTACCCAGCCCTAGATAGGGAGAACCCTTTGGACCCTTTTTGTGTTGGCACATGCACTCATTTTAAAAAAAAAATCTAAATAAAATAAAAGAGTCCGAATGGTTGTAATTGTATAACGCAACAAGGAATTTTATTAGGCTACATCTGATCATCAAACCAACGTATCAGCAACAGTAACCAACAACATCGGCAATAGAACCTGAATTGACAACAAAGCGACTAGTGATCTCTCTCTTATACTCTTCTATAAACATATAGTGGCTATTAACATTTTAATTAAATTACTGTTATAGGATAACAGGATATTTACCATTAACAGATATGTCTGTCAGATTTCGCGCTTTCTTCTTCTGTTTAGTTTTTCCTAACTCACTGACGACGGTGCACAAGCCATTAAAGGTAAAGGGAAAACATGACATGGATTTCAGGAGAAATAGGTTTTGTTAATGTGTGAGCCTATGGCAAGTCGAATGGATTTGGGAAATAGACCGGCCGGGATTTTATATTTTCGGAGCTGGAAAGACAGACGTAAAGTTATTTGCAATCACATAGATAATTGCCCGCACAATCATACAATATGATCAGATATTGGAAATGTGGATATCAGATATTGGATATCAGATACGTGTCCCCCTGTCCCCCCATAGAATTACGCATTTCAGACAATAGTGGGATATGTTTTCCACGTGCATAAATCGCCTGTCAGCAGAGGGGTTCACGGGGTTGTGGGGGCTCTTTCCCGTCATTTAAAAGACTCAATCCCGTAGTTTGCTTTTTCAAAAAAAAAAAATTTTACCATATTTGTCAAGAAGAAAACATTTATCATCCTCTGTCCAATTAGGCTTTCTTTTTTGTTTTCTTTATCCATTACGATATCCTAGCCTACTTTATTTGATGAAACCGCAAAATTGCTAGTGTTAGTGTTTTGCGTATCCATGGTAACAACAGACTTTTATAACATGAATCAGGATCGCTGTTGTGAAACACTTAATTTTTTCCTTACCTAAGAGAACCGTTTAAGAGATTATATGCAACACCCTTAAATTATTCTCTTAGGTAAGGGGAAATCACCCCTTAAGTATCATTCTTAAGGAAAAAACTTAAGGTGTTTTATGCAACCGGGCTCAGGAATGAGTCCTTCCAAGTGAAGGGGGTGGTGGTGGTGCTCTGGAACAGCGAGCACAGGAATGAGTCCTTCTAAGTGAAGGGGGGGGGTGGAGCTCGGGAACAGCGAGCACAGGGAATGAGTCCTTCCAAGTGAAGGGTGTGGTGGTGGGGCTTCGGGAACAGCGAGCACAGGAATGAGTCCTTCCAAGTGAAGGGGGTGGTGGTGGGGCTCGGGAACAGCGAGCACAGGAATGTGTCCTTCCAAGTGAAGGGGGTGGTGGTGGGGCTCGGGAACAGCGAGCACAGGAATGAGTCCTTCTAAGTGAAGGGGGTGGTGGTGGGGCTCGGGAACAGTGAGCACAGGAATGAGTCCTTCTAAGTGAAGGGGGTGGTGGTGGGGGTCTGGTACCGCCACCACCACCCCTTCACTTGAAAGGTGCGAGCACAGGAATGTGGGGTGACCACAAGAATGAGTCCCTCCAAGTGAAGGGGGTGGTGGTGGGGCTCGGGAACAGCGAGCACAGGAATGAGTCCTTCCAACTGAAGGGGGTGGTGGTGGGAGCTCAGGAACAGTGAGCACAGGAATGAGTCCTTCCTAGTGAAGGGGTGGTGGTGGGGCTCGGGAAGCCCACCACCCCCTTCACTTGGAAGGGGCGAGCACAGGAATGTGGGGCGAGCGCAGGAATGAGTCCTTCCAAGTGAAGGGGGTGGTGGTGGGGCTCGGGAACAGCGAGCAAAGGAATGAGTCCTTCCAAGTGAAGGGGGTGGTGGTGGGGCTCGGGAACAGCGAGCACAGGAATGAGTCCTTCCAAGTGAAGGGTGTGGTGGTGGGGCTCGGGAACAGCGAGCACAGGAATGAGTCCTTCTAAGTGAAGGGGGTGGTGGTGGGGCTCGGGAACCCCACCACCCCCTTCACTTGGAAGGGGCGAGCACAGGAATGTGGGGCGAGCACAGGAATAAGTCCTTCCAAGTGAAGGGGGTGGTGGTGGGGCTCGTGAACAGCGAGCAAAGGAACAAGTTCTTCCAAGTGAAGGGGGTAGTGGTGGGGCTCGGGAAAAGCGAGCACAAGAATGAGTCCTTCCAAGTGAAGGGTGTGGTAGTGGGGCTCGGGAACAGCGAGCACAGGAATGAGTCCTTCCTAGTGAAGGGGGTGGTGGTGGGGCTCGGGAACCCCACCACCCCCCTTCACTTGGAAGGGGCGAGCACAGGAATGTGGGGCGAGCACAGGAATGAGTCCTTCCAAGTGAAGGGGGTGGTGGTGGGGCTCGGGAACAGCGAGCAAAGGAATGAGTCCTTCCAAGTGAAGGGGGTGGTGGTGGGGCTCAGGAACAGCGAGCACAAGAATGAGTCCTTCCAAGTGAAGGGGGTGGAGGTGGGGCTCGGGAACAGCAAGCACAGGAATGAGTCCTTCCAAGTGAAGGGTGTGGTGGTGGGGCTCGGGAACAGCGAGCACAGGAATGAGTCCTTCTAAGTAAAGGGGGTGGTGGGGATCGGGTACCCCACCACCACCCCTTCACTTGAAAGGGGCGAGCACAGGAATGTGGGGCAACCACAAGAATGAGTCCTTCCAAGTGAAGGGGGTGGTGGTGGGGCTCGGGAACAGCGAGCACAGGAATGAGTCTTTCTAAGTGAAGGTGGTGGTGGTGGTGGTGGTGGTGGGGATCCCGTACCCCACCACCACCCCTTTCACCTGAAAGGGGCGAGCACAGGAATGTGGGGCAACCACAAGAATGAGTCCTTCCAAGTGAAGGGGTGGTGGTGGGGCTCGGGAACAGCGAGCACAGGAATAAGTCCTTCCAAGTGAAGAGGGTGGTGGTGGGGCTCGGGAACAGCGAGCACAAGAATGAGTCCTTCCAAGTGAAGGGTGTGGTTGTGGGGCTCGGGAACAGCGAGCACAGGAATGAGTCTTTCTAAGTGAAGGTGGTGGTGGTGGTGGTGGGGATCCCGTACCCCACCACCACCCTTCACTTGAAAGGGGCAAGAACAAGAATGTGGGGCGACCACAAGAATGAGTCCTTCCAAGTGAAGGGGGTGGTGGTGGGACTTGGGAACAGCAAGCACAGGAATGAGTCCTTCCAAGTGAAGGGGGTGGTGTTGGTGGAGTTCAGGAACAGCGAGCACAGGAATGAGTCCTTCCTAATGAAGGGGGTGGCGGTTGGGCTCGGGAACCCCACCACCCCCCCTTCACTTGGAAGGGGCGAGCACAGGAATGTGGGGTGAGCACAGGAAGGAGTCCTTCCAAGTGAAGGGGTGGTGGTGAGGCTTGGGAACAGTGAGCAAAGGAATGAGTCCTTCCAAGTGAAGGGGGTGGTGGTGGAGCTCGGGAATAGCAAGCACAAGAATGAGTCCTTCCAAGTGAAGGGGGTCGTGGTGGTGGAGCTCAGGAACAGCAAGCACAGGAATGAGTCCTTCCTATGGCGCTTTTCCACTGCATGGTACAGTACGGTTCATTTCGGTACGGCTCACTTGTGGTGCTTTTCCACTGCATGGTACAGTACGGTTCGGTTCGGTACGGCTCACCTGTGGTGCTTTTCCACTGCATGGTACGGTACGGTCCGGCTCGCTTCGGGTCGCTTTAAATGGTACCTGGTCTGTTGAGGTTCCAAGCGTCACCGTACCGGTACTAAAATGTGACGTGAAACACTGCAGATCACTGATTGGTCAGACAGAATCGTCACTACTAGCGTCATCGGATTTGCGACACGAGACACTAAACCCACTCGATTTAATAACCAGTAGACAACAGCCAACGTGGTAGCACCTGTTTTTTACTTTCTTGGAAAAAAAAGAGATAAAATCTTTAAAAAAAGAAATGGCTGAATCTTGGTCGGTGGACAACGTGCAGACGTTCCTCTCGTTGGTTGCCGAGGAGCGGATCCAGCGAGAGCTGGATGGGGCAACACGGAATGAAAAAGTGTTCCAAGAAGTTGCTAAGCTCTTAGCCGCACACGGATATCACCGGACCTACAAACAGTGTAGGGACAAATTAAAAAAACTTGAGTGATTATAGAACCATAAAGGATCACAGACGGCCGGAGTGGTGCGAACAGGAAAACGTGGAAGTGGTTTGACCAAATGGACGCTATCTACGGAAGTCGACCTGCGAGTGGGAGAGCGGGAGCCCTGGACTCGGCCACCTCGTTGTTGGACAACACAATCGAGGATAGTATGTTATGTTAACAATATATTAAGTTTGAACGCTTCACTTTATTGACCATGTACTGTAAAGCTTTATTTAGATTTTTTTTTTATCTATGACTATTTAACTTTTTAAATGTACTGGATTTGTTATTGTTGCTAGTTTGATTTGCGTTGCAATAATTTGTGTAACTTTTTGTTTCAGATGCATTGTCTACTCTACTGACTCAGGGTGACTCAGGGAACAGATAACCATTTGCAGATCGCCATCGATGAGGCCCGGCAAGCGAGGGAGCAGGAAGCGGCCTTGAGGACGGAGGAAAATGCACAGACGGCTGCATTCAATCAAGCCTTCCTCAGACGTCATGGGGATGCTTGTACAGGCGATGAGTGGCCGGCAACAACAGAACTCCCTGCCCGACTAAAACCTCTCTAGTCCATTCTTCATGGAAATAGTTATTATTTAACTTTTTGTCTGTGCATTTTTTTGTATAATACGTTTGTGCACGACGTCTTAAGTTTTCTTAGTGTAATTTTTTACTTTTAAATTTGTTTATATATATATATATTATATATATATATATATATATATATATATATATATATATATATATACACTCACCGGCCACTTTATTAGGTACACCTGTCCAACTGCTCGTTAACACTTAATTTCTAAGCAGCCAATCACATGGCGGCAGCTCAGTGCATTTAGGCATGTAGAAATGGTCAAGACAATCTCCTGCAGTTCAAACCGAGCATCAGTATGGGGAAGAAAGGTGATTTGAGTGACTTTGAACGTGGCATGATTGTTGGTGCCAGAAGGGCTGGTCTGAGTATTTCAGAAACTGCTAATCTCCTGGGATTTTCACGCACAACCATCTCTAGGGTTTACAGAGAATGGTCCGAAAAAGAAAAAACATCCAGTGAGCGGCAGTTCTGTGGGCGGAAATGCCTTGTTGATGCCAGAGGTCAGAGGAGAATGGCCAGACTGGTTCGAGCTGATAGAAGGGCAACAGTGACTCAAATAACCACCCGTTACAACCAAGGTGGGCAGAAGAGCATCTCTGAACGCACAGTACGTCGAACTTTGAGGCAGATGGGCTACAGCAGCAGAAGACCACACCGGGTGCCACTCCTTTCAGCTAAGAACAGGAAAATGAGGCTACAATTTGCACAAGCTCATCAAAATTGGACAATAGAAGATTGGAAAAACATTACCTGGTCTGATGAGTCTCGATTTCTGCTGCGACATTCGGATGGTAGGGTCAGAATTTGGCGTCTACAACATGAAAGCATGGATCCATCCTGCCTTGTATCAACGGTTCAGGCTGGTGGTGGTGGTGTCATGGTGTGGGGAATATTTTCTTGGCACTCTTTGGGCCCCTTAGTACCAATTGAGCATCGTTGCAACGCCACAGCCTACCTGAGTATTGTTGCTGACCATGTCCATCCCTTTATGACCACAATGTACCCAACTTCTGATGGCTACTTTCAGCAGGATAATGCACCATGTCATAAAGCTGGAATCATCTCAGACTGGTTTCTTGAACATGACAATGAGTTCGCTGTACTCAAATGGCCTCCACAGTCACCAGATCTCAATCCAATAGAGCATCTTTGGGATGTGGTGGAACGGGAGATTCGCATCATGGATGTGCAGCCGACAAATCTGCGGCAACTGTGTGATGCCATCATGTCAATATGGACCAAACTCCCTAAAGGAATGCTTCCAGCACCTTGTTGAATCTATGCCACGAAGAATTGAGGCAGTTCTGAAGGCAAAAGGGGGTCCAACCCGTTACTAGCATGGGGTACCTAATAAAGTGGCCGGTGAGTGTATATATATATATATATATATATATATATATATATATATATATATATATATGTCGTCTTTATGTTTTTTATATATATATTTATTTTATTGCACTACATACATTTGCACAAAATTTCAAGTTTGCTTGGTGTACATTTTTTTACTTTTACATTTGTTTATATGTCTTTATATATACTGTTTTTGCAGTACACACATGTGCACTTTGTTTGAAGTTTGATCTGTTTACATTTTTATTCAATAAAATTTACTTGTTAAACGTGTACTTTCTTTTTTAATGCTTTAATATTTCATGTGCATGTAATATAGCTAATTATACTTTGATAGATAAATACTAATAAAAACCTGTTGTAAAACCCCTTACCAGACAGCTCTTAATAAGGCTTTGTTAATATATTTTGGTTATGTCTCCATTCAGAATAGACTATATTCAAGTGGAGCATACATGACACCCAAAATAAAAAGGGGTTTCTGTGACTTATGAGCAGCAAACTTTTTATTTTGAGTGTCATGTATGCCCCACTTGAATATAGTCTATTCTGAATGGAGACACAACCAACATATATTAACAAAGCCAATTCTAGAAGTAAGAGTTTACAGTTCAAGACTCAGAATTAATCAGACTGTTATTAATATTGAGATATATAAGCTCAAACATTATTTATATATATATATTTTTTTTATGTATACAAATAGTATGTGAATGTAGGATAACAACTTACAAGCACAACTAGCGTAGCCACAAGTGGGTTCATGCTCCATTTTAAATCTGAAGATTTCTTTAAAATTATACATGCTGTGTATAGCATGTATAATTTTGTATTTTGTATAGCATGTATAATATATAGTATATATGGGAACTTTTTTAAGAGAAGGCTGATTAGATTCTTATCAAATATTGTATTGCCCTGTAGACACCCATTTACAGTCTATTGACTAATGTCGAGGTGAGGAGAACTGTCCCATTCAAGCTTTATTGTAGTCAATTGACATACTTTTCACACCTCTGCCGGTATGATACTTAATCTTCATTATTCTTTTATCGTTATTCTTTTGTTTGAATTCAGCCATTACAGCCTTTATTCTGGCATTATGCTTAGCCATCGACACCCATGTTATCCTACTATACATGTAAAATCCACCTCTTATTTTAAGGCTTGTTAAAAAAACAAAATATATACCCATTTTTTGGACCTTATGTGAATTATTTTAACAGATTAAATTATGTAATAGAATAGCTTTTGCAGCAGGTGGATTAAAGCAACAGGTATCCTCAAGCTACATCTACACAATTTAAACTTTTACTACTTTTACTTAAAACTCACTTTAAACCACCATCTAGTATTTGTATCATATTCCAGTCACGGTTTAAAATAGTGTTATGACATAAAATGAATATAAATATTATTCTGTATGACAAAATATAAAAAAATGTGATAATTATTTCTCCAGATGCTGTATATTGCATGTAAGTGAACACAAATAAACCTGAGAAAACATGAATTGACTGCATTAGGAGTGATGATTCCTATTCAAAATACCAAATGTTACAGATTAATAATTTTGCACTCCTGGAATAAATTAAGAATTTAATGTCACTGCAAAGCAGATTTATCATCACAGTGGTCAAATATCAAAGCTGGAGTCTTAAATCTTTATAATGAGGGAAAGTTTTTCCAGATCAAGTAAGAGTGTGATGTTTTAACGAGTGGTGAAATGTTTTACAAAAATGATCTGTGATCTTTTCATGAAAAGGGTTAAGAAATATGCTAGGGAAACATATTCAAATACTGCACAAAAGTTTATTGACAAAACACTTTACAGAACAGACACAGTCAACTGTTCAAGTAACGCATCAGAGCCTCACGGACATCCCTGCCCTCCTCCTCTACAGGCTGTGGCAGTGCCAGCACAGGTTCTGCTGCTGAAGGTGGATCCCATGCGCTCTCATAGGCCTCTCCATGACTCTCACAAAGGTTATGTAGAGCACAGCATGTCAGCACCATAGATTTCACAAGGTCGACCTCACAGTCATTTCTTTTCATAAGGCAACTCCATCTTCCTTTTAATCTTCCAAAAGCATTTTCAACCACTACACGTGCTCTGGATATTTTCGTGTTGTAGACCCGCTGTTCTGCTGTCAGCCGCCCAGTGTCAATGAATGGTTTCAAGAGCCAGTTCTGCAAGGGATAGGCAGAGTCTCCAAGAATGTAGTAGCCAACATTCACCCCATCAATGTTTTTGGTGGTAGCTGGTATGTGGTTTCCACGGCTTGCCACCTCCCACAACTTGGACAGTCTCAAAACCCGAGCATCATGCAAGCTTCCAGGCAGTCCTGTGAAAACATTCCAGAAAAGTCCCTTCCCATCCACAACACCTTGAAGGATGATGGAGTGCCAGCCTTTACGGTTGAAATAGTCACAGTGATAGTCTTGTGGTGCTATTATGGGTATGTGTGATCCATCAATAGCACCAATACACTGTGGGAGTCCCCATCTGTTCTCAACGTAGGCAGCCATTTCTTTAAATCTCTCCTGATCTGGAAAACGAATTTGTTCTGGTACCAACAACTTCTCTGCTGCAGCACAGAAGTCCTGAACACACCGACACACAGTGGAAATGCTTGCTCCAAAAAGATGTCCAACACTTCTGTACTCAGAGCCGGTTGCAAGCTTCCACAGTGCAATGGCTACTCTCTTCTTTAGAGGTACACACACGCGGAAGTTTGTGTCTCGTCGCTCCATCGCAGGACGCAGTTTGTTGCACAAATAGAGAAACGTTTCTTCCGACATTCTAAAGTTCTCCAATCACTGCGTGTTTGTAAAACCAGGAACTATCACATCCCACCACTCAGAAGCTCTGTTAAATGTCCAAACAGACGGTCTGTTGCGGCGACTTGCGAAATATGATACATCTGAAATACACAGATAACATTTCTTAATACACAATATTGCCAGCTAAATTCATTATATGCTTTGTGACGATATAGCGATTGAGACCCTAAACAAGATTAGCTTACCATAGCGCGCCGTCGGGCAGACCGAGTGATGTCGTCATCTGGGCTTCGTTGTAAGAGTTCCCAGACTCTTTTGTTTTTTTTAGCAGTATTTTGTTCTGCTGCCAACAGCCTCCTTTTAAACAAATTTTTCCATCTTGCAGTTAAAAACATCCACATGCCGAGAATCAGGAACACCATCCCCTCGATAGGCTCCATTGTTCCTGTGTTGTGGGTTTGAAATATGGCGCGTTTAAGATGATGTCATGGCAGTAGAGGCGCGCGCAAATAACGATCAGTCCCACCCACTTTGAAGCGGTACTACTGCAGTGGAAAAGCAACAGAGCTAAAGCGAAACCGGTACCACGCAGTGGAAAAGCGAAGCGAGCCGAACTGTTCCGCGCCGATTCTAACCGTACCGAACCGAGACGTACCATGCAGTGGAAAAGCGCCAAAGCATCATTTATGAGAGCTTCATCTCTTCCAATTCCAAGTACAATGAATCTAAGTCTTTCACTGGATTCTGTGGATTGTTTTGCTTTGTCTGCAAATGTTCCGAGAGAATAAAAACAGGTATTGTTTTACGGCATTTGTGGTCGGGTAACTGTAAATATAATCTAAAATCTGCACCAGGGTACCCTATATCTGCTGATTAGTTTTCAAAAACTCAAACATCAAAATAAAATGTAATCTTCATTTTACCTTCCATCTAAAAAAGTAAAGTCAACAAGTCGAAACGAAAGTTACCTCTCTTTTGTAGTCTCTGCGCCATGTTGAATGTTGAAAATATTGTTTTTTAAGTTTTATAAGGCTATGAATTTTTATTTTATTTTAGTCCAATAAAAAAGAAAGAGCAAAATGAACACTCCTCCATCCAGCTATAAAAATTAAACTATGCACAGTCGCAGTCTGAAGCAACACTTGAACAAAGGATGTGGTTTCAAACATACAGACTTCAAACCAAGGAGGAAGCATTATTGTGTGACATCATTGAGTTTCATTTTCTTATTTCTTTTAATTGTATATGATTTTTCTGTTGCTGTTTAATCTTACATTATGATTTGTTGTCTTTAATAAGTTGTGAATGTCTCCATCTGGAGGTTTTTAATGTGCACATGAGGATGTTTTGAAGCAGTAATTTTCCATTGCTTTTACTTTGGTATCTTGTGATACAATTCTTCAGTCAAAAGATAGAATTGATACCAAACAGGGGACATGTGACTTAAGAGAGGCTTGTGTCAGTGGACAGCATGTCTCTGTAGTAAAATTACACGTAAATTGGCTGGAAAACATGAAAACATACTTGTTTTCATGAAGTTATTTAATGACACTACTGGGACAATGATAAAAAGGAGAAAGGCTAACTATTTTACAAAGGATCATGAATTGCTGGAAATGGCAAAAACCTAGCCTGGCAAACCAGACCTATCAAGATGTTGGATTTTCCACTTCGAAAGTCAATGGAGAGTTGCTAGACCACACTTTGCAGCAAAATAATTTTTGCTGCCGCTAGGGTGCGTCTAGATTTCTAGGCTAGCAAAAACCTATTATAGGAAAGAATTCGATGCTAAATTTGAGGAGAGGGAGAGCAGACTGAGAGGAGATTTGGCAGAAATGAAAACAACAGAGAAAAATCTAAGAACTAAAATTACAGAAATGGAATAACAAAATGCCCAAAATTGATAAGATCTTCACAAAGAAGTGGATGCTTATAGAGCCAGAGAGGATCAGTTAAGTGAAGAATTGCATGATTGCAGAAGCAGAGAGAATCAGTTATGTGAAGAATTGCTTGATTGCAGAAGCAGAGAGAATCGGTTAAAGCTGCCGTCGGCAAATTTTTTTTTATCATATTCAGTGAAATACTATAATCTATACTATAATCTGACAGAACAACAAATAAAGTGTTTTTTAAAAAAAACCCAGAGCTTCTAGCTCCATCTGGAGCGTGTTATTTGTTTTGCAAAAATCCTGCGCTCCCTGTTAACTGTGTCCAATCAGCCCAGGGGGTGTGAGATCTGACTGTCAATCACAGATCGGGCACACGCCACCCCTCAGCGCATGTTACAATCACATGCACACGCCTGAAGTTCGCGCAGTAAGGAAGAGTGATGGCGGAACACTAACAAACCAAGTAAGCTCATTTACAGTATAAATTACGTTAGCAATTGCAATATATTGGTAGATTAGCCAGGGCAGCATACCTCCAAATAATCCATGGTGTTGATGAATGCTGATGAGACGGTCGCGTTCACAGATAACCTGGTGCGCACGCACTCGAGCACGAACTCTGTGGGAGGGTGTTCGTTGATAGTGGGGGAGGGAAATATGAGTTGTAAACATTCAAAATGTTGCCAAAGTCCACTCAATCAGCCATAGTTGCCGACCGCAGCTTTAAGTCAACAGAATGATGCTCTCAAAAAGAAAAAATACGAACTAAAAGAAGAGCTGTATTTTCTCAGGTATATCAAGAGACAGGTGAATGTAGAGCTGACTCCTTCCAGTGAAAGAGAGAGTCAGCGGAAGTCTGAATATGAGGAGCTAGGGGAAAAAACTAGAAAAGAATCCAAGGGAATCAAAAGATAGGACTTTAGAAGAATTTCTCCTCACAAAAACACTGTTAGAGCATAACAGATTACAGGAGCAAAAAAAAGTGCTGGCTCCACCAGTTCAAGAAGAGCACGGCAGAGCGAGAACTGTGGATAGAAGAGAGGTGGAACTGGATGAGGGAAACAAAAAACTGCAGACAGACAGTGGATCACAGCATGGCCATCATATATCAACAGCAGTCACTCCCCCTAGTGGTGAATATTATCATCATCCGTTATCTGGGTTGTGATGGGCACTTTGGTAACCGTTGCTACAGCCTCAAGCCCGTTCACACCACCAGCGACATGCAGCGACAAAGCGACAAGATCACATTCATTCAGACATGCCCAAATACATACTGTGCGTTCACACAGCCGCCAACTTGAGCGTCAAAGAAGCTCTGGCCACTCTGTCAAGGACGCTTGTCAAAATGCACGGGGAAGCTCGTTGACGCGGTGGACGCTTTGAACGCTCTGATGTAGCAGGGAAAAGAGAAGTAGTAGAAGTTTTTTGTGTGAAAAACCCTCAATGAACTACATCTCCCGGGAGGTGAAACAACAAGCAAGATCAGCTGCTGTGTGTGTGTGCAGTCTGGAACAACACACTCATGACGGTAACGTTACGATTATAACGTAAGACTATAGAAACAATGACATAGCCTCAGTAAAGTTCGCTTCATTCATTGAGAGAAAATGTGCGCCTTTGGGGTTTGTAGTCTTTGTAATTACGTATTGTCACAGTCTTATATCTCAACAGTTTTACATCAAACTGCGACTTTCTTGACTTTAAAATGTATCTTTTAAATTGACAAACATCATATGTGTAATTCAGGGATCAATTTAAACGAAATCAAAATATTTGTTATCTCTCGCCATTGACTACCATACAATATTTTTCCGAAATAAGGTCCCATGGTGGTCGACCGGAAGGGGATCGAGGGACTTAGTTACCGTGAGCAAATTAATTGCATTCCCGCTTAAAACAAGCATTCGTAAATATTTCAAATAAAAGTTGCGGTCATTCTCAAATGTGTATCACTGGATCATTGTTGTGTTTGGTGCTGCTTTACTGTATTTGCGGAGAAGACGTCGGACTCGGAGATTATCAGCTTCTCCTCCATTTTCTCGGAACTAATGTTTAGGTAGGAACGAAAGTTCACATCGTATGTTTCTCCGGAATCAGCCAGCATGAAGGACATCTTTATTCTGATTGGTTGCTGGCGTTTGCCTGCTGCTTGCCGCTGATCCGCATCAAAGTTCATTACCATAAAATTGAGCTTCTTTCAACTTTCAGATTGATGTTCAAAACGCGACGCCAAAGAATTTGACACTCCTTGCAGCTGAGAGAAGCCAGCTTCCATTGAAACTGAATGCCTTCCGGCCGCTTTGGAAGCTCAAGTCGGCGGTGGTGTGAACGTACAAATAGACCCCCCTTTAAAAAAAAAAAAAAAAAATATTATCAACCACATGAAATACAAAGAACAGAACAAACACCAGAGGAGACAAAAAAAATTAACAATAGTAATAATAATGCAAGAGAGGATAATCACATACATAAAGGAGATACAAACAATAGCATGTTATCTTTTACAGCATGAGATTTTAGGCCCACATTTCGAAAGTAATTTATAAACCTAAAGTTGATGAAACGATGCACTTACCGCCTCACATGTGACCTTTCTAACACAATCGGCCCACACAAACATTTGAGGTAAATCCGGCTCTGCAGGTATAAGAACAGGTTGAATATTTTGTTGCCTCATTTGATTTTTTTTTTATTCTTTATTATGGCGAGGAGACGCACAGGTCAGTGACTCAGCTTTCTAGAATATTTTGTCTTGCTTTTGCTCTCGCGTAAATGTCTCCTAAAGACAGACTACTTTGTCAGTCATAATAATTCCTGGTAATTATGGCCTATTTAAGAACTAATGAAAGAAACAACAAAACTTGATTATTTTGTATTTTACAGGAAAGAGAGACTGTACAGAAATGCGTGAGTTGAAACTAAATTTTATTTATTGAAAATTTATTGAATCATTGTTGCATGAAGTGAGACCTATTATAAAACTACTGTATTTGAAAATGTGTAGGCCTATACACATGATCAATGGCAACTTAATCTGGAATTTCTGGAATGTCAAATGAAATAAACGTGAATCATTTATAAAGAGAAGTAGACCTATGATTTTAAGTGTAAATGTACAAATCCGTCAGTTGTCACAAGATCTTGTTTTCTTATTACAGGTCTCTTGAGACGCGGTGGTAAGTTGACATTTTGTTAAAAAACTTACCTTGTTTCCAAGTAGTATTTTATTAAATGGAAACATGAAAAGATACATTCCAAACTATGTGTTTGTCCACAAGTAAATAAGATAAATGTAGGCTAGTCAAAATAGCAAACTAAGTGTCATATTTAGACAGCAACTGACCTCACATCCAATAAAAATCACCAGAACACCAGTTGATTAAAAGTAATTCATTAAATACCCTAATAGAAATTTCATTAATACCACCAAATATAATAAAAATATAATTCCAAAGCATTCAAATTTCAGTTAAAATTCAGGAACTGATTTGGAACTGAAGTGATTTGATGTGAATCCAAGATTGGAAAATGATGATTTTCACACTACACACAAAGCTAAAGATCCTGATACACCCCATAAAAGCACAGATATCTATTTTGTGTACAGTTTTGTATATATTTGTGTGTTCATTTAAACATTATTTTTCAGAGTTGTATAATATATTTGACAAAGTGTTTATTATTTTTCTGGGTGAATTTTTTTCTTAGTTCACATTGGCTGACATAAAGTGTCAAAAGTCGTTCTTAAACCCGGGTCTCCCAGTCAGAGAAAGCTACTTCTCTACATCCAATCTACTGGGGAAGACAGTTTGTAGTAGACCCATGTGCAGAAGCAAAAGCAAACTAAGGCTCAGATACACAGGGAATCTTTACTGGATCCCAGTCAAATACAAACAATAGAGCAGTCATAGCTTTGCAAAACCTAAAGTAAGCCCAATGGCAACAGAGAAACAACACTTTTTCCAAGAACTCAGGAAATCCATTGAAGTGAGGCTCAAGACTAAACACACCTCAATGAAACTGCAATGGACACTTTAACTTGATGAGCAGTCCTAACTAAAGAGTTTACAGTAGATGGTGCCACCTAGTGGCTTGGACAACTACATTTTTAGTGTATATCTTAACTTCTGCTTTCACTGTTTTTTTTTTTTTTTAAAAACCTTTTTGTCACTGTGTTTCTCTTTGGCTGTGCATTTATGCATTTGTTCTCTGACCTAATTTCACAGATGAAGCCGGACCGTACACAGGTTACAATGAAAGGCTGAGATTGATGGTTCTTGGAGGTGATGATGCTCTTATGGATAAAGTATGTGGCACAATCCTTAGGGAAAAACAGAGCAGGGAGGAATTTAAATCTGGAATATGGCAGCCCAGGACAGCTCAAGTTTGTGGACGACAGGTTTCTGTATTAAAAACTCCTTCCTATTGGCTGGACCACTTGAAATCACACCTGCTTTTCAGCAATGGAGTCAAATCTCTAAAAAAAGACTTGAAGTTTTTTGAATCACTGTTGTTTCCTGGGCCTCATGCCTTTCTGTTAGTACATGAGAAAGACTCAGGTAGAGATAATTATCTTTTACGAGCTCTCAGTGATGTGTTCGGGGAGGAGGTTTTGGACTATTGCATGGTACTATTTATTGATCAGGCTAAGCACAATCATCCAAAACAGAACTCTAGTGTGAAGATGTGTGGAAACAGATACCACATCTTATGTAATACTGATGACAGTGTCAAGGAATTATTTGTAAAAAAACAGTAGGAGGTTTTTCATAAAAGACTTTGAGCGTTTTAGAGCAGCAGCAAATTATTTTGAAACTGTATATGAGGAAAGGGAGAATGAACTAAGAGAAGAATTGGCAGAAAATAAAGAAACTACTGAAAATCTAAAGAAGGAAATGCTTGATATGAAAGAACTGAATGCAAAGAAAGTGACAGAATTAAATGAGAGAATTGAAGATGATCTAAAGAAGTCCAAACACAGAGAGAATGTGTTAAGCAATGAGTTGGAGACTCTCAGAAGCAGAGAAAATCAGATGAAGAAGGAGGTCCAGAGGCTAAAAGAAGAGCAGATATCTTACAGAGACAGAGAGAATGTGTTAAGCAATGAGTTGGATACTCTCAAAAGCAAAGAAAATCAGATGACGGAGAAGGTCCGGAGGCAAAAAGAAGAGCTAAGCATTCGCAAAGACAGAAATACTCACTTAATGAATAAGTTAAATGCCCTCGAACACAAATAAAATCAGACAAGGGTGGACTTTCAGAGGCTAAATGAAGAGCTTGTGATTTACAAAGACACACAGAGAGAGTTAAATAACGATAAAGAGAGACTTAAAAAACAAATAGAACAGCTTGAGGACAATGAAAAACAACTACAAAAAAATCTGACTGAAGCAAAACGTTCTGAATCTGAATCTAATATAATAAAGGGAAGGGGAGAGGAAGAGGTGCAAGCCAAAGAAAGGGAGCTAAATGAAAGAGAGAAAGAACTGGATAGAAGAGTGAAGGAACTGGATGACAGACAGAGAAATCTGCATGAAAGAGAGAAGGATCTGGAGATCAGAGAGAGAGGAGTGACACAGAGAGATCATCATCTTCAGTCCACAGCAGATCCTCCTCCTGCTGGTGAGTATTCACTGTCTTCTGTATCTCACCCGACAGTCAATATAGTTATTCATTTACAAGAATATTTAAAATACTCAAGTTGAAATCACAAAGTTTTCTACTGTAAATGCTAAAAGAAAAATGTTTTTACTCCAGTGTCTAGGGACAAAATCAGACCTCTAGATGAATGTGAAGAGCAGAAGAGCAGAGATGATTCACACGCCAGTGGATCCCCTGGGAATCCCGAAACCAGTAAGACGAAACAGCAAGCAATAAGAGCACCTGATAGGAAGTGTCTGGTTTCTTAAAGAGATACTGACAAATCTGTCAACCTATACTGACTATTATGTCATTCAAAACTGGCAATACGACTATAAAATATCATGCTGTTCTTTTTCAGAGTGGAAGTTTATGTAACCACAGCTATCAGTCTCTAAAAAGAAACAATACCATGCTGTATAATAGCAGTATTGATAATATTGTATTTTCTGGGTCTTCTGGTGTTAATTATCTACATCTTTCAGCTACCCAACACTCTCATAATGCAAGATCTCACTGGTGGATCTCAAAGAGATTTGTTCAAAAGTTGATCTGCATTCTGTTCATATTTGACTGCTGATAAACACAGGTGTACAATGCGTCTTTTTCTGAGGTACTTTTGCAATGACATTTAACCACCAATATGTATATATTTGTTGCTAATAATAGCCACTTATGGTGTTAGATGTAATATTTACCAAAAATGTAATATTTCTGTATATAACTTTAAAACATTAAGACATCCTAGAATGCATCCTGGAAAAAAAATTACTGTTTTAACAGTTAGTGATCTGTGTGTGAAATAATTCAACCTTATTAACATTACAAAGAGACAATGTTTATGAAGTAAACAAATTGTTAAATTGTTAAAAACATCAAAAGAATATTGCAACGATGTTGTATACTCTGATTCAAAGTAAAAATGTTAATATAAAATAATTTATAATAAACACTGCAATATTCCATTAAAAAAAGAAAAGAATTGTGTTTTTATTGTGTAATTCATGAAATGATGCAACATTCTGATCAAGTCACCAGTTTAAGACCTAAAAGTTTGAAAGTAAAAGCATAAAAAGGTCAGGCGTGTGTGAAATTATGAATTAAATAATGATAGAAACAATGTCTCTTATGTATTAGAAAAAGAAATACATAAATAATACGTAACTTAAAGAAATACCTCCAAATTGAACAAAAATAGCTTTCGCAAAGTTAGAAGATCTAAGGCTGGACATGCATATTTACTCACAATAATGTGTCAGACTACATGTTACCCCGCAGCTTATCCTCTAAGATCAATAACCTCCATATTTTAAAGGCTTTATCCTTGTCAACTTTTGGCATTCCAGAAACCATTCAGTCTGATCAGGGCTCAAATTTCATGTCCCGAAACTTTTCTAAGGTCATGCAGCAACTTTGAGGTCTTATTGTGTCGAACTTGACTGTGACTGGGAGGAAGGGTTTCCTTGGAAGTTGCTTGCTATTCTTTGTACAGGAGAGCATAGGTTTCGGCCCTAATGTGTTGGTATTTGGACACTGTAAAGGTTCACGGTTCGTTGGTATGTGTGTGGGTGATGGAAGGAGACACAGGGTCGGCGAATTCTGGGGCTCGTGCACTTTATTAATAATATTTTTCTCCCCAAGGCGCGTCAGCGCGCTCACTCAACAAACTCAGACAGTTCAAAAATAAATCAAAGCAAACAGTACTCTTTCCACTATATACAGCTTTCTCTGGTCCCCGAACAGCAACACTCTTTCCACTGAATACAGCTTTTTCACAGGACAGCAATTCCTCAGACTGGCGTGCACGAGCTCCCAGTTCCTCTCTCTCTGTGCTCGTTCTGACGGCCCGCTTATATGCGCCCTTCTCACTCCAATTACTGCAATCAAAGACAGGTGTTTGTCATTTGAACTTGACCCACTTACTCACCGCTCGGCTCCGTCCTTTCTCCCCCGCTACAGACCTCGCTGAACCACGCCCCCTCGCCACATACCCCCACCGCCCGTCTCAGGCCGGGGAGCCGTCCGGCCTGCAGCCTCCCTCCCCCCTCCTACGGGAGAGAAAGTCAGCTACAACCATCTGCGCCCCCGGTCTGTGGACCACCTTGAACTTAAAAGGCTGTAAAGCTAGATACCAACGGGTGATCCGCGCGTCGGTATCTTTCATGCGGTGGAGCCACTGCAGGGGAGCGTGGTCCGAACAGAGGGTGAACTCTCGCCCCAGGAGATAATAGCGGAGAGTGAGAACGGCCCACTTGATGGCAAGAGCTTCTTTCTCAATGGTGCTGTACATAGTCTCTCTCTTCGAAAGCTTACGACTGATGTACAGCACCGGCCGCTCTTCACCCTCCATCTCCTGGGTCAAGACCACGCCCAGCCCCCTGTCCGATGCGTCAGTCTGTAGGGAAAAAGGGAGAGAAAAGTTAGGAGCCTGTAATAGCGGGCCGCCACATAGAGCAGCCTTTATCTGGGTGAAAGCCCGCTGACACTGCTCCGTCCACTGGACGGTATCTGGTGCCTCCTTTTTAGTTAGATCAGTCAGCGGGCTAGCAAGGTCCGAATAATTAGGTACAAACCTTCTGTAATATCCTGCTAGCCCCAGGAACTGTCTAACCTCCTTTTTGGTCTTAGGACTCGGACAGGTCGCAACTGCTGCGGTCTTATCAATTTGGGGACGCACCTGCCCATGCCCCAAGTGAAAGCCCAGATACCTAACTTCCACCCGCCCAATTGCACACTTCTTCGGGTTGGCCGTGAGCCCCGCCCCTCGCAGCGTCCTGAGGACGGCTCGCAAGTGCTGCATATGCCGCGGCCAGTCATTGCTATAGATGATAATATCATCTAAATATGCTGCGGCATATGCACCGTGCGGCCGGAGGATTTTGTCCATCAGGCGCTGGAAGGTGGCGGGGGCCCCGAACAAGCCGAAAGGAAGGGTGACAAATTGGTGTAATCCGAACGGCGTTGTGAAAGCAGTTTTTTCTTTAGTCATTGGAGACAAGGGGATCTGCCAATAACCCTTTGTCAAATCCAGTGTCGAATAAAATCGAGCAGTACCCAGCCGATCTAGCAATTCGTCCACCCGGGCATTGGATACGCATCGAATTTCGACACTGCATTCACCTTGCGATAATCCACACAGAACCGGACAGAACCGTCGGTTTTAGGAACTAAAACTATCGGGCTTGCCCAGTCACTGTTGGATTCTTCTATTACCCCCATATCCAGCATAGCTTTTAATTCATCCTGAACTGTTTTCTTTTTATGTTCAGGTAGTCTGTATGGCCGGCTGCGCACTACCACACCCGGCTCGGTCTCAACATGGTGCTGTATGAGGTTCGTTCTACCAGGGAGGGGCGAGAACACATCAGCAAACTCTGTTTGTAAACCTTGAATGTCAGCGATCTGGGACGGTGAGAGGTGATCCCCGCAAATGGCCAGAGCAGCGGATTGCGCTTTGAGAGCTGCTTCCGGGCCGAGATCCTCCTCCCTACTCACTACCGTCGCCAGCATCGCTGACTCCACCTCATTCCATTTCTTAAGCAGGTTGAGGTGGTATATCTGATGTGCTCCGTCCCTATCTGATCGAAGAACCTCATAGTTGAGCTCTCCGATTCGCCGTGTGACCACAAACGGTCCTTGCCACTTGGCGAGTAATTTAGAACTGGATGTGGGGAGCAATACAAGCACTTTATCTCCCGGTGCGAATTTACGCAGTTTAGCCCCCCGGTTGTACAGCCGACTTTGTTTGTCCTGAGCCTGTAACAAATTCTCCATAGAGAGCCGCCCCACCGTGTGGAGTTTTGTTCTCAGGTCCAGGACATATTGAATTTCATTTTTACTGTTCGAAGGTCTGTCCTCCCAAGCCTCCCTAAGCACGTCCAGCACCCCGCGGGGCTGACGTCCATAGAGCAGCTCGAAGGGAAAACCCCGTGGAGGCTTGGGGGACCTCGCGTACAGCGAACAAGAGGGGTTCTAACCACTTATCCCAATTTTTGGCGTCTTCCTGTACGAACTTACGAATCATGGATTTCAACGTGCGATTAAATCGTTCTACCAAGCCATCTGTTTGTGGGTGATAGACGCTGGTACGAATCGATTTAATGCCCAATAACTCGTATAGTTCGCGAATTGTACGTGACATAAACGCCGTGCCTTGATCGGTGAGAATCTCTTTCGGGATTCCCACCCGGGAGATTAGCTGAAACAGTGCACTCGCAACACTTTTAGCCGAAATGTTGCGAAGTGGCACTGCTTCGGGGTATCGCGTTGCATAATCCACTAGGACTAATGCAAAGCGATGCCCCCGTGCAGATCGCTCTAATGGCCCGATGAGGTCCATGCCAATTCTCTCGAAGGGGACCTGCTATTAATGGGAGGGGACACAATGGTGCCTTTTTGTTGGCCGGTGGATTCACCAACTGACATTCACGACAAGACGCGCACCACCTGCGCACATTCTCGTGAATGCCCGGCCAGAAAAATCGGGTCATTAAACGATTTAGTGTAGCTGCTTGCCCTAAATGCCCAGCCATTGGATTAGAATGAGCCGCCTGGAAAGCATTTCCCGGCGGCTCTTTGGAACTAACAGCTGAGTTGTATCTTGCTTTGTCTGGGTGTCCTGGGTCACCCGATACAACTTGTCTTTAATTACGGCAAAATAAGGGTAGGAGAGCGGTTGATCTGGGTGGACAGGCTGTCCGTCGATCACACGGACCTGATCAAACGCATTTTTGAGCGTTTCATCTCGGGACTGTTCCAGAGGAAAATCATCGCGGTCAGAGAAGATTTCTCTTTCCGACCCACTCCGTTCCTCTGAGCCAGCACCCGAGGGTCCCGGCACAGCCTCTCCAACCTGAACCGCCGCTCTCCTTCCCTGCCTTAGTTCTCTCCCAGAAGCACCCATACATAAATGAGCCAATAAAGTTTTAAAGCCCGGCCAATTCGTTCCCAAAATTAACGGGTGCTGGAGGTGCTGGTTAACTGCCACCTCCACTCTATGCTTTTGACCCCGAAATTGAATTGTGACTGGCACTAAGGGGTAACCCACCACCTCACCGTGCACGCACCGAACCCGAACCATGCGGCTCTTATCCAATGCCTCCGGATGAATCAGGCTTTGGTGAATGGAGGTCTGGTTACAACCTGAATCCACCAAAGCCCGATAAGTACCCCCCTTGACACTTACTGGAATTTGGTACCACCCAGCTTGATCGGGGCGGCCTGCGGGGCATCAGGAACCCTGACCAGTGTCCCGATCTCCATCACGGGACACCGGTCGATAAAATGGCCAGGGTCCCCACAGCGCCAGCAGGCCGGCCCAGGCCTTCCCGCCACCCCTGTGGCGGGAAGTGGGTCAGGTAACTGACGTGAGGAGGGCGCATGCTGCGGGCCCCCGGGAGTGCTGAAGGTGGGGAGGGTCTCCCGAGGCGGTGGCCGCGGCGTCTGGTCCGGTCCTCCTCTCCAAAGGGGGCCGGTCTCGGAGTGAGACCGCCTCGGGACCTGGGTGCAGGGACAGGGCGAGAGGAAGAAGAAGAGGGAGAGGGAGAGAGAGAGAGAGATGATGTGGAGGGGGGTTCGCCGACCCCCGGGCACGCCACCATCTGGTCCTCCGCTGAACTGGATGGCCTGGTCCAGCCGACGTCGGCCGGTGGCACTGGACCCACTGAGCAGTCCTCTTCGGCAGGCGGGCCACGAACTGCTCCAGTACCACCAGCTCGATGACACCCTCGACGTCGCGGCCCTCGGCCATCAGCCATCTGCGGCACGCGTCCCGGAGCTGCTGCGCGAAGACGAAGGGCCGGCCGGACTCTCCTAGCTCCAGGGACCGGAACCGCGACGACTCTGTTCTGGAGTCCGGCCGACCCGCTGGAGGATGGCGCGCTTCAGGTCTTCGTAGACCAGGAGGTTCTGGACTGGCAGCTGTTGTGCGGCGATCTGGGCTTCACCCGATAGCAGGGGGATCAGCCGCACAGGCCAGTGCGCGGCCGGCCACTTCCACGCCGCAGCCGACCTCTCAAAGAGGTCCAGGAAGGCCTCTGGGTCATCCTGTGGCCCCATCTTGTGGAGAGGCATGGCTGCGGTGGAGGCCGGCGATGTCGGGGCGTGAACCTCCCGGTCCAACCAGCTCCGGAACTGCTCGCGGTCCTCCTGCTGACTCTGGAGTAGCGCCTCGAAGCGGCGCTGTTGCTGCTCCTCCATTCTGAGCAATGCCTCCTGGTGTTGTTGGTGGAGGCCCGCGAGCGCGTGGATGACATCCGCAAACGGCGTCGGCGGAGGAGATCTGGCGGCGGCCTCTCCTTCCATCCCCGGGTTTCGGCACCACTGTAAAGGTTCACGGTTCGTTGGTATGTGTGTGGGTGATGGAAGGAGACACAGGGTCGGCGAATTCTGGGGCTCGTGCACTTTATTAATAATATTTTTCTCCCCAAGGCGCGTCAGCGCGCTCACTCAACAAACTCAGACAGTTCAAAAATAAATCAAAGAAAACAGTACTCTTTCCACTATATACAGCTTTCTCTGGTCCCCGAACAGCAACACTCTTTCCACTGAATACAGCTTTTTCACAGGACAGCAATTCCTCAGACTGGCGTGCACGAGCTCCCAGTTCCTCTCTCTGTGCTCGTTCTGACGGCCCGCTTATATGCGCCCTTCTCACTCCAATTACTGCAATCAAAGACAGGTGTTTGTCATTTGAACTTGACCCACTTACTCACCGCTCGGCTCCGTCCTTTCTCCCCGCTACAGACCTCGCTGAACCACGCCCCCCTTGCCACAGACACACTATTAAGGGCCCTATCACTGCCTTGGCAGATGAGTGGACAAATTTAGACCCTCCTGAGAATGTTTTAGACTATGTAAGTAGTTTTCGTTATCGACTTTACGAAGCTAGAGTTATCGACTCTACGGAAGTTAGCCAAGTCTCAGGAAAAGATGCAGAAGTTGTTCGATCAGAAGACATGAAAAGTCCTCTCGAGGACAAGTAGAAGGGCGGTTAAATAATTCTGAAGTTCTTGTTAACTTATGCTACTGCTTATCATGAACCCTATAAGGAAGTTGTCATGTATGTGTCTCATGCATGTTTCATGCCCTGCTTGTCCACAGCAGTTTATCTAAACGGAAAACTTGCAGGGTAATGTTTGTAGGACGTGTCAGGCACCACCTCTCTGAGGTGACCGTCCATGTCTGGCCTTCAGAACCTCACTGTGAGTGTATTGGGCAATCGGGGAGCTGTCTATGTCTCTCCCATAGGTGGATCTCAAAACGAGATGATGAAAGAGAACAATAGGTTACTGTCGAAACATCGAGTGGGGAGATCCACCAGCTTTACCCCGCTTGCCGCACGAGAAGCGAATATACACTCTTAGAAAAAAAGAGTTTTATGCAAAAAAAAATGATGATAATGAACTGAAAGAACCCTTTTGGCACAGAGGTTCTTTATAGGCTATTATTCAGTCATATATTACATTATTCTGCAACATTTTGCAGTTGTAATTAAATTATTGTTTTTTAAACTGTTATTTTTATGTTAATTTTAATCATGCTGATTTTTGGAGGATAAAAACTGAAATGGCACTCTTCATGTGATATTGATTAATTACATTTTTTAACCCCCATATGTTGAATTTTGTGATCATTCACATGCATTGCATTTTGGGGTTCCAAATACATAGCGCTTTAGAACCTTTTAAGGTTCTATATAGAACAGAACCGAAGAGTGTACTTACTGAGAGGGAGGAGCGTGCCTGACAGCTATATGCCATAGGTAAGGGGGTGTGGCCTTACCTTGCAGTGGCTGCGCGCCTCTGTCTGTTAGCCAGATTTGGTGCAATTGGATGCTTCTGCAGAGGTCAGGTACAGGATGCCCTTCCTATAGGTGGATCTCTCCACTCTGATGTTTCAGAGAACCAGGGTGGCAGTAACCTATTGTTAGATGTTCTTCCTGCAGGAGCCCATGGATGGAGTAAGCAGCAGCATAGAGGACATAGAAATAGCACAGACAGCAAGAACAACACAGTTCCTCACAGATCAGCACGTAACAATACAATACGGTAATTACGACATGGTGTGAACGCATAGCAACTCATAATGTTATAAATGCACATAATGTAATAAGTATTACATTATGGTAGTAATAAAATGTTCATACTGTAATAGTTTTCTCAAAACGTAATAAAATCTCGAGCTCATAATGTAATACAAAAAAATTAAACATTTTGAAAATGTATTACATTATAAACTCACCAAAACATATTATTGCGTTAATGTAATAGCTTTTAAAACTAACACACACACACACACACACACACACACACACACACACACAATTAAACACACACATTTTAAAAATATACTGTAAAAGAATACCAATGTTTTATGTTAAATAAAAATGTAAAAATAATATTTCATAGTTGCATCTTGCAGGTAGTTAAATACTGGATTTATATTTTTAAGGATGTATAATTTAAGGTGAATAAGTTAATAAATAAGACATGTTTGGGTAAGTTTATAGCGGCTTTAAAAATGCTGGGTTGTTTTAACCAATTTTGGGTAAAATATGGACAAACCCAGCCATTAGGTTAAAATGTAATTTAAAAATGTAACCCAATGGTTGGGGTTGTCCATATTTTACCCAAAATTGGGTTAAAACAACCCAGCATTTTTTAGAGTGTAATGTAAGAATTTTATCACAATGTAAAAATTGTTATTACATTATGAACGAAGATTTATATTTTGAGAAATGATTACAATATGAACATTTTTTATTTCAGTAAAATTGTAATACTTATTACATTATGTGCAGTTTTTACAGTTATTGCATTATGAATAGTTGCTTCTGTGGTTAAAAAGTATATACTGTATATACCATAAACATATCGGTATACAGTAAATAAACAAGTAAGTCAGTAGGCCTATGTAAAGAAAGAGAAAGAAAGAAAGAAAGAAAGAAAGAAAGAAAGAAGAAAGAAAGTAAGAAAGAAAGAAAGAAAGAAAGAAAGAAAGAAAGAAAAAGAAAGAAAGAAAAGAAAGAAAGAAAGAAAGAACTTCTCATATATCATACCAATGTATACAGAGAATTCTGTATCAAAAGTCAGGGAAAGACCAGCCATCGGGAGCACTAAGCACTAGCAGGGGGATTTTCAGGGAGCACCACGCCCACAGAAAGTACCGGTGCTCCCGAATTGATGACCATTCACCACTCAATCCCTGATCATCGCAAACGATCTGTGATTGGACCATCGATCTCTTCCAACCATAGAGGCTAAGATACCCCTCGAGTCACTCATATCGCACAGATCTGCTCCAGCAGAGAGGCTGACTGCACAGAGAGAGTTCGCTTTGAATATACACGCATAACTTACATTTGGGGAATCCTGGTGAGTCAGAAAGAGTAGCCTATTCCTTTCACTTCAGAACATGAAAACAGATGTGTTTCGGCTGGGGTTAATCAAATTAATTGGATTATCCTTTTTGTTGTTCTTGTTCAGGTTTTGTTCACAGTTGAGCAGGTAAGCAGAATACTTTCTTTATGCAGGTGAATGTTTTGTGCTTGTTATTTTTGTCTGTAAATAATTGCCATTTTGTTAGACGTAGCCTATAATGATCCGCTTATATATTTTTGACAGAATCTCCAAAAGGCCCAGTCTGTGAGAGTAAAAGAGTAGCAAAACTCGAGAGAATGTAGATGTGAATTGGAGAACTGAGATAGCCTACAATCTATGTTTGTAGGCTATAAGTACGTTAAAATTGAGCCTTCACTCACAGCTCGAATTGGAAAACCTGTAAAATAAAAATCTGAAAAATGAGAAGTCTGCGCATTCGTGACTGCAGATCAACACTTTTCAGAGCCGTCTTCAGGCTGCGCTCAGCAGGGGAGCATTTATTTTCAATGGGTGGGCACTATGGGGACTTTTTTTTCGGATTCAGATATCAGATATCCTATTTTTATTATTGCTGCCTTTTCTGTTAGCTATTACCATGAAAGTGATGCAACCCATACAATAAACACATAAACCATTACACATTGTTGCAAGATGTGCAATATTTAAGAAATTTGATTAAATAATGGCTAAATAGGCCTATAAATAAATAAATAAATAAATAAATAAATAGTTCCAAGACCAACTGACAGGATAGTAGTTTACCTGCTTTCTCACTGGCGGAAGAGAGTAAAAAAGCTATACATCTTTATTCTGCTTTGCTCTAACAAGCATTTACTGTAGTAGCCTACTATTAAAAAAAACATCATGTAGTTACCTTTATCAAAACAAATAAAAAACAGCCACAACATACACAGATAGTATTCTACAATTTCAATTTACAAGAAAATATAGGCTTAAACACCTGTTTCTCACGGCGGGAGGGATATTTCAGGACAATGGACAGCTCAAAAACTGAACTAAAAGGCCGCCTACTAAACTATTAGTCTCATCACAACATAATGTGACAACACAATATAGTGAACTTTGACAGTACATAATGCCAGTTAGATAAATACAGCATGAAACTAATAATTTAGATAATGCCAGCTTTTAAAAATGGATAAGGCCGTTATCACCCCCAAATTTTTGGTATAAGCATGAGAGTGGGACAAAGTTGTTGTTTTATCAGAAGCTGGTGATCCAAAAACTACAATTTAGGTTTAGGGTCATTCAATGTTAAAAAAAAAAAAAATTAGCTACCATCCAGCTTTTTACCTCTTCAAGACAGTTCAACAAAGACTTTATGTCATAATTGTCCCCATTTTTTAAAGGGAGAGACACCTGTGCATCATCCGCATAAAAGTGATAAGGAACGTTGTGCTTTTCGGCGCGTCTTTTTAAAGATGTCTCGCCCGTGTTTTTCTGGTTGCGGTCGATATCTGTCACCTTCTGATGGGCACGAGTGTTGTTTTGTATGTCTGGGCTTTGAACATGCAAGAGCAGCACTCGTGGATGACTCATGTTCCTTTTGCGGGAACATGACCATCGCTGACACTGAGATCCAGACTCAATGATCTGAAAGTGAGAGTCCCCGTATCCACCACCCGCTCTGCTTCCTCTAACAGGGCTAGTAGCGCGGCTGGGGGACCGGGTGATCTGAGGGTTACGGTGTGGGGAAATCCGACGACACGTCCTCGGACCACGCCCCCCTCTCCAGTGTTGCAACCCGCGAGTGCCGCGGTGATTCAGGCGGGGCTTTCTACGGAGGTCCGCGTGTTTCATTCGGCGCTCCAGAGGAGGACACGATGTCGATCGCAGCATGACAAGGCGAGCAGGAGTCATTGGGAAGTGATGATGCGGCTGCGTTGCCTCCCTCGGGGTGCCAGCGTTGCCCGTGTCGGATCCCGAAATGACTGCTATGTTGTCCCGGGCAGCCGCGAGCATCGGGCTAGAGTGGAATCCTCCGCCCTGCCCCGCTCGCTCGCGGTTGGACGATCGGTTTTTGGGTGCGGCTGCCGCTGCTAAGCCTCAGCCCACCCCAATTCCTTTCTTCCGGAACTACATGAGGAGCTGACGAAGTCATGGAAGGCTCATTTGACCTCCCGTGTACGGCACACTCACTGCTGGCTTGTCTTCGACAGTTCGAGGGCAAGAGTGCGGTCCCACTGAAACCTTTTCAGAGGCTCCTGGGGCATATGGCATCCGCAGCTGCGTCGACGCCACTCGGATTGCTTCCATATGAGACCGCTTCAGCTGTGGCTTCGCGATCGAGTCCCGAGGTGGGCATGGCATCACGGTACGCTCAGAGTTCCAGTGACTCCGACCTGCCGTCAGACCTTCACCCCGTGGAGGAACCTCAGCTTTCTACGGGCCGGTGTTCCCTGAGAGCGAGTTTCCAGGCATGTTGTTGTCTCCACAGATGCCTCTGCCACGGGCTGGGCGCCATGTGCAATGGACATGCAGCCGCGGGCTCCTGGACAGGACCCCAGCGCCTCATGCATGTCAATTGCCTCGAGTTGCTGGCAGTACGCCTTGCCCTGCACCGCTTCCTTGCGTTGCTCAGGGGTCAACACGCACTCAGTCCGTTCAGACAATACCGCGACAGTGGCGTACATCAACCACCAGGGGGGTCTACGCTCTCGCCGTATGTCGCAACTCCGCCCGCCACCTCATTCTATGGAGTCAGAAACACCTGAGGTCCCTTCCGTGCTATCCACATTCCAGGAGTTCGGAACTGTGCAGCCGACGAGCTGTCATGGCTCCGTCCAGTCTCTGGCGAATGGCGACTCCATCCCCAGTCGGTCCAGCTGATTTGGGACCAGTTCGGGGACGCTCAGATAGATCTGTTTGCCTCCCACGACTCATCCCACTGCGCCCTGTATTACTCTCTGACCGAGGGCACGCTCGGCACAGACGCACTGGCGCACAGCTGGTCGCGGGGCCTACGCAAATATGCGTTTCCCCCAGTGAGCCTTCTCGCACGTACTCTGTGCAAGATCAAGGAGGACGAGGAGCAGGTCATTTTGGTCGCCCCATACTGGCCCACCAAGACCTGGTTCTCCGAACTGATACTCCTCGCGACAGCGCCTCCTTGGCCAATTCCTCTGAGGAAGGACCTCCTTTCTCAGGGACGGGGCACCCTATGGCACCCTCGCCCCCGATCTTTGGAGACTACATGTGTGGCTCCTGGACGGGTCGAGGCAGGTTTAAGTACCCTGCCACCTGCGGTGGCGGCTACTATCACCTCCGCTAGAGCGTCGTCCACGAGACACGCCTATGCGTTGAAGTGGAACCTCTTCGTCAACTGGTGTTCTTCTCGCCGAGAAGACCCCTGGAGATGCTCGATCAGTGTCGTGCTTTCCTTCCTGCAAGAAGGGTTGGAGCGAAGGCTGTCTCCCTCCACCCTGAAGGTGTATGTGGCTGCCATTGCCGCATATCACGAAGCAGTTGAAGGTAAGTCTCTGGGGAAGCACGACCTGATCATCAGGTTCCTGAGAGGAGCGAGGAGACTGAATCCTCCTCGCCCTCCTCTCGTACCCTCTTGGGACCTCTCAGTGGTTTTAAGTGCCCTGCAGAGGCCTCCATTTGAGCCTCTGCAATCAGTTGAGATTAAGTTCCTGTCGCTTAAGACAGCGCTCCTGGTTGCACTGGCCTCCATCAAGAGGGTAGGGGACCTGCACGCATTCTCCGTTGACGAAGCGTGCCTGGAATTCAGGCCGGCCTACTCTCACGTGATCCTGAGACCCCGGCCCGGATATGTGCCCAAGGTTCCTACCACTCCCTTCCGGGACCAGGTGGTGAACCTGCAAGCGCTGCCCCTGGAGGAGGCAGACCCAGCCTTGGCACTGCTCTGTCCAGTATGCGCACTCCGTGCTTACGTAGACAGAACGCGGTGTTTCAGGACCTCAGACCAGCTCTTTGTCTGTTATGGTGGGAGCCAGAAGGGAAGGGCTCTCTCAAAGCAGAGGTTGTCTCACTGGTTAGTGGACACCATTGCTTTGGCTTACCAGCAGCAAGGTTGACCGTGCCCCCTTGGTGTGACAGCCCACTCCACCCGGAGTGTGGCTTCCTCTTGGGCTCTAGCGCATGGCGCCTCGCTAGCAGACATCTGCAGAGCTGCAGGCTGGGCGACACCCAACACATTCGCTAGATTCTATAATCTCCGAGTGGAGCCCGTGTTCCCCTCTTGTACTCACTCACCCGGCCAGTACTGGACCCACTCAGGTGTCTTCGCTTGCTCGCCATTACACTCAATCGACTGGATAAGTGCGATTCTTTTCAGCTGAGCCTTCTACTGAAGCCCTGAGTTCCTCCAGCACTGCTGATGCTGACGGTGCTGTTGCCTGGACGTCGGCGAGGTGCCTCCGTGTGCATGGTTCCTGCTAAGTAACCCCCACATGTGTATTTCCACTGTAAGCCTCTCGGAGCATGTGTCTTCCCTCGGCAAGCCACATTGCCATCCCTGGAGTTAAGGTTTCAGCCACCCTACGGGTTGGTGTCTCCAGTGTTCTCCATACGTAGCCCCCTGGGCCGTATGTGTACTCCTAAGTCCTCCCTACGGGTAGGCATGCTGCGGCATATTCCCTAGGGATATGCTCCCCAGTGTACCTTGGTATTCCTGTGTCAAGTAGGACTCCTCGTCAGTAAGTTAGTGCGTCAGGGGTTCAGACTTGCGCAGGGCACTGGAAGACAGCTGTGAAGGTGGCGTGATTACACGTGGGACCCCCATCTCCGTCATTCCGACGTAACTCGGAGTGACTACGAAGGGGAACGTCTCGGTTACGTATGTAACCCTCGTTCCCTGAGTAGGGAACGGAGACGTTACGTCTCCCTGCCACTTCCGCTGTACCGCTGGGTAGATGCCTGAGTTCAGTCTCGGCTCCTCAGCGAAGACATACTGCGGTTGTGTCCGCTTCCTCCTTTTATACACATGGTGAGGCGGAGATACGCTATGCAAATTCCGCAGACCCATGGCATTTCTTTGCCATTGGCTCGTTTTTTAATACTCGAAGAGGATTGGCTTTCTAGGCGAAACCCCCATCTCCGTCATTCCGACGAAACGTCTCCGTTCCCTACTCAGGGAACGAGGGTTACATAAGTAACCGAGACGTTCACTTAACTAGTCACATCCAAAGCAGTTTCTAAAGCCCTTGCATTCTAACTATCCTTGATTCAAGTTTGGATGTGTGTCTCTAGTTCTGAAATCTTCTCCGTCAGCACGATCATTCCAGGAGCGACCAGTAAGTACAAATATTGATTGTACAAGTTCTCCTATTCACATGTGCTAGAGTTATTCTCTTTTACCTTCATAGGTGTCCTTTTTTGTTGTATATGAAGAGTTCAGATGCAAAAGCCTCTAAGTGCCATTTTAAATTTTCTTCTAAAATGATAATTTTGATCAAGTTTGTATATTTAAGTTCAGTAATTTCACTTAAATGGCAATGAAGATTACCTATTAATTGTCATTTAAGTGAAATTACTGAACTTAAATATACAAGCTTGATAAAAATGGTCATTTTAGAAGAACATTTCAAATGGCATTTAGAGGCTTTTGCATCTGAACTCTTCATATAGTCATACTGTGATTCTCTTTTATGCTTTCTTTAAAATAGGGTTTGTTACAGATTTTTCTGAACAACGCTTAGAAGAAAATGGGGACAACATATGTAAGTCGTATATATTTTTTTATTATAACGTTTGACAAATCTTATGCAGCTTATGAACTTTATAAGTAATTTACATTAGAAATAAATTGTTGTTTTGATTTAGCCTATTAATTCTGCTTCTTTCAAATTGGTACTTTAAATGTACATTTGTTCATTCAAGGAGAACTCCGGTCAATTTTACCATTGAGCTCATTTTTTAAAAATTGGTGTTGCCGACACCGTGTTATCCTCTTTTAAAATTCGCACCCTGTTGACTTCAATGGGGCATGTTCTAAACCTGCTTTTAGCCTCTTAACATCCTTGATTCGTCATTACGAGTGCACAGCCATGTGAGTGGTGTTATTAAGAGTGATCACGGTCAAACAGACTGCAGTAGATGTGAAAGATATGAATAAAAATGATTTTAATTCAGCCAGCTCACATACCTGTATTTACTTCCTGTTTTCGGTCGAAGTCCACAGTAGTTGATTGTCGAGTTCGCGTGTTAAGAGGCTAAAAGCAGGTTTAGAACATGCCCCATTGAAGTCAACAGGGTGCAAATTTTAAAAAGAGGATAACACGGTGTTGGCAACGCCGATTTTTGTCATTTTTGTCTGTACTGACAGCACTACAAATGAACACAAAATGAGCTCAATAGCCGCTTTCCGAACCAAGTAGTTACAGGAACTTAGTTATAGGACCTGTCCACTTCTAAACTGCAGGAAGCTACACTGTAAAAGTACAGGGCCTTGTTGTAATAATGTACAGCAAAAGATTGTAATTCCCCAGTAATGTACTGTAATTTTTTTTGTATTGTATTGTTGTTTTTGTCCTGTACTTTTTCTTTTTTTCCCTGTCCAGCGCTTTGATCAACTCATGGTTGTTGTAAGCGCTATATAAATAAATAATTGATTGATTGATTGTAATATCACAGATATAAAATTACAGTAAATTGCTATAAGTAGATTTCACAGTATATTGCTGTAATCCTTACTGTGAAAGTCCTGCAAAATGTATCCAATTATTTATTGTTTACATTTATTGTTTAAATTTAAATTTTTTCAGTGTAGTTATTTTAGTCTTTAGGCCTACATTTTTAAATATGGATATTTTTCTAACAAGAACTCATTGCCCCTAGCCGTTTGGGACACTTTTATGATGGATAGATACACTTGATAGACTTGTGGAAAAATGGTGCACATTCACTAAAGCTTGGTAGAGCCAGGACCTTTTTTAATATAACTCCAATTGTATTCATCTGAAAGAAGAATGTCATATACATATAGGATGACTTGAGGGTTATGAAATTTACATTTGGGTGAACTATCCCTTTAATGTCAGAACATACAGTCAGATCCAGAAAGAGAGAAAGAACTGGATAAAAGAGCAGAGGAACTGGACAACAGATCGAAGAAGTTGGATAAAATAGCGAAGGAACTGGACAAAAGGGAGAGTGAACTGAAGGAGACCGGAGAAATGAATCTGCAACGCAACAGTGAGAATTCAGACACACCTAACAGTAAGAATCATGGTAATGATTTACATTTTGACTAATGCATATGATGGCAGAGGATCGTGAAATAATTATAATTACTTAATTTTAGCACAAAAAAAACAAAAAACAAGAACATTGTCGTACATCCCATGTTTTGAATTTTATGCTATTTTTTGTTAAGCATCCACTTTGTCAATTTTATTGTGCAATTCAAAAAATGTGGGTGTGTTTGATGCTTTTTAATGACTGAATACAGTTGCTGGTTCACTCAAAAGGAACCATAGAGTGAAGTGGAACCATAGGTCACGTGATAATGACAACATGGCGGATGTAGTGCATCCAGATTACATTGATACTACACACACTCATACCACTAGTTTTTTAGTGAGCGTGAAGTAATTACTTGTTAAAAATAAAGAGAGTATGCGATTTCGGATGCATTAATTTGCTGCAACCCAAATCGCCTACTTATTACACGCCCTAAAAGTATGTACTCTTTTTGTGAAGAAAACGAACATACTTTTGAGTTTGTAGCAGAAGAGTAGACAAGCTTTGGGACAAAGTATCACACAATTAAATAACATCCTCCAAATTTAATTTAATTTATCCCTTCTGTATCGAAGAAATGCAGAAACACGTTGATCCGCAGTCACAGGTCTTTCATGCGGAGACTCTCCTCATATTAATGCATTGTTACCGATGACATATAACATGGATAACAGTAAAATATATATATTTTTATCAGCTTAAATGTTGAGTATTAGTCACTCAAACCCCTTAACTATGTAACTATCTTCTACTTAGTAGTTGTAGTCATGTTTGTTGTTCTGAACTGAATCCTCCTCCAAAGCGCAATGGGTTGTGGGCAGTATTAGCCGTTATAGTGAGCACGGCTCCACACTTAGAAAACAGACCATGCCGGTTAGAAATTTTGTCCGAAACAGCACCGATACCAAGTGAGTGTGACGTTTCAGCATCAGAGTCCGCGAAAGTGATTAGAGAGTATGGGTGAGAATTGTTGCATTATTCCAAATAAGTAGATTATGATCTACAAATAAATGTAAAGAGATTTACAAAAAATACATAAAATTCACAAACAAATAGATTGAGATGCACAAAAAAATGTCAAGAGTTTCACAAAAAATGATAAAACTCACAAATAAATAAAATAAGATTTGCAAATAAAAAATATATTTACAAATATTGTTTATGCCACAAACACAACTCTGCTGGCATTTATTTGTGAACCGCTCTCTGTGCATTTGTAAATCCCCTCATGCAAAAAATCATGTAAAGCCTTACATGATTGGTCGTAGCAAGAACATGCTACTGTACGATTCTCAATGTGGCCGTTATCTGATTGGTGTCACAAGTGTTATCTGTGTTTCTTCAGTTTCCCCTGTCACACCCAATCGTGACAATTGGCTTGAGGAAACGGTGGGTGGAGTCCACTTATTTGTGGATTTGTCTGCACCTCGATGCTATAAGTGTTTTAAAATTCACAAATGCGTGAGGGGATTTACAAATGCACAGAGCACTGGTTCACAAATAAATACCAGACAGAGTTTTGTTTGTGGCATAAAAAATAGTTATTTTTTTATTTGCAAATCTCATTTGATTTATTTGTGAGTTTTATATATATATATTTTTTAAACTCTTTACAATTATTTGTGGATCATAATCTATTAATTTGTAATAATGCAACAATTCAGTCAGGTCACATTCATTCACGGCTCGGTTATCAGCTCCTGCAACTCCCAGCAAACACAGAATGTTCCCCTAACGTTCCCCTAACATTCCCGTATGTTTCCTATTTGGTTATTTTTTGGAAACCAAATAAGAACGTTCTGGGAACGTTCCTGTAGGTTATTTTTTTAGGTTCTCCTAAAAGAAACGTTCCCAGAACGTTCTCCTAACCTTAAGGGAACGTTGTATTTATGGTATTATGTCATTAGGTAAATAGACTATATTTTGTGAGCATACAATTGATATGATATGTTAAAATCTGTTTTATTTGTCAATTGAGACTTCATTTACTGACTCAACGCATCGAAATTATAATTTGAAGTTTTAGATACATTGCTATGAAGTGCATGTCTTCCCAAAACAGATTTGCTGTCATTACGAGACCTGTAATCATTCTGGGAATATAGCATTATAATGTACTGTTCCAAGCCAATATATGTGCTCCTCAAAACATCACTATGAACAAGGGATACACTTGACTTGGTGCATAAATCATATACCATCACTATTGTTTATTTTATATATGTTCCCTGTCCCTCTCCAGAATCCATTGGTTCCAGACTGTGCTGTTGCTGTTGACCATCTGGACTGTTACTGGTGCTGGAGCTTGGATTTCCAGGGATTACTGATCACTTCACTCCAAACCTCTTACAAAGATCAATAGCAGGATTAGTTTTAATATGTAACCATTGTATATCAACATGAAATATTCATTCAAAATCATCTACGTGGGTTAGCTGCCTATTTATACAGTAGCCTACATAGGAATGCTTTGAGTGACGTGCTTGTGCATGTTGCCTAAGGGAACGTCTGCCAATCCCTACTGCATTAAACGTATACATTTTTAAAGTCCAAAGCTTGTAGAAGGTTCCTATGGAAGCTTGTTTCTGCCACTGGAAAAATAAAATTCTGAGAAAATAAAGTCACAGTTGCGAGATATAAAGTCGCAATTCTGAGAAAATAAAGTCGCAATTGTGAGGAAAAAATACAGAATTACAAGTTTACTTCTCGCAATTCTGACTTTATAACACATAATTGACAGTTTATATCTTGAAATTCTGACATCTTTTGAATTGTGAGATATGAACTTCGCAATCGCGAGTTATCAGGCCAATTCTATGGGAAAAAAAACCCTTTCCCCCTCAGAATAGTTTATATCGCACATTTCTGACTTTATAACATGCTTGCGACTTTATATCTCACAGTTCTGACTTTATATCTCGCAATTCTGACTTTATATCTCACAATTCTGACTTTATATCTCACAATTCTGACTTTATATCTCACAATTCTTACTTTATTTCTCGCAATACTGACTTATATCTCGCAATTCTGACTTTACATCACGCAATTCTGACTTTACATCTTGCAATTCTAACTTTATATCTCGCAGTTCTGACTTTATAACACATTATTGTGAGTTTATATCTCGAAATTCTGACATCTTTTCTCAGAATTGTGAGATATAAACTCGCAATTGCGAGTTATCAGGCCAATTCTATGAAAAAAATACAACATTTTTCCCCTCAGAATAGTTTATATCTCACAATTCTGACTTTATATCTCAAATTCTTACTTTATTTCTCGCAATTCTTACTTTATTTCTCGAATTCTGACTTAATATCTGCAATTCTGACTTTATATCTCGCAATTCTGACTTTTTATCTCACAATTCTGACTTTATAACACACAATTTGGATTTTATATATCGGAATTCTGATTTTACAACACGCAATTTCTGACTTTATATCTCGCAATTCTGACTTTATATTCGCAATTCTGACTTTATAACACACAATTTTGATTTTATATCTCGGAATTCTGATTTTACAACACGCAATTCTGATTTCATATCTCGCAATTCTGACTTTATATCTCGCAATTTTGACACACAATTACCACTTTAAAACATGCAGTTGCAACTTTATATCACACAGTTCTGACTTGATATTCGCAATTCTAGAAAATAAAGTCAGAATTGTGAGATGTAAATGCAATTGTGAGGAAAAAAGTCAGAATTGTGAGATAAATTACCTTTTAATTACCTAGGTCGCAATTACCTTTTTTATTTTTTATTCTGTGGCGGAAACAAGCTTCCATAGGTTCCTATTGGTAAGACTGACTTACTACAGCTGAAATTGAACAAAAAAACCCTTCATGTATTTACAGTACACAAAATTACTGTAATTCACCAAAAGGTTTTTTTTCATGTTGTAGTTTCCTATTGACCAGACTGACTTACAATAGGTGAAATACTGCCAATACCCCCCTTCTTGTATTTTCCAATTATAAACAATAATTTTTTATATTTTTATTTTTATAAAGGGTTTTTGGTGATATACTACAGGTGAGATTTTGCATTGTTCGTCAGTAATAAGTCAGTCTGGTCACTAATGTACTACAACCATGGCCGTAGCCAGCAATAATGGCGCTTTTCCACTGCTGGTATGGCTTGGTACGGCTCAGTGACGGTTCGGCGCAGCACGGCATGGCTCGGTTCGCTTTAACTCAGTTGCTTTTCCACTGCAGTTAGTACCAATTTAAAGTGGGTGGGATTATAGACTGATCGATAACAGCGGTGGCTGTTACTGGCTATTTAAATCTAGCGGGTTTGGTTTCCTGTTTCGATGTCTATTGGTCGCAAATACAATGATAGTGACGATTTTGTCTGACCAATCAGTGATCTGCAGTGTTTCACGTGACATTTTAGTATCGGTTACGATACATTTGTAACCTCAACAGAGGTGGTACCATTTAAAGCGAGCCGAAGCGAGCTGTACCGTACCATGCAGTGGAAAAGCACCACAAGTGAGCCAAACCGATGATGATGTGAAAATGATGTGAATTTCTATATTTGAAGAAAGATGTTATACAATTAAGATGGGACATGTTATTTTTTTTTGTAATCTGAATTCAGTGCTCATATTATTTTGGGCCTTATTTATTTTTTTGTCGTTGTTTATTTTTTGTTACAAAAAATGGTTAGTTCCAATCCTTGATTGTGATTGGTCAATAGCTGTGCTTTATTGATGATATAACACGGCATTGACCGCTTCACCCAACGGTTCTATTTTTCACTGCGCAACACTACAGTTCCTTGTTTTTATTTGAGCTTTCATGCATACTGTATTACACACTGTTGCTGTTCACGGTCAATGACTATTTTTTCTAGTGGAAGGAAGGCTTTTAGTGATTTCACTTCATGAAAGTTTCACTAATACATATTTTTTTGACTTTAATATTTTTCCACTTTGCGTCGTGCCTAACAACGGCCTTCAGCTGTTACTTATTCACGACATAGCACAGCCTCTCGTACCTTATTGCTTACTTAGACAACCATTGTGTTTTGAACCTAAAGGGTCTATAATGGTAGTGGAAGGAATGGAGATACTACCCTGACAACTATAGTCACATGGGCAGTGGTGGAATGTAACGAAGTACAAATACTTTGTTACTTTACTCTAAGTGCATTTTCACGTATCTTTACTTTACTTAAGTAGAATAAATAGTGCATACTTTTTACTTTTACTTCGTTACATTTTGCAGCAATTATTATACTTCCTACTCCACTACATTTCTACAACTTCTGTTACATTTTTGTTACAAAACGTAATCTGACCGTCAGTCCATTGTCCACGTTTGTCTCTCCAGTGACGTTTGGTTGCCATAGATATATCAAACTCGGTCACACTAAATGCGCCTTCGCACGCAGTGCATTCTAATCGTGCAATTTATACACGAAAATTTGTATTTACGTGCATAGGAAACGCACTGTGTGTAATATACGGTTGGTTAGGATTATGGCAAGCCAAAGAGGTTCAGAATTACACCATAAATTAATCACGTTTAACTGCCAAACATAGTTATTAACATATAGTAAGGATAAGCATGATGTGTATATTGCCTAATTAATTGCAAGCTTGTTTCAGAAATGGTGACAACTAATTTTTTCCATCATTATATGAGTATTAGGTTGAATGAGTTAGAATGAATGTTTTATTAATCATTAGAAAATAGACATTAAGAATAGATTGTTATGCAAGTACTTTCTTTTAATACTTAAAGTACATTTAAAAGCAGGTACTTTTTACTTTTTACTTAAGTATGGTTGTCATTGTGTTACTTCGACTTTTACTAAAGTAAATATTTATCTGGTTATTTGTACTTTTACTTAAGTACTGAAATTCAGTACTTCCTCCACCTCTACACATGGGTCATTGAAACCTATAGCATGAGTAGTGAGAACTTGAGTTTCTTAGTTGAAGTCTACTTTACTGTTTTGAGAAGACTCCTGTTTAAGAGCCTGGCCAAATCCAACCTTGAAGAAGCTGTGTGTCTGTGTGTATGCTAGTATTCTTGGTTACAGATTAAGGAAAAAGTGGCATTATTGGAGATGGCATTATTGAAGTGGCATTTCTTCGACATGCTGGTCCCTAGACACAGTCTTGTGATCTCTAAGGACCACTAACTCAGGGTCCTGGTGGCAGCCGAACAGACTATGGAGATGTGCTACTGCTTATCAGTCCATGCATGGGAAATACTATGTGTATCTATTTATTAGCCAATCACAAGCATTTAACACATAGCAAGGATGTATAGCTAAGACCTTGGTGAAGGGTACTGCTGTGATCTTTGTAAGCGGGCGGCCTAAAAACTCCTTGTGAGTCTTGAAGCTGACTTCTGTTGATGAAACTGCAAACTATCTTCAATAAACTTTCTTGAATTGATTATAATTCTGACACTTGTCTTAAATTGACAGTAATTCAAACCCCTGTGCCTGTTTTTTCAAAAGGTTTAATCCAGATAAAATTGATCCGGATTTAGTAATCCTTTTTTTTGTTTCGATCCGTGATCACATAATCCAGTTTACGTTGTCAGACAGTTTTTAAAGCATCATTGAATTGGATACAATCTGATCTGGATAGGAACTTTGGGGCCAGTTGTTCAAAGGTAAGATGATCGGATTTTGGTTATCGGATTGGATCAAATCTTGAAAATAGGTTGTTCAAAAGGAAAGAAGGAATCTGAAATCAGATTAGATAAAGGATTGGATTCCTTTATCTAACCTAGTTTTAATCTGGATCAAACCTTCAGTTTGTGTTGTTCAAAACTTGTCAGTGGGATTTGGATAACTTTGATCCAAAAAAACAGGATAATCCTGATCCCAACAGGGGATTTCAAGGTGGATTTCAGGAAGAAAATGTGGTAAAATTTTAATATTGGTCAAATAATACATTTGTATCATTAGTGTATATACTTTTATTTATATTTTGCACTTGACTTGTGTAACCGTTGTAACAGTGATCAAAGTAGACATAGGCTGACAATTAAGCTATTCAGTAGTAAAGTAAAAATAAAATAAAAATGATCTTGTGTCCATTTGTGTTTTGTCTCAAAATAAGAAACACTTACAGTGACCCCATGTTGGCTCTTCTACCTGTTCTTTACATAGCTGGTAGCCCACATTGTGATATGTTGTCCCATTTAGAGCACTGGTTATCCGGATTTGGTAATCTTAAAAATGTGTATCTGGATCAGGGTGATCCAGTCCAATGTTGCTTTGAAAAATCGGCATAAAAGTTAGACGGATTACTTGATCCTGGATAGGAAAAAATGGATTTCCAAATTCGAATCATTTTGATCCAGATTAAATGTTTTGAACAACTGGCCCTTCAGGATCACCAAATCTGGATAACCATACAGGATAGGAAATCAAAATGTAGAACTATAGATATGTAAAGAGCAACAAGTAGACAAGTAGTCCAACCTCCTGCATTCTACCAGAACGAGCAAACAGGACATGCAAGGGACGCAATAGTTAGACACTATTTCTGATTTGGATTTGTTTTGGATTTCAAAAATCATTTTTTTTGTTATTCTGTAATCATTGCCTGCATCACTAATACATATTCTAAAAACAAATATTTTTGATTGTGATGATTATATATATATTCAATTAGTGACAGAATAAAATTTATTGTTTTTGGTCAATTTTGACAGCTGTTTGGGGGATTATTTTATGAGGCCAAACTCTTTTCACTTTGCTGTAGGCCTATACTGAAAGGCTGAATACGTTAAAGCCTACCTAATCACTGTAGCCTGATGGATGAACAAATACAATTAAAACCTTATGAATAAATATGATATCTTGTAAGATTCTGCATGATCCAAATATAGTATTATTTGATACATTTTTACAGTTCTCATTACATTTTGGGCATGAAAAATCCACCCTGAATCCACCCTTCTGATGGGATCAGTTTAATCCACATTTTTTGGATCAAAGTGATCCAAATCCTACAAAAAAGTCCTGAAAAACTCAAACTAAAGGTTTGATCCGGATCAAAAACCAAGATTGGATTACGTGATCTAATCCGATTTTGTAATCCTTTTTTTTTCTCTTTTGAAAAAAAAACAACATTTTCAACATTTGATCCAATCTGTTATCCAAATTCTTGGATTACTTCTGAAAAACCGGGACCATGGTCTTAATAATCATATCTGGTCCTTGGGTATTTACAGTGAATCTATACAATGAAATCTGTAAAAAGAAATGGAAAGAGCTATATTTAATTATTTATTTTAAACAGAACAAATACAGAAAAAAGTCAGTTACCTCTTTATTTCAGTGGTTCACTCTAATTTAACAAAAAAGTGTGAAACTTATTAACATAATTAACAGCAACATTTAGCTATGGTATTATCATTGTTACAATCAAAACCACTTCTCATAATTATATTGTTTACAAAAAGTAGGCTAATAAAAAATAAACACTGCAAACCAAAGTCTGCAAACTGCAAAACAAAACCAAAGTTCGGATCATTTTACTGACTCGGATCTTTGAATCTCATTCATCAAAATGAACAAATCTTTTTTCAAGTCATTCATTTCAGCAGAATATCATTAAATGTTACTAGTCAAATACCCAAACACATTAAATGTTTATCACATTTAGAATAAGAAAAGGTTGATAACAAAAACGATTCATTTCATTGCTTATCAGGCCTACTGTAAAGAAAAGGGGTGTTGGGTCTTGCGTTCATCACGTGACAGCTCGAGTCGCTCACACACACGCAGAATCAGATCTGCTTCAGCAGAGCCTCTGACTGCACCGGTAGAGAGTACTGCGCAATTAACATACACATACATTTTTGGGGGAATCCTGGTAAGTCAGAAACAGCATTCCTTACTTTCACTTCATTTTAATTTTACAGAAGATAAAATCTCCAAAAAGTGTAGGTTGCATGTAGTCATATCGTGATTCTCGTCGTTACATTTATGCTTTCTTCTAAATGGGTTTTGTTACAGATTTTGTGTAAAACAGCGCCAAACCTCAGAAAAAATGGGGGCAGCAAATGTAAGTCATATATTTTTAATTTTTAAAGTTTGACACAGCTAACGTAATTATGCAGCTTATGAACTTCACAAGTTTTTCACATTAATGCAGTTGTTGTTTTGATAGTCTTTTAATTCAGCTTCTTTCAATTTAGTACTCTAAATATACATTTGTTCATTTAGCAGAAGCATATCCGTGTAAAAAGATCATCAGTGAAAAATGATAATAAATAAATGATACAATGAAAATCCATAAAAGCAAAACATTCACACGATAATTGGAGTGTTTCAGAACAGTTAAAACATGATAGCAAGAGGAATAAACTAAACCACACACAAACAATAAATAAATAAATAAATGTGTAGTGTGCTGTTGGCTCAGCTGGTAGGCTACATTAAAATAGCAATAATATCACAAGTTCAGTAATGCTTCATTTTCCTAAGAGTTAAGTCGGTTGTAGAATGCAGTTAGAACTCCTGTAAATTACTGAACAGAATGGGATTAATCACTAAAAGGTGAACTGACAACCTAATTTAACTGCAGTGTGTAAGTGGCCTATGACTTTCTTTGTCATCTTGCATCGGTTGAGGGCGTTTTTTGGAATAAGATAAAGTTAGGATGCCATGTTTAATACTACTTGTTGATTAAGGTTAAAACACAACATCGTTCAGTATTTGCTTTCAGTTAACATGAAGGACTAGAGCATTAGCCAGTCTTGATAGTTAATAGTTTGTTGGGTTTGTCAACAAGCTAGTACATTTACATTTATTCATTTAGCTGATGTTTTACCCAAAGCTACTTACAATTGCTACATATGTCAGAGGTCACATGCCTCTGGAGCAACTAGGGGTTAAGTGTCTTGCTCAGGGACACTTGCTGGTGTCTCGCAGTGGATTCGAACCCGGGTATCTCACACCAAAGGCATGTGTCTTATCTCACTACGCCATCACCACCAGCCCTAGTCTATTGTGTAGGGCTGACCACCTAGCTAGTCCAATGTGTTTTGCAAATGTGCTTTCTACGACTGGGTAATATGATGGCTATATCGTGGCGATGACATAAAGAGCAAAATGTAACCTTTTCTATAGGCCTACCCTTAAAGGGTTAGTTCACCCAAAAATGGAAATTAAGTCATTAATTACTCACCCCCATGCTGTACCAACCCAGTAAGACCTTCGTTCATCTTCGGAACACAAATTAAGATTTTTTATTAAATCTGAGAGCTGGATCATCCTCCATAGGCTTCCTGAAGGGACTGAGCTCTTGACAGCCCATAAAGTCATTAAAGAAAATGTTTAAATATTCCATGTGCCTACAGTGGCACAATTATAAGTTTATCAAGCGACGAGACTATTTTGTGCGAAAAAAAACAACATAAATAACGACTTTATTCGACTATTCCATTACTTCCTTATGGGCCTTGAGACGAGAGCTGAAAGAGATTTCCAGAACGCATGCGCGAGAACTGAGATGAGGAACGTTCTTCTTCGACTACTTCTTGTTACCGGCTGCTCACTCGCTTAGGAAGTATTACTGCTGCCATCTACTGTAGAAAATGATGTGCTGATATAGCTGGAAGCGCAAAACTTTCTGTTTACAAGCAGAGGAAGATGCACGCTGTGCATATGCTTTTCAATTACCGTATTTTCCGCACTATAAGGCACACTTAAAAGCCTTTAATCTTCTAAAAAACGGCAGGAGCACCTTATATATGGATCATCATCTTATACGGTAGGTGGCGGCATACTCCTGAAGCGGTGAGCAGCCGGTATAACAAGTAGTCGAAGAAGAACGTCCTCTTCTCAGTTCTCGCGCATGCGTCTGGGAAATCTCTTCAGCTCTCGTCTCAAGGCCCATAAGGAAGTAGGAATAGTCCGAATAAAGTCGTTATTTTTGTTTTTTTTCGCACAAAAAGTAGTCTCGCGGCTTGATAAACTTATAATATAGCCACTGTAGGCACATAGAATATTTAAACATTTTCTTTAATGACTTTATGGGACGTCAAGTGCTAGTCCCTTAGGAAACCTATGGAGGAGTGATCCCACCTTCTCAGATTTAATCAAAAATATCTTCATTTGTGTTCCAAAGATGAACAAAGGTCTTACGGGGTTGGTACAGCATGGGGGTGAGTAATTAATGACTTAATTTTTATTTTGGGGTGAACTATCCCTTTAATATATTGTGGTATGCAAATATATCTGTGAAGTTTTTAGTTTAGCAGGAATTATTGACACGTCAGAGCAAAAAGGGAACATGGATGAATGGATTACGCTATTGAAAGTGTGAAAAAGGAACTCGTTCAGTATTCACACACTGACAGGCAGCTAATTAGCTCTTAAAGTGTGTCATTAATGGTAATCATACAACAAAGTACAAAGAGAAAATCAGACTAATAAGTATTTGTGTGTATTTATTTACAGAGTGAAGATAATGTTGGCTCAGCAAAAATAAAAATAAAATAAAAAATGAATTCACGCAACAGTTTGCTAGTTACATTGAGTTAAAGGAACTTCATTTGTAGCATAAAAAAGTTTATTAGTCAAAAAAAGTTTAAAAAAAGTCACTCCAACCACTTCAGTAGTAATGTCCCTTTTCGCACTTTTCCATACCAGCTCGACTCGACTCGCTTTTTGCTCTGTTTTCCATTGCAGACTGTACCGCCACAAATAGTAACCGGTTCGTTCATAGTGACGCCTTTCCGTTCCTTGTTGCCCCATCAAGCTCTTGCTGGATCCTCTCTTAGGCAACCAAACAAAGGAAAGTCTGCACCTCCTCGTTTGACCACGGCGTATTCTTCCGATGTTGCCATAATAATAGTAGTTAGTTAGTAACTATCTCTGGTAACTATCAAACTATTTAAAAATGATGGGGTTATTCTGGACACTCCATCTGGCGCGTGTAATGATGACGCAGTGAATAGTAACAACGATTCTCTGACCAATCAGCAGTCGGCATTGTTTTCACGTCACATTTTAAGTATCGCCTCAGCTCGCTCAGAACCTCGCCGGAGGTGATACAAAAAAAGTACCTGAAAGCAGGTACAACTTTTACACAGTGGAAAAGCAAACAAAGGCAAGCTCAAGTCGGGCTGATACTGTGTAGAGGAAAAGCGTCATCAGACAAGTCATTTCACTCGGCAGCTGTTTTAAAATGGATCTTTTTGAAAAGGGAAACAGCAAATTCTCCAAAACGTATGATTAAAGTTCATATTTGAAATCACCAATGAAATCTGTCAACAGCTGTCTCATTAATTTTTGTTTCTAAACGCTTGAAATCATGACAGAAAATGTCATTTTTCATGATCTCAATCTGTGGTTAGAAGCAGAGTTTCTAGATTGCATGATGTGGACTCAATCCTTATCTTGAGCCAAATAAGCAAGCTGATTAGTAGTACAACCTGTGTCTTTAATTTAAAATATCTACAAATTTCATTTACATCTTTTAGTTTGTCAAGAAATTTAAAGCACCATTTTTGAAGACTGCGCATGTGCAACGGTGTTCTACAAAGAACAAGCCTATGATTGAATCTGGAAATAAAGTGAAATAACTGAGAAAAAAAATTAAATATTCATCAGATACCATGTCTGTAATTTATATCAAAAGATCTACCATTAATTTGATATCAAACAGTTTCATTTAAATAAGTTATTACTCCACCACATGCAGGACGTCATAAACCAACATGCTTGAAAGACCTCTTAGCTACAGTATGGTTTTGGGTAACAGTCGTGACTAGCTAGTTGATTTTCTTTCAACAATGCATTGTACTATAGTAATGAAGCATCAGAGTTACATTGTTACGGGAAACAAACCCCAGAGCTTCTGATTTTACCAATTGGCAATTGGCTCTTATTTAGAAGGTGGGACTTATTCCGCCAAAATGAGCGTCTGCACATTTTCCCATTCAAAACAACTTGTTCGTGATTCTAATCCTATAGTCTATGGTTCTAGCCCTCGAATCAATTAATCGTATCTATTTCTGTTAAAATTCACAGCTAACAAGATATTAATCACAGTCATTGCTTATTGAGTCAATGTGAAAGTGACCTGTGACGGTAACCCATACTCAGAATGTGTCCTTTGCGTTTAACCCATTGGTGAACACACATTATGAGTAAACACACACCAAGGTTCTTATAGTTAAATGGTTAAATTAGTTTTTATTTTAATCCCATTTTTAAGTTTCCTATAAATTTCAGTTAAGTTTTATTTTTTATTTTGTGAACACATTTCTCTTTAGACTGTTTAGTTTTAGTAATTCTAGTTTAGCATTCTAGTTAAAGACATTTAATTTCAGCAAAGTTTAATGTTTGCAGTTAATACTAATAAAATAATTGTTCGAGATTGAACAAAGAACCAAACAAATGAAACTTAAAAGTAAAAATTATTCGTTCATACTCCTTCGTATTAAAATGAATTCTTGTTGAACGTGGTGTATAAGAAAAAAACATGATGATTATTATTAACTGATTATGTTTATTCTTTTATGTTATTTATATGATTAATCCTTCCAAACATTATTCTTGTATTAATCATTTTATGCTTTTTGCCATCATACTCATATTCATGTGTTCTATTCAGACCAGACATTTAGTTTATTTCTACTCTGCCAAATGTTTGCGTTATTTGTTGGCAAGACATGCAAGGCTATTTATTTTTTCCGTTTTCTTCTCAGTGTGGTATCTTGTCTAAAATGTGTGGTATCTTGTTTAGTTTCACATCAGATGGTTATCTCTTACTTGGAATTAATGTTCAGCTGTATTTGCATAAGGTCTATGATGATTAAATACGTATTTGGCCATTTCTGCTTCTTAGGGCTGGTTTGTGCAAAAAGCGGTTTTGCTTTGATAAAAAAAAGAAATACACGGGCTAAACACCTCAACTTAGAATTACAGATAACAGACAAACATACTTATCTCCAACTTCATCATACACTTTTACTTTGTTTGATGTTATCAGATGCATAAGTCTTCTGGTGTAAGCTTGTTCCCTTTTGAGAGGTCTCTCTCATTGCACAAGCTTGCGCTATAGACCAACGCTGCTTTTGTGCCATCGAAGGGTAACACCCCCTTTTGGGGAAACAAACGGATGCCCCCGAGAGCAGAACTTGCGTAGATGCACACGAACAACAAATCACAAGACATCTGGAAAGATTTCTTCAATGCAATGATGGGATTTAAAAGCCCTTCACACAAGTAGGGCTGCACAATGATGGTTAAACTGATAATCATTGTTATTCTCATTTGAGAAATTTCTTATTTTATCCAAATTATGGCACTTTCATGTGAACACAAATCAAAAGAATGTCAACTCATATGCAGGGTTTATTTGCCAGAAATACTGTAAGTCACAATACCAAGAAACGGTCTCGTGCTACGCATGTGCAACCCTCGTTCCCTGAGTCAGGGAACAGAGACGTTACATCGGAATGCACGGAGAATGCGGGATTCGCATATAAAGCCTAATCCTCTTTGAGTATTTAAAAACGAGCCAATGGTGTGAAAATGCCATGGGTCTGCGGAATTTGCATAGCGTATCTCTGCCCACCTCGTGTGTATAAAAGGAGGAAGCGGACACAACCACAGTATGTCTTCGCTGAGGAGCCGAGACTGAACTCAGGCGTCTACCCAGCGGTACAGCGGAAGTGGCAGGGAGACGTGGACGTCTCCGTTCCCTACTCAGGGAATGAGGGTTACATACGTAAACCGAGACGTTCCCTTTCGTAGTCACTCCGAGTTACGTCGGATGACGAGAATGCGGTTCCCTCGTGTAATCACACCACCTTCACAGCTGTCTTCCAGTGCCCTGCGAAAGTCGGAGCCCCTGTCGCACTTACTGACGAGGAGTCCTACTTATCACAGGAATACCAAGGTACACTGAGGAGCATATCACAGGGGAATATGCCGCAGCATGCCTACCCGTAGGGAGGACTTAAGAATACACATGTGGCCCGGGGGCTTCATATGGAGGAACTGGAGTCACCAACCCGTAGGGTGGCTGAGACTTTAACTTCAGAGGTGACAAGGTGGCTTGCCGAGGGAAGACACGTGCTCAGAGAGGCTTACAGTGAAAATTACACATGTGGAGGTTACAACAGGAACCATGCACACGGAGCCACCTAGCCGACGCTCGAGTGACAGACACTGGTGCCAGCGTCAACAGTGCTGGAGGACTCAGGGCTTTAATGGAAGGCTCAGCTGAGGAGATTTCACCCTTATCCAGTCGGTGGAGTGGGAACTGGCGAGCAAGCGAAGACACCTGAGCGGGTCCAGTACTGGCCGGTTGAGCAAGTACAAGAGAGGACACAGGCTCCACTCGGAGATTATAAAATCTGGCGAATGTGTTTGGTGTCGCCCAGCCTGCAGCTCTGCAGACGTCTGTTAGCGAGGCGCCATGCGCTAGAGCCCAAGAGGAAGCCACACTCCGGGTGGAGTGGGCCGTCACACCAAGGTGGCGCGGTCGGCCTTGCTGCTGGTAAGCCAAAGCAATGCGCGTCCACCAGGGCTGTCAGGTCTCGAGTCCGGTCTTGGACTCGAGATCTCGGAACTCGAGACCGTTTTTCTATGGTCTCGGACTTGTCTCGGACTCGCTGGTATTGCGACTCGGACTTGTCTCGGTCTCGGCCACTGGTCTCTGCCAAGTATGGGCGGTTGGTCTTGAGCTCAAGTTCCAAACATTTTTGTATGCGTGTTTATCTCATTACTGAGCCTATCAGGGTAATGTTAATGCCCAAATTAACTCGACCAAGTGCTCACTGACAATGTGAGCGCTGTCTTCTCATGCTGTTACTATAGTTACTGGGTGTTGCGCACAATTCTAATGATTCTCGCAGGTCTCCCATTTATAATGTGGGATATTCCCGCAATCGTAATCCACACAGATTCTAAAATCAAATCATTCTTTTAATAACTATCTGCCAGACGCATTTTCACAAACCGCGTGAGTGTTTCAGCGTTGTCGCGTCTTCTCTTCTCTCATGTGTTGTGGAAGGCGCATCAAGCGCTGCTGCGATAATACACACACTTCGCGTTCAGAGTCGGGACATGACGGAATATTCACTTGCATTCGAGCCAGTAGTGCATCGTGAATAAAAGCTTAACATTTGCACGTCTTTTAAGTCTTACCAGTTTAAACATTCAAGTAATTTTAAACTATCAGTCCCTTACGCGCTCTCTGGGATGACTATGCGCACATTCATTGAAAATCCGCCTCAAGAACAGCTGGCCGAGTAACAAAAGCTTATTTTTCACGGATTAGCTATACTGCTTTAACACTCAAATCAGTGTCAATTTCAGTTCTTGTGAGTATAATGGTCTGAAACATAGCTTGGTTTTGTCTTTAATAAGCATAAAACGCATGCCAGTATGAACAGAGAATTTATGCTCTTAGCTCTTAAAGTGACAGAAACCATATGTGTCGTTCTCATTAATTTTGTCGTCAAAACAAGAAAAGAGAGCTTTAAGTTAAAGGAATCAGGATTAGCCTGTGTTTAATTTATTCAGGACTAAAATACTATCCAGTGTTATTTTCCATTGAATGACTTTATTCAGTTTCTGTCTATGAAGACTAATGTAGACCTATTCAAAAACATTTCTCTTTATTTGTCTTTATTTGTATCTTTATTGTATTTATTTGTGTAACTTTTTTCAATTTAATTCACTATTTAAATCAAGCCTTGTGTTGTGTAAATTCTTAACAACATTACCCCACTGTAAAAAAATGCAATGAGCACAAACATTTAAGCAACATAAATTTAAAAATTTTGTTTGGCAAAAATGAAATTCAGGCCCTGAAGACTTTTTTTCCTGTCCTGGACTCTGGTCTTGACTTCGGATTTTAACCTTTTGGATTCGGCTCTTGACTTGGACTGAACCTCTTTGGACTCGGTCTTGACTTGGACTTCGACTAGTCCTGGTCTTGGACTTGCTTGGACTCGACAAGGTGGTCTTGGCTACAGCCCAGCGTCCCACTATCCAGTGAAACACTTGACAAACTCGAAAGCCGTAAATAACATTTCTAAATAAAAGACACAGACTGTAGTGAATGTCAGCTTGCTGTTTGGCTCAAGATGAGGATTTATTGAGACCACATGTCATGCAAACTAGAAACTATGATTCTAAACCACAGGTCGATAGCCATTGTTTGAAACCTCACAACTTTATGATGCTGTATGAGATTGTTCATTAGACCTATGGTATTGTGAAAACTCCAACTAACTGATCGAAGCTGATAATGACCAAACTTGCAACCAGAGTTGGCTAATGAGTGCTTTCATAAAACACATCTCAGAACAGTGTAAAGCCATTTTTGCTGTGGCGTCTTATTGATTGGTTCGCTGCTTTGCTCTCATATCTACTCTTTTTAGCACAGTGGTAACCACAAAAACTTCAACATTACAGAAAATCTTTTAGATGTCAAAACATAACATTAAACACTAACAGGTCTTACTTACACTTAAATCAAAACAAATAAAACAACACTTAAAGGGATAGTTCACCCAAAAATGAAAATTCTATCTATTGTTTACTTATCCTCAAGTTGTTCCAAACCTCTGTGTTTATTTGTTCTGCTGTACAGAAAGGAAGATATTTGAAAGAATGTTTTAATCAAACAGATCTTAACATATCTCATTGACTACCATAGTATGTATTTTAATGAAGTCGATGGCAGATTGACATTCTTCCAAATACTTCCTTTGTGTTCAGCAGAACAAGACCCTAACCCTAACTAAATTTTTGGGTGAACTATCCCTTTAAGTTCAACATTTGTTCTCTTTATCCAGTCTTATGCAAAGCATGTTGGCAATAGAAAGCCACTGCTTCACTTTTTTATTACATAGTTGAAATATTACATAATTACATAATAATTGTTTTAACATTACTGAAAAAAATATCGCAGAAATTTTGAGTTTTAATTACACAATTTGTGTCGCAGACAACATTTTAAACCCATTTTATTTAAATGTTGGTGGTGCTAAAAGGTATCAAATTTATAGATGTCTGAAACACATATTTATTTATGCCTAGCTCTGAATTTAGGGTATTCACTCCTGGATTTAAATCCGATTTTTCACTTCTGAAACTTAACACACAGTGTTCCTGTGAACAAATACAATGTATACGCTGCATTCACTCTTCATTTACAGTGGATGAATGAAAATGTAAAATAATCCAAGTTAAAAAAAATGTGTAAAATAGAATCTTAATTTTGCATCACGCAGTCAAGCGAAAGTGAGAAAAAACTTCTTAAAAAAAGAGCCGATGGAATTGGATAAAAGATCAAAGGGAAATGGATAAAAGAGACGGAGGAACTGGACAAAAGGGAGAAGGAACTTGAAAAAAAGGAGAAGGAACTGGAAAAAAGGAAGAAGGAACTGGATAAAGGAGTGAAAGAACTGAAGAAGAAGGAGACGGAACTGAAGAAGTCTGGAGGAATGAGTCTCTTGCGAAGAAACAGTGGAGAATCAGAGACACCTAACAGTAAGAATTATGGTTTTGATTCACATTTTGACTGTATGCATATGATGACAGAGGAGTCAGTCAAAATCTCAGTAAAAGCAAAAATGACAAAAATAAGTATTTAAGAAATAAGCAGAAAAAACAGAAAATGTGTCCTTTGATGCATGAAAATTGTAAAAAACTAAGAAACTGAAAAATCGAAGTGATGACGGTAGAGCCTGTGAGTCCTGCATCATCATTTCATGGCATCAAAAAGAAAAACTCGCATTTTCCCTACTCTTAGCTTTATGTTACTGTTTATAAAGCATCATCTTTATGTCAATTTTATTGCGCGAATTCAAAGTGTTTGTTTGATGTTCTTTAATGACAGATTGCGGTTGCTGGTATAATCAAACGCATAAAGAGAGAAGAGGAACCATATTCCTTCTTCTGTCAGAACACAGGTTTGATCTTCCTTCTGCTTTCTTCTCTTGTTTTGTTCTGTTTTACATGTGCGTCAGTGCACATCAGGAGTGTGTTTCCTGTACAATCAACGTAACTTGCTGATTCGCAACCATAGGACGAAAGCATCGTTGAAGAAATCAACTTCTAGTGGTGGTTCAACCAAGTTGGTTAACATGGGTGTAATTTGCGGGGGATGCAGAAGACGTGTCCCCACCACTTTTAACCCAGGGTTCAGATTGTCCCGACCACTTTTGAAAACATCTCGTGGCACAGATGTTGGCTAACTAATACAAATAAATAAAAATCTCCAGTGTAAATGGCATACTCCACCAGTTTTTCATATTAAACTATGTTATTCCCTTAACTAGACAAGTTGATACACATGCTCGCTCTCTGCGAAGCGAGACACCTGTTAGCACATAGCTTAGCACAGTTCATTCATAACGGATTCGAAGATAGAGAAGTGACCAAAGCACATCTAATGTTTTCCCTATTTAAATAAAGTTACACAAGTGGGAGTAACTCCGACCTACAATGGTGGCAAATGGTGCACTTTTCACACTAGTTCTTGTAGAGAAGTGATACATATTCTCCTTTTTTACCAAAAAAACTAAAAGCATGTCATCAATGTCTTCTCTCTTGCTATATCAAAATCTCTGCTTTCCTCAGAGATGGTCCCAAATTGTGCTTAGTCAAGTCAAATTTAGTTTGTGCAAGATTGCATGATATACATTTTTTTAATACTGTATCCTAAATATGGATAATTAAGATATACATGTATGTCGAAGTACATTTCTGAACTGTTAAAGATTAAAAGAAAAAATAACAAGAACCGTACAGAAACAAAAACCGTTGACCCTAAAACCGTAATGCAAACCAAACCTTGGGTTTGTGTGAACCGTGCCACCCTTAATATATACTGTATCTATGGACTTGGCGCAGTAATATCATCATATCATTCCAGAAAGGAGAGGATTTTTCAGGAGTGATCAGTGTTGCCAACTCAGCGACTTGTCGCTATTTTTAGCGAGCTTTTCAGACCCCTTCACGACATTTTTTCAAAAAGGAACTCAGCGACAAATTTTGCGACATTTTGAACAAACCTCAAAAATTGCAAGTACTGTCCTGTGAGCGTGAGCTCTTGCTTCTCCCTGTCGTCACTATCTCTAGCTGCGTCTAACTGTTCAGTAAATCCCCTGCTCAGTAAATGCCTGAGCGAAGAAGAGCGCATGGCTGCTGATAAACGCAAAATTTAGTCATTCACTATAGCAACTCGTTCTGTTGTCTGACTAAAAAAAAGGAAAATGAGAATGCCTATTAATGCTTAAATAAAGCAATAATTTAGAGAGATAACACATTAGGCAGACAGAAGCGCAAGTACCGACGCCATGACATCATTGGCGTGCTAATTGACGTATGTCGTACATCTACTGTAGCGACATTTAGGCAAGGCGTTAGCTACTTTCCTTTGAAAATAGTTGGCAACAGTGGGAGTGATTATATTACTGTGGTATTCTCGCCATACATTATAGTTATCCACTTTACATGCTTAGAAAAGTGCAACATTTTATTTTGTGTCACCATTCTTGGTCTGAGTTACTCTACTCGTGTACCTGTATTTAAATAGGGGAAAACGTGGAGGTGTTTGGTTGCTTCTCTTTTTGGGTCCTATTGAATGAACTGTTCAAAGCTAAGTGCTATCAAAGTGTCTCGCACTTTGAGTGCACGCACTGAGACGAGAGGTGTGTACCTTGTTTTAGTTAAGGGAATAACATAGTTTAATATGAAAAACTGGTGGAGTATCCTTTAACTAGCAGAGCATTAATCTCATTCATTTGTTAAATAAGAGGTGATCGAGCGCTGAAATGTGTTGTTTTTTTAAATCAAGTGATCAAAGTGCTCGTTGACTCGTGTTCTCTTGTGGCTTGCGCACAGTCTTCTCACGTTCGTTCGAGTTCGTTCGTTCATCGTTCGTTCGTTCGGTTTTAATGAGAAAAAAAACAACAACAACTATATGAGTGCGGGTTAGAACCCAGAACCTCTGACAAGCTTGGAAGAAGTTCCGCCACTGGACCATTAAAATACATATAAAAAATAATAGCCTCTATGCACGATCACTTCCGGGTTTGTCTCAGCATGCCCAGTTACATCCGGTGCTGCGTCAGTCTATGGTCAGAAGCCGGTTTTGCGTTAGGTGGAGATAGTGTCAAATTACACTTGCTGTTTATAAAAACGTCCTGCGGTTAACGTGAATGATGTTAACAACACTGTGAGGCAGTTAGCTGTCACACAAGAGTAAAAAAGAGAAGTTATTTAAGTTATATATTTCGAGCTACATCAACAACTTTGAGGGTTAGTATTCTCTCACATCGTACGAAATTCGACTAGCGAATCAGCGTTTCTAAAATCGTTGTCTCCGTTTCTGAGAAAACGGATTTTATTAAAGTTTTTCCTCTATACACTTGGCCTGCAGAAAGCGCTTCCGGAAGTAAAGACGCTGACTGAGATTCTTTTGGACATACGTCAGCAGGGTTCGTGCATAGAGGCTATTGGATCAGATCTATTTATTTCTTCATGTGAAAATTCTCGGCACCAACATATATTAGATCTCATTAAACGACAAATTAAACACAATGTACTATTTATATCGATTGCTGGACATCAGTATGTTATTTTTGGCCTAGGTAGCCTACATCTGATTTATGATTTAGCATTGTATTAGCAACCTGTTTGTTTGCTCTCAACTGTCTCCCATTATTGCTTGATTTCTATGCCATATCTTCACTTCCTTCCTCTTTGTTCTCTGCCAGTGTGTTCTTTGCTTTTTTTCTGTTCACCTGTCGTTTTTTTCTTGTCTAGTTTTTATTTATCTGACATGCTTTTTCAGGTTGTGCTGCGATTCGCCGTCCCTCTCCAGGATCCATTCTCACCAAACTGTGCTGTTGCTGTTGACCAGTTGGTCTGTTACTGGTGCTGGAGTTTGGATTTCCCAATACCGATCGCCTCTCTCTCTGCATTGCTGTGAACATCTGCCTGTTTCCAATTGTAAGTTCAGGATTTGCTTGTTGGTTCTGTTTGCCCCTCGCCTGACCATCCTGACACTGATTCTCGTCTCACGATCCGGATTTCCCTGGACTCTGCCTGATCATTTTCCTCTCAACTGTCCTGTACTATTGTCCTTCAGTAAATTGTAGTTAAGTGTTGTGACCTAGAAGTACTATTTTATAATTTCATAATTTCCTAGAATAGGAATGTGTTTAGAATAATGTAGGGGGAAATCACTATAATTTCAGTGTAATTTCATTTGATAAATATTCTGGATATTATTCTAAAGATTGACGTAACTGAAAGGTGAAAGTTCAGTTAGGATTATGTCATTGAGCCAGCACAGTTTGGTATGGAGAGCTTGAGCCAAGTGAAGTGATATAGGCTATATTGCTGACGTGTGAAGATGTGTTGCTTTGTGTAAAATAAATAATTCCAACAGAATTGGCAAAATAAAGTTGCGAAAGAGAAGACAGGGAGAAGAGTCTGTTTTAAGTGTGCAACAAAAGCATTCTTCTGCTTTTTTGGACCTTCCTTCCTGAGATTGTAACATCATCACTTAATTCACTTCATATCAAGTTACAGTACAAACTGAAATCATGAATTAACACCAGAGGGAGCCAAAACACACTTTACAGTACTAAAATGTATCATCTCATGTAATCCCACAATTCATTTTTCAACCACCAAATGTTACAATTATGTATTTAATTACAATACTGTAGCTTGTTAACTGGCTAGAAAAATATATATATATATATATATATTTTGAGAAGTACTACGCTCTAAACAATGCTGGGTTGTTTTAAATCTAATTTGGGACAAATATGGACAAACCCAAATATTGGGTTAAAAATGTCATTTAAAATTTTAACCCAACTTCAACTTTCATTTTCAACAGTAACATTTTTTTTTATTAAATTCTTAACCCAACATTTGGGTTTGTCCATATTTGACCCAAATTTGGGTTAAAACAACCCAGCATTGTTTAGAGTGTATATAGCTGAAAGGATTATTTCCTGATAATTTACCCACCCCTACGTCATCCAAGATACTCTAATATTTCTTCCTTCAGTCAAAAAGAATTTAAAGCTGTAGAAGAAGGAAAGAAGGATTTTGATCAGCGGGTGAAGGTCTCTGCCCGTTACCATCTTTCTGCTTGGCATTGTAGTTTGATTAAATAAAATACATTTTCTCACATGTATTAACTTGTTATTTAATTTGACTCCATAAATGAAAAAGTTTTAATCATATTTACACATGATTAAATAACACAGTCTCATCCCAAGACGTCATTCAACTGATGCTTTTGACCATACGTCAACATCCGCCGTTTTAGGATACCCCTAAACGTTGGTTAGATGACGATCCTGGGGCATCATCCAACTGACGCTTTATCTTTAACATCAGTTAGGTGACGGGGTAGGTTTAGGTCTGGGGTAGGGTTAGGATTAGACAACGTCATCTAACCGACGTTTAAGGGTACCCTAAAATGCAGTGGTGGAAAGTAACTAATTACAAATACTTTCGTTACAGTACTTGAGTAGATTTTTTCATTTTTTCTACTTTCTTGAGTATAATTAAATTATGGTACTTTTACTCTTACTTGAGTAAAATAAAAATAAAATATTCAACTTCTTTACATTTATATTTCATAAAAAGTACAAAGTACTTCGACAAAGGTGCCGACGGAGCAACAGGGCAAGCTGACATTTGACAGACAATTCAAACTACTGCGGTGGAGCACTGGCACTGCGCTTCAGCCAATAACAGACATATCTGAAGCCCTTCAGCCAATAACAGAGATATCTGAAGCACTTCAGCCAATAACTGACAGATCTGACTCGGGTGCAAAACCAATCAAAATCTCCAGTTCGGCTGGGGGCGGGGCGTTCAAACCGCGCTTTGATAGTCAATCACTGACGCTCGTGTTTTGAATCATTAGCGCTAACGTTTCAATATTTCAGTGAATGTAAGTGAGTATTCTGCTCATATTTAATTATGGCAACTACTGAAATGGGTCATATCATTGATAATACCAGAGCACTGAGCAGTTGCAGTAAATAAAAAAGCTCAGCTCATAACATGGACGTGGTTTGCATGGACGGAGCAAGAACAATCAATGTAAGTGTCTAAAATACATGCACACAGTTCAATTAATGGTAAAGCTCACCCTGTTTAACAATACAGTCAAACTAAATATACGAAGCAAACTTGTACAAAGCTGAAAAAACGGTGAAATAAGATTGCATGATTTAGCTGTCAATCAGATATGCAAGTGTAGTTCGATCGTTCGTTCCTATAGCAACAGTGGGATCCCAGCACATTTTTGGTTGGCTACAACGAAAAAAAAGATCATTTAATTTAACATGTTAACCGTACCCCACATTTTTTTTTTTACTGGAAATGTTTTATTCATACTGTTTTATTGTTTTTCATACCTTTTTTATCAGACCTCTCCATTAACCTTCTTTGCTTTCAATTACTGTTTCAAATCAAAACATTCAAATGATCTTTCCTGGACTTACTTTTCAAAATTAGTAATAAAAAATTGCTCTTGACAACAGAGAAAGCTAGTAAATTTTCTCCAGTCATTCACTGCCATTATAAAGTTTGGAAGAGCCAGGCCATTTTTTAATATAACTCTGATTGTATTCGACTGAAAGCAGAAAGTCATATCTTCTAAGATGACTTGAGGGAGAGTAAATCGTGGGCTAATTTTCATTTTTGGGTGAACTATCCCTTTCAAGACATACATCATTCTTTTGAAAATGCCTGATAGTTTGATGAACACAGATATATTATAACTTTAGCTATAATGTGTTTGTCTTCATGTTTCATCAGTCAAAACATCATTATTTGCACGTTATTATATCCATATAAGGTATATTCTGAAATGTGTAAGTTTAATACTTCTATGCATCAGTACTGGGCCTTCAGTATGAATGAAACAGATGACATGAGAGTTTTTAGCGCTCCATTTCGCTATCATCTCTCCATTTTGGGTAAAATGGAAAAATACTAAAGTACTTTGTAACGTAGTTACTTGAGTAGTTTTAAGCTAACTACTTATTTACTCTTACTTGAGTCATATTATATTTCAGTACTTCTACTTGTACTCAAGTAAATTATTACTTAAGTAGCAATACTTTTACTTAAGTACAATTTGTCAGTACTCTTTCCACCACTGCTAAAATGGCGGATGTTGACGTATGGTCAAAAGCGTGGATTACAGGTAAATGTGTGTAAATGTTTGATTCTTTTTAACCGTTTAGTCGATTTAATCAAATATTTACAATTTATTATGTCACGTAAACATCACGCCATTTGCATAATCAGTTCAAAATAAATATATACAAACATTGAATGCTCTAGTCTAGAATAAAGAGAGGAGAAGCAATACATTGACATTATATAATACATGTGTCTTGAATAGGCTCATTTGGTTAAAAGAACACCCATTCTCTCGTTGCATTCCATTATATATCCTGACCAAGCCTAAAACCTCATTTCAAATATGAGTTCACAGTGTGATTTCACAGTAATCACCGCCCACACTTACTGGAGGCAGAAGTTGACTTACATGGAACCATGGGAATTCAGATTCAGTTTACACCTGTTTAGAGCTTGAGGCCATTTGCCTGGAAGACACAACCCCCTATGTATGTGAATTATTTCTAAACTCTTAAATACCTTATTACCTTTTGGTTTACTTCTTTGAGAGTGAGGCCTTTCTACCAGTCGTTTCAAATGAAATCAAACATGTGTGATACTATATGATAATTATTCACATTAAACTATATAGATTCTCGGATGAATTTCACATGACCTCAGCATTAGGGAGAATGAGTTGGGGATAGAGAAAGAGATGTACATGATTTACTTAGGTGAGACATGCGTCTCCAATGGTCCACAAGAGAGAAATTCAAATGTTTATTTGCCTTCTCTTCCAGTTCTTGCTGTGCAGCCTATATTTTATACAGTACTGTAATATTTTTTACAGTAATAAACTGTTGTTTCAGATTACAGCATTCTACAGGTAAATCTAGCTGCCTGTAGTTTACTGTAAATTAACGGGGACATTTTTACAGTAATAAACTTGTTTCAGATTACAGCAGGTCTACTGTAAAATTACAGCATTCTACAGGTAAATCTAGCTGCCTTTAGTTTACTGTAAACAGGGGACATTTTTACAGTAATAAACTTGTTTCAGATTACATCGGTCTACTGTAAAATTACAGCATTCTACAGGTAAATCTAGCTGCCTTTAGTTTACTGTAAACGGGACATTTTTACAGTAATAAACTTGTTTCAGATTACAGCAGTCTACTGTAAAATTACAGCATTCTACAGGTAAATCTCAGCTGTCTTTAGTTTTCTGTAAATTAACAGGGACATTTTACAGTAATAAACTGTTGTTTCAGATTACAGCGGTCCACTGGATCTAGCTAAATCTAGCTGCCTTTTGCTTACTGTAAATTTACAGGATTTTTTTTACAGTGTGTCTGTATTTAGAATCTGTGTAGAGCCTGAGTCCATGCTAGGAATATCAGCAACAGTGCTTGCTGCTTGTTATGTAATAATATATGTAATTTCAATATGTAATTGTTTTTTATCAGTTAAGCCGAATGACCAAACTGCATTGTACAACTGCGTGTACGGTTCTAATGTGATATATCAGACAATATCTAATATACGTATGTTGAAGAACTTACAGATGCACACCATCATCAATCAGTCCATGCTTTGGGAAATACCATGTTTATCTATTTATTAGCCAATCAGAAGCATTTAACACATAGCAAGGATGTAGCTAAGACCTTGGTGAAGGGCTGTGATCTTTGTAAGTGGGGCGGCCAACAAACTACTTGTGAGTCTCTGAAGCTAACTTCTGCTGATGAAACTGCGAACTATCTTCAGTAAAACTTTTCTTTAATTTATTATAATTCTGACACTTGTCCTAAATTGACTGCACTTCTAACCCATGGACTCCTTAATTAATCATATCTGGTCCTTGGGTCTTTAAGTAAATCCCTTAACATTACTTAATAATTTTAAGGCAACGGGTTAACTACATTTTTAAGTAAACACTTTTTACATTGTACACAATTCACTAGACCTAAGTAAAGAAAGAAAGAAAGAACTTCCACCGTTTTCTTCATATTAAACTATGTTATTCCCTTTACTAAGATGAGTTGATGCATACCTCTCGTCTCAGTGCATGCACGGCGCGCGAGACACTTCTGATCACATTTAACCTTTATATATTTCAGACTGTCTGTCAAGATATGTTCCAAATCGTAGATTAAGATCTTCTAATGTTAATCTTCTAGCACATTATGCAGTTAATTACATACGATCAGGTGGTGCTTCTTTTAGTCACTATGCTCCAAATAGTGTTTACCAAATGAAGTGAAAGAGGCTACTAGCATTCATATTCTTAAAATTCAGGTAAAGACATACCTTTTTAAAGTTGCTTATTAGTACAACAATATTATGTGATGTTGTGTATAAGTCTTTCTGTTATTTTAATATATATATATATTTTTTCATTGATATTGACATTGTGCGATCTTATTTTCATGTTTGTGAAGCACGTTGTGTTACATTCCATGTATGAAAGTTATAAATAACTTGCTCAGTTCATTCAATATGGGCCAAGCAGAGAAACGACCAAACACCTTCATGTTTCCCCATTTAAATACAGTTACACGAATAGTGTAACTCGAACTCACTCGTTAGGACGTTTTATTTGTGTCACTACTGTTGTTCGAGTTACTCTACTCATGAAACTGTATTTAAATAGGGAAAACGTGGAGGTGTTTGGTCGTTTTTCTCTTTCTTGTGTTTCGTGATTAAAACAGCCCACAATTTTGTTAACCTCAGTATAAAACTTTTTAAAAATAAAAATTTTTTGTTAAGCCCAAATATTAGATCCTGATTAAAACATTTTATTTGAATGTTTTTTTTTTTCAAATAAAATGTTATTTCAATAACTCTGAAGCTGTTCAGATAAACTAAAAAAACTGCATAGTGGCCCTTTAAATATGTTTATATCATTTTTTTACAGCTTCATGCTGTTCACATGGGCAGTGTGAATGTGATCCATGAGATAAGTGTCTGCCGTGGAACCAGCATGTGCAAAACAGGCCTTATCATTCATCTGAATGAAATAACATTTTGTAGAATTCACTGTAGAATTCACATTCTTCACCACAATTTGACAGGATCTTTATAAAATGTGTGAACCCATGTATTATTGAAAAGTAAAGGTATCACAGTTGTTTATTTCACATCTTGGCCTTCCAGTTGTATTACATCGGCAAAATACCTATAACATGTTGGTTCATGTTGTGTGGGTAATTTCATTGGCACAGCCACGAAAAAATGCATGGCATTTCTTTTGTATGGAGTTAAAGCACACGCCCTGTGATTGAAATAACTTTACAGAGGGGAAGAACAGAATGACACTGATATACAGGGAATTTATTTCCATATCAAGTTTTACAGGTGTAAGACGAATGAGTCAGACTTCAAGTGAATTGGCTGATAATCCGGAGGACTTCCGTGGAAACAGGAGATAAAGTATTCCACATTTTTTTCTGTTTTTTGTTTTTGTTTGTTTTTTGATATATTCTCCTCAAATACAGATAAAAATGACAATTTTTAGCAAGAATCGAAACAGACTTGCAGCAAATGACAGCATAGCCAGGCAGAATATTTACATGTCACACAACCTTTATTATGAATCACCATTAGCTTTACTTTGCGGGGACAGTAATGATATAAACTACTGAAGTTTTTTAATGACCACAGTGCATCATCAAAACTTCACCAACATAAGTAGCACAGATAGTGTGGGTGGATTATGTTAGACAAAGGTCAATATGTTAAAAAAACAAAGATTTGAACAAGGTACATTTGCATTTCCTGAAGGAAGGATGCTACTGAAACCGTACGTTCACACAGCGCGAGCGGCAAAATTGCTCTTGCCGCTCTGTCAACGACGCGTGGAAAGATTCGTGGACGCTCTGATGCTCGCCGTGGTGAATGCGTGACTTTTAAAACGGTATTTAAAGGGGCCACAAAGCAAACAAGCATGTCGTGTTGTTATTTTTGCAGAAAATTGATTCGATGGAAATAACTTAAAAATTATAGTGAACATGTTTGCTAATGAAATAAACAAATGAAAAGCCATATGTGTGTGGTGTGGCTTTGTGTTCATGGTTAGGTGCTATTATAATTTGCATTACCGCTGAAAAAGTGTTCTAGCACGAAAATCTTGCCTATAAATAGTGCTGCGCGCCTCTTGATCGAATTCAAATGATCAACCTCCTCTATTTTGCTTGGGAACTAATGTGGCCGGAACCAGAGTTTACAGGACTGCGTTCTCTGGAATTCTCTCAACGGAAACACTTCTACATTCCGATTGAGTTGCGCCGGAACCGCGTCATATGCTCATTACCATAAAGTTGAACTGATTTCAACTTTCCTCGCGCTCTCACCATCCAAGACGCGCCGCGCCGCCCTCGCCGGAGCTCGCTGCCGGCTCTCATTGAAAATGAATGACTTCCGGCCACTTTGACGCTCTCGCCGGCGGCGGTGTGAACACACGGAAAGAATGGTCAAAATTCCTACACTCCTACACCTTGTGGAAAGCCTTCCCAGAAGAGTTGAAGCTGTTATAGTGGCAAAGGGTGGCCAACTCAAACCCTACAGATTTATAATGGGATGTGATTAAAGGAGCATTTTACCCATTTCAACATTAATCTTTATTGAAAGTGGATCATGTAGTCGAAATGTAAAACAATTTTTGAATTTGGTGCCCTCTTGACCGAGAAAGAGTGGTGCTCTTGCACAATGCACCACATTGCACAGCTCCGCAAGCCACGCCCACTAATCCGGAACAGCGCAAACAGAGAAATCACTCTTCCGTCTACAAGGCTAACGTTCAGCTGTTCAGCAGAGTTTGAAATTCATTTCAAATTAAAATTTATAAATTAAAATTTATTAAAATAAACTAACAACTCTTTGAATTTCTAGTTAGTTGGCTGTGGCGAGCAGGGCGGTTGGAAGGCGAGGACGTAAGAGGACGGTGCAAGGCTGGTGGCGTGAGTGATAATGAAAGACACTGCAGCGCGGTCTCAGCGTTTCTCACGGAGAAACGAAAGCATAAAATGAGGAGCGACAACAGCAGATTGAGAGAACGTAACATTTGGAGAAGAACATAACATTGGCAAACTCTGAATTACTCCTCGTTTGTATTTATTTCTATGTGGTGAATTACTGCATGATACCTGGAGTATCAGTTCAGTCAGGCAAAACTAGGATGGTTTACATCACAACACAAACGTCCATGTGATTTCGTTCAGGAGAAATTGCCATTGTTGAAATTCTCTGCAGCAGACAGACTCTATCTGTGTTCGTAGTTCACCGAGAGCACATGCACCAGCAATCCGATTTTTTTGGGCAAGACTTTTTTTCTTCCCCCGAGCTGCATGGGGAGCTGACAAAGACATGGAAGGCTCCTTTGACCTCCCGTGAGCGTTCGTCAGCCTCCTCCGCCTTTCCTCCCCTTGACGGCGCGGTCACCCATGGGTACACTGGGATTCCCCGGTGGAGCGCTCTGTTGCACTGACCTCGCTCTCCGGGCGACTAAGGTGACTGCACGCTCCCTGGGTCAGGTGATGGCCACTAACGTGGTCCAGGAGCGTCACCTCTGGCTGAACCTGGCCGACATGCGGGACACCGAGCAGACTTGTCTGCTTGACGCCCCCTTGTCCCAGGCCGGCCTCTTCGACGGTGCGGTTGAGGACTTCGCCCAGCAGTTCTCAGCCACCCAGAAGCAGACTGAGGCGATTAGCACATCCTCCCCGACGGCCAGCTGCTGCATCCACCCAGCCATCGGCACAGACGTCTCAGCCTGCTCGCCGCCGAGAGCGCCCCCCCGCCGTGGTACGCTGGTCCTTCCCTGGTCTCCTCTGTCGGGGCGCGGAGTTCGATCGCGCACTCGCTCTGGGGTCGCTGTGCCACCCCCGCCTCTGCCGATCTCTCCTCCCCGCTGCCTCTCCGGGGCGACACCAGTGGCTCGGCATGATCCCACTGGACCAGTTTTTGGGAGCTTGGTTCAGAGCTCCCCAATCTGTCCCCTTGGGTCGCCCAAACTATCAGGCTCGGCTATGCGATTCAGTTCGCACGGTCTCCTCCTCGCTTCTGAGGAGTCTGCTTTATGGTGGTCGGTGCGGTGGCAATGCCCCGATCATGAGAGCGGAGGTTGCCGCCCTGCTGGCAAAGGGTTCAATCGAGACTGTCCCTCCAGCCGAAATGAGGTCAGGGTTTTACAGCCCATACTTCATTGTCCCCAAGATGACCGGTGGGTTACGAGCCGATTCTCGATCTTCGCGTCTTGAACTGCACTCTTCACCGACTGCCGTTCAAGATGCTCACGGCCAAACGCATTTTCGAATCCGCATTTTTTCCTCTCTGCACTCTAAGCGTTCTGTTATCACTCCGATTACATCCACTACGGGTTTTCCAGTCTCACTCACAGGAAAAACTGCTCTGTGTTTGCGTGAGCTAAGTGCACACAATTCTCTAAAACACCCAGCACAAACAGAATGCCTTTTCTTAAAGTCTTGTGCTGTTTTATGAAGGCAAAAAGCAATATCATGCTTTCGTCTTTTAGTTAATTGGCAAAATATAACGCTAGAGACCTTCATGTTAGTTTATACATTCTCATATGTTTGGCAAAAGGCAGATTCGAACTTGGGTCCTCAGCGCATCAACTCTTTCATGAACAACACGCTTTACGATCTATGCCACTGTAGCTATCTCGTGACAGGCGTGTTTTTGTTATAAAGACAGGCACTAAAGGAGGCTTTAGTGCAAATAATAGGCTATGCTCCCCCGCCCCCGGAGAAATCTTACGCCAAGCTAAACTCAAAAGTTGGCAGCTCTGGTTTTCAAGTAGCAGTGATCCATCGCAACTCTGTCGTTATTATGTTAAGCCCGCCCGTCAAATCTATACACGATGTGATTCGCCTAACCAGAGTTTGGTTTTTCCAGCTAAAACATCTATGGAGAGTTGCTAGACCACACTGGCTGCGAAATAATTTTTACAATATAAATATTGGGCAAACGATAAAGATCATGGAGTCCTGTGAGCAAACCGAAAGCGTTGATGTTTTATTATTGACTGGTTTTGGATTACACTAAACCTCTAGGGGGAGGTTCTTCAGCAGAGTGTCTGTCTTCACTGAGACTTTGAAATTAACACACACATGCATTTTTTGGAGAATCCTGGTGAGTCAGAAACAGCATTACTTATTCACTTCATTTTTAATTTACAGAATTAAAAATATTCAAATGCAAATCTCCAAAAAAGTCCTTTTTTGTTGAATGTCACATTGTGATTCTCTACGTTACATTTATGCTTTGTTCAAATGGTGGTTTGTTACAGATTTTGTGTAAAACAACGCCAAACCTCAGAAGAAAATGGGGGCAGCAAATGTAAGTCATATATATTTTCATTTAACAGTCTGACACAGCTAACATTCATCATCAACTTCATATATGTATTTCACATTATAATGCAGCTTTTGTTTTGATATAGCCTTTTTTGCTTCTTTCAATTTGGTATGTTAAATATACATTTGTTCATTTAGCAGATGCATTTCTGTGTAAAAAGATCTCTGAGATTTAAAAAAAATTACACAATGAAAATGCATTAAGGCAAAATATGTTCACACAATCATTGGAGTGTTTCTCAGAACAGATAAAACATGATGGCAAGGGGAATAGACTAAACATACACATAGACTAAACACACACACATACAGACACACAAAAACAATTTTTAGTTAATTCGGTTGTAGAATGCAGTTGTTACTCCTGTAAATTACTGAACAGAACAGTAATTTACTCCTGTAAATTACTGAACAGTTAATAACTTAATTGCAGTGTGTAAGTGACCTATGACTTTCTTCTTTTTCATCTTGCATCGGTTGAGGGAATTTTCTGGAATAAGACAAAGTTAGTTTGCCATGTTTAATACTAGGCTACTTGATGCATGTTTGATTCTACTTGTTGATTAAAGTTAAAACACAACATCATTCAGATTTGTTAAACAGTTAACATTAAGGACTAAAGCATTAGCCAGTCTTGATAATTGATAGTTGTGACAAATGTGTTTGGTAACACTTTATTTTACGACCCGCAAACACTATGCAAATCTTTGAAGCTTTTAGTTTAGCAGGAATTATTGACACATTAGAGCAAAAAAAGGAACAAGTAATTAATAGTGGGAAGTGCTTGATGTAAGAAGTTATTGAAAGTGCGAAAAAAAAGTCCTTGGGTGCGTTTCCCGTACAATGTTGTAACTCGCTGCTTCACTATCATAGTACGATGCATCGTTAGAGAAATCAACTAGCTAGTCGCGACTGTTTCCCAAAACCCATTGTCGCAAAGTATTGTTCAACCACGTTGGTTTCACACGTGGTGGAGTAATAACTACTTTTAATAAAACTGTTTGAGATCCAATTAACGCTAGATATGTCATGTCATCTGAGGAATATTTCTAATTGTTCTCAGTTATTTTGCTTTATTACCAGACTCAATATTTGGCTCGCTTACATAGTAAGCACGTTCGCACATGCGCACTCTTCAGACACGGTATTTTAAATCTTTTGACAAACTAAAAGACGTAAATTACATTTGTATGTATTCTATTCTGTCAGCTTGCTTATTTTGCTCAAGATAACAATTTATTACATCCAAATGTCATGCAATAAAACGATGCCTCTAACCACAGGTCGAGAGCTGTCGTTCAAACCACACAACTTTGCCGATGCTGTTTGCGAATGTTCGTTGGAACAATGGTTTTGGAAACACTGACTCGTTGAACTATGCTGAGAACAGCGGAACTTGCGACCATAGTTGGTCAGAATTAAGATAGTTAACATTTCTCATATAATAGAAATATAAGCATCAAAAATAAAATAACACACATGTACACATACACACAAAACATACATACATATGCAGTTCTATTATTCCAGATAAGTAAAAAATGAATACATAAATAGGAAATTCATCTAACATAACCAATACATAGAGGGTAAATTAATCACTATATTTTCAGCTAAGCTTACCAAATATATATTTTTATAACACTCTACAAGTCTATTACTTTTCTTATTATCAGGTTAGGTGTGAAAAGTATAAATTCCACTAAAAGTAAAGGGATGTTGAGACCCTAAGAATTTCTGCTTATGAATGAAAAATTTCCCTAGTAAAATAAGAGTTCACCCCATGAATTAGATACTGATCCTTACTATCATAATAACATATTACATCCTTGAGAGAAATATGTAAATTATCATGGGAGGATGGTATATGAAATAATTTAAATCAGACCAAATTCTTTTTAGAATCACAATGACAGACAAGATCATTGAGTAAAGTTTAATCAGCGCGTCCACAGCGCGTTTCCATGTCTATAGAGACCATTATTACTGATTCTTTCCTGTAGGAAGCAACTTGATAATTGGTGGGACTGATATTTTTGTTTGTTAAAAAAGATGGGCTTGCGTAACTGGTTGAACTTCAATAATGTAGCAGAGTTTTTTTTTTTTTTTGTTTCTGTCTTTCTCCATATCATTCACCACATATGTAAAAATATTTGTATGCAGAAATGTTCAAGAACTAATCATATTCGGGAAAATAAGTTTAAAGTGTTCCCAAACTTGCGAACGACTTCTCTTTCTCACTGGCTCCATCACAACAACACTAAAATAAACTCAATCCACTCTCAATAATAACACCAATTGAAACACAGACTACTAACCCACAGTGTTGCCATGGTTTGGCTTCACTTTTATAAGAAATACAGCTGCCAGGTTTCAAACCTGTCAACACTGGATCGAGCTGTCAAAGCAGTCAGGCGGTTCACTACAGGAAAACGTGAAAACGTAAAAATATTTTATCGGATGTGCCTTTCGTTACACGGCGACAATGTTTTGGGGGCTTAAAAATGCAAAAAAGTGAAACTGGTGAAAAGTGAAAGTGGACTTGGTGTTGTTGTGTGGCAGTGCTCCACATTGCCACCTATCCGCATGGAGTGCATACTACATTGAATTTCACATGTCTATTGCGTCACCATATGCACGTGGATTTCCCACCCAAAACGCTTGTCTAAACGCAGAATATAATTTTTTATAAAAAACACTTTTTTATAAAAAGTGATAACGCCACGCCACTTTTGTGTTTTCTCTTCAGAATCGTTTCCGTGTAAACATAGCCTTAGTCTCCTTCTGTTCAGTTAGTCTTGGTCAGTTCTTGTTTAATGTTACAGTGTTTTTGTGTGTGTGTACCAGCTGCCTGCCTGAACCTGTTTGTCTGCTCCACAACCGTGACAATTAGGGTTTGACAGGCATCTTTTAATTTTAAAAGTATTAACAGCATCAATTAAGTTGAAAGCTTCAAGACCTCCTTCCGCTCTGCTATTATAGCACAGCATTTTTAACTTTGTGAGATTTATTTCTCCAAATAAAATCAATGAATAACTTATTAATGTAATTGGCATGGATTCATTAGCAAAAAGAGAAAGTGATGGGTAAACAAAATGAGACAGACCATAGCACTCTATAGTTAAGTCTCTTTAAAGCCAAATCTACTCTTAGTTGTTTTAATTCTCTCATTAAAGTTCAAATGTTGTCTGGCTAAAAGATTCCTGGATATATACATACCTAAATAAGGAACCTATCGAGGTATCTTCACAATCACGCACAGGCAATAATTCACATTTATATATATTAAGCTTTAAACCCGAGGCTGCAGAAAACTGTTCAACTACCTCAGCTTTTGGTATCTGATCTTTATCTTTAAGGAAAAGTGTTGCTGACGCTAATCAGTGGTGATTGGTCAGATGACCCAGTCAGTTATTGTTTGTTAGCATAACGCATATTGATAAAGCACTGCAGTACTACAAGACGCTGTATACATGCAAAAGAGAGAAAGGCATACATGGTGCACATACAAGATAGGCAGACAAAAATAAGCAAAAAACAACAAACAAAAAAAAAACAAAAAAAACAAAGACAAAAACATTAATGCAAGTACATTGATATGTTGTAAGCAATGGGATATTTAGAGATTTAGATAGAAGCAATATTGAGATATTCATGGTAGTTGTGGTAAAATTGTAGTGGAAGTAGAGGCAGTCTTCATACTAATAATAGTAATAACTAAAAAGATAGGAATAGTAGTGATAGTAGTGGTAACAGTGGCAACCAACAGTATTCATGATAATAATATGGGTAGTAGGAATGGTAGTAGAGCTGTGAAAATGATAATAGTAATTACAATAATACATATTGTAATTAATAATACATATAGATTGTTAGTAATTATAATAATATATGGATCAGTAAATAAAATTATAGTGAATATACACTATTCTCTAGGCCTGGGAGCCACTCCACCACTGCCGGTGAGTACGACCAACAGACCCCCCCCCCCCCACATAGACCGCCAGCAACACCCAACCCCAATGGTTACGACTCCTTGTTTGGAAGAGTCTTCCTCCTTGGAGTAAGATGGGGCACCATACCAGGCACCACCAGACCAAGCTCCCCTAGTCTGGTCGTGACCTGACAGGACATAAGTCCAGTTTGGTTGTCCCTTTTTTTCTGGGCTTAGATCTAAATCTGCGGCTTAGACCCTGGTGTGCACTGGCTAGCTTCCCAGCCAGCAACACCACATCCAGCACAGATATCCGTCCATCTTATTTGTTTTGCATGGGGGAGGTGGCGAATTGGGGGTATGGGCATGTTAATGCCGACAGGATGTGCCAGCCGCACCCACCAACAGCACCCAGAGCAGCTGCCTGACCCAGGTACTTAATATTTTCAAGGAATATAAACGGTTTAACCATATCATCAATACTGCCATCCCTACTACCACCATCTTCCAAAAAAAAGATACAAATAATTACAATAAAAAAAAAATAATAATAATAAATATTCATAACAACAATAATAAAAAATAATAATTATTATTATTATTAAGTGAAAATCAATAATAATAAAGTTAATATAACTTAAATATAATTCATGCTATAATATATACACATACATATGTACAAACATGAATGAATTTAGTCATACTCTTATCTAGATTTATTACGTTATTTATTTATTATATGGATAATTTTTAATTTAAGTTTATTGAATATCCTTATTAATTCATTCTATACACCAGAGATTATAGGTTTTGTTTGAGGCATGTTTGAGGCATCAACTCCCTTGCTAGTTTTAATCTGTATTTAAAGATGAGAGCAGTGGACTGAAAATATTATTAAATTCGTATAGTTGGTTTTTATTTGCTGCTGTTTGTTTCTCTTTAATGATATGATCCCTTAGTAGATTCTATTCTTTATGACAACTCCAAAAAGAAGCGACAAACATTTCACATATAAAAAAATTACATTGGAGAACTAGGCTGCGCTGAGCATAACTGACAGACACACACACACACACATGCGCGCACACACACACATACTTATTGCGCCTTCCCTCCTCGTGCCACAATGCTACAAAACAATTCATTTCATAGACTCAGAGTCGACTTTCACTTTTGAAAGACAGTAACTTTATATACGGTGCACTTTCACAAATTTTGCAGGATGTTTTCATTCCCTTACAGCTGTATTCCACACTAAATGAACAGTCATTCTCAAACACACATGATAGGGGCTCTTTAAATAATAACAGGTCTTTACTTTCACTCAAATCAAAACAAATAAAATAATTCTTAATTCGACATATATTCTTTTCCAGTCTTATGCAAAGCATGTTGGGAATAGAAAGCCACTGCCTAATTGTTTTTATTACTACAATGTAATAAAAAAGAATAATGCAGAAATGTGATTTTAAATCACACAATTTTTGCACATCTTAAACCCAATTTTATTTTAACATTGGTGTGCTAAAAGGTATTTAATCGATAAATGTCTGAAACACGTATTTATTTTATAACCATCTCTGAATTTAGGGGATTCACTCCTGTATTTAAAGCTGGTTTTTACTTCTGAAACTTTACACACAGTGTTCCTGTGAACAGATAAAATGCATACGCTATTCACTGTTCATTTGCAGTGGATAAAACTGTACTTTTTACAATGAATTAATGAAAAAGTTAAAAAATAGTAATAATACAATCTTACATCATACAGTCAAGTGAGAATGAGAGAAGAGCAAGGGAATTGGATAAAAGATCGAAGGAACTGGATAAAAGAGCGGAGGGACTGGACAAAAGGGAGAAGGAATTGGAAAAAAGGGAGACAGAACTGAAGAAGTCTGGAGGAATGAGTCTTTTGCGAAGAAACAGTGGAGAATCAGAGACACCTAACAGTAAGAATTATGGTTTTGATTCACGTTTTGACTGATGCAGGTGATGACAGTCAAATCTCAGTAAAAGCAAAAATGACTAAAATAATTCTTTAAAAAGCAAAAAAAAAAACAAAAGATGTGTCCTTTAATGCATGAAATCGTTGAAACTGAAAGAAAATGATAAACCAGGTGATAGTAGAGCCTTTGTGACCTTTGTTATATTTCCCCTACTCTGAGCTTTATGTTATGTTTGATAAAACATCATCTTATTGTCAATTTTAAGTGTTTGTTTGATGCTCTTTAATGACAGATTGCGGTTGCTGGTATAATCAGAAGGGAGACGAGCCTGATGCAGAACCATATTCCTTCTTCTGTCAGAACACAGGTTTGATCTTAATGATGTCAAGCAGTTGGTGGAGTTATAACTTATTTTAATGAATCTGTTTGCGATTGAATTAAGGTTAGATGTTTTGCTATAAACTACAGATATGGCATCTGAGCACTATTTCCAATTTTTCTCAGTTATTTGGCATTATTTCCAGATTTAATCATATGCTCGTTTTTAGGTACTAGAGCACGTTCGCACATGCGCACTCTTCAAAAACGGTGCTTTAAATCTCTTTACAAACTCAAAGACGGAAATGCCATTTGTATGTGTTTTAAATAAAAGACAAAGATTTTAGTGAATGTCAGCTTGCTTATTTGGCTCAAGATGAGGATTTATTGAGTCCTTATGCCATGCAATCTTGAAACTCTGCTTCAAACCACAGGTCAAGAGCTGTCGTTCCAAACACACAACTTTGCGATGCTGTTTGCGAATGTTTCGTAAGAACAATGGTTTCGGGAAACACAGACTCGTTGAACTATGCTGATAACAACCAAACTTGCAACCATAGTTTGCTAACGATGCTTTCGGAAACACACTCCAGTGTTTAAGTGCGTCTGATTGTTTACGCTCACCTGTCTCCTATTATTGCTTGATTTCTATGCCATATCTACTCTTCCTTCCTCTTTGTTCTCTACAATGTGTTCTGTGCTTTTAGCTGTTCACCTGTCATTTTTTTCTTCTCTAGTTTTTATTTACCTGACATGGTTTTTCAGGTTGTGCTGTGATTCGCAGTCCAGGATCCATTCTCACCAAACTATTGTGTTGCTGTTGACCAGTTGGTCTAATACTGGTGCTGGAGTTTGGATTTCCAAGGTTTATCGATCGCCTCTCTCTGCATCTCTGTTGCCGTGAACATCTGCCTGTTCCCAATTGTGAGTTAGGATTTGCTTGTTGGTTGTGTTTGCCCCTCACCTGACCATCCTGACACTGATTCTATTCTCACGATCCGGATTTGATTAACCTGGACTCTGATTATTCAACTCTCAACCTCTCAACTGTCCAAAACTTGATTTGCTGCCGTGAGGCTTGTTCTGTCTTCCTTATTATGCCTCAGTAAATTGTATCATCAAACAATATGGTAAAAATCTTACAGACACCTTTTCGCTCATTTAACTGTCTGTAATCAGTATCCTTCAGTTCATGCCAACTGATTTTACCTTAATAACTAATAAATGACTTGGACTATGTTTAAGATAGGGCAGCGTGGGACAAGCTGTGGCCTCCCGTGAGGAAGAAGGCAAGTAACAGACTTGCCGTACTCTCGAGTTGTTTGGATTTGGTAAATCACTTAATAATTCTGTAACGATGGTTTGTAGCGGTATTAACAGCTCAGGGATCATTAACTCTGACATGTCTAAAAGGTTACCACTTTGCAAAAAATTTATGAATTTGTACGAGTGAGGTCTTATGAATATGTGGGGCTTAGGCAATATGGGCAGAACTCTTTACTGCCCTAGTACTTCAGCAACATTACATCATGACTTTTGTGTAACATACACGCCTCTTTCAAGCCAAGGGGCGTGTTATCTATATGCATTTTGAGCTATCCGCATGTATGTCTACGCCATTAATGTCCAGGTGATTCCGCGTGTATGTACACGCCATTAAATGTCTGAGCGAAAAGAAGCAAAATGTAGAACTACATCTGGGGCGATATTTTTTTTCCTAGGATGGTAGGGGAACACTCATAAATGCTATTAACCCCAGTGATGGGTAGGTTTAGGGACGGGGTTGGGGTAGGTCATATATTTATATATACAGTAGGCTACTAACGTTAAGTCAACGGCGTTCATAAACACGCTGAAAAGTGATTATGCGTGTTGATAGCACACCAAAAATGCAAATACGAATTGGCTTGACATAGACACGCACTTCATGAGATCAGTCTGCCTTCAGAAATCATCATCATCAATCTTCATCAATATGCTGATTGAGGACTGATGGGACACTCCAGGCACAGGATGGTTGTGTCAGGAGAGTAATTTGCACCTCAATGACATGTCTGCACCACTTGCTTCACAGGACATATGCTTTCAACTTAATGCTGTTTATTTACTAGTGTGTTCTAATATGTAGCTATGCCATGGTTGGTCTCATCTGACAGCTTATAAACTGAAATGAATGGTGGTGAACTTAATAGAGATATTAAAGTAACCTAAAGTACTATTGCTTAAACATGCATTTAGGAGAACAAGTTGATGTTCTTCTCCCCCTCTTGATCAACATGCATTTGCCTCATCTTTTGGTTTCCTGTCGGTTAGTTTCGGGTATAAGAAGGAAAGGTAACTGTTGATCTGGGAGAAAATCTCATACTATGATTAAGTCTTTTATGGCCTCCTCTGCACAACAGTGCATTATTTGTTACAACTAAGTTTCCTGTACAGTATTTTGTTCCATTCTACTGTCTATATATTTAAACATGTGACTTAATAAATAACTTTGCCTGCTTGAGGATCTTTCCTTTTATCACTGGTGATGTTGAAAACAGATTATAACTTTTGTTATCTAAACGTTCAGGTTAAATCCTACGTTTTCCTATCAGTTCTTAGAAAGACCTTTACCTTTAAAGAAAATTGTCCCCGTTAATTTACAGTAAACTACAGAAAATTGGAAAATTGCTTGCAAACAAATGGCTCAACCTAAAGATGACCTTAAAACATGCTTTTAGCTAATAAAAAATCTTCATCAAATCAATCACAATGCTCTGACTTCACCTGATTAAATAAAGCCCCACTCAAAGTCTATGAGTGTTTTTTAAGAGGGTGGCATCTACAATGTAATTACAGATGATTATAATATATTAGGTGAGGTAAGTAAAGATTAATTGCAATTTAGACATACAAAACCCATTGCATTCACAATATAAATATTCTAGGTTGTTGTCATTATGGCAGAATTTGGCTTGCATGATGTTTAGTTTGAGTTTGATCTGAGGCATGGAGACCTAGTATTTTAGAGTAATGAAGACAGCATTATACGTTGTCAGTAGTGTTAAAGGTATTACCCCAAAATTGGAACAAATCAAAGGGTACAGTCAACATACAGTCTGGTTGCCAACATTCTTTTACAGAAGAAAGAAACTCATACAGGTTTAATTGTAACAACATGATGGTGAGTAATTACCCAATTTAAATTTTTGGGTGAAATCGGATTTTTAGGCCTTTGGTCTGAAGATGTTGAAGCTTACTTCAACACGGCCGGTTTAAGCCCCGCCCACTGTCGCGCATTACATGCATACGCCTTATTCACGGCAGCGCCATCTTTGATTTTTAATGAGAATGAAAGCGAGGCTGTGAGGGATAGACATGCATCTGTTCAATGGGCTGTACTTTTATTTAATGTGTTTTCGGATTGTTCTGTTCATGAAACACTGGAAAAATATCTTTCTAAGAAATGTCAGTTGACAAAAAACTCCCGACAATGTAAGCTGTGGAAAATTGTAAGTAATCTAGGAGCTTTATTCAGCTTTTTACAGCGGATGCCATTGGAAACACGTTAAGTCTATCCCACACAGCCTCACTTTCATACCTGTCATGGCGCTGCACTGAATAAGGTCTATAGCTAGGCTAAATAACATAGGCCTACGTCGTGATGACAAACCATATCGAGCTACTGAACCAGCAATACAGAATATTGTGCAGTGCCTGTTTGTGGAAGAAGACACTGCATAAGCTTCCTCTGGATTCCAATAGGACTGCATGGATAAACTTTATTTTTAATGACGTTCCACTCCAGCTGATGAGGATGAGGATAAAACCGTCTGTTTGCTTCATTTCACTGTGGATTGTTTTGATGCTCGAGAACTGAGATGAGGATGTTCTTCTTCGACTACTTCTTGTTACTGGCTGCTCACTGCTTAGGAGTATTACCGCCACCTACCGTATAAGATGATGATCCATATATAAGGCGCCCCGGATTATAAGGCACACTGTCTTTTTTGAGAAGATTAAAGGCTTTTAAGTGCACCTTATAGTGCGGAAAATACTGTAATTGAAAAGCGTATGTACAGGGCAGATCTTCCTCTGCTTGTAAACAGAAAGTTTTGCTCTTCCAGATATATCAGCACATCATCTTATACAGTAGGTGGCGGTAATACTCCTAAGCGGTGAGCAGCCGGTAACAAGAAGTAGTCGAAGAAGAACGTCGTCATCTCAGTTCTCGCGCATGCGCCCATAAGGAAGTAATGGAATAGTCGAATAAAGATGTTATTTATGTTTTTTTCGCACAAAAATAGTCTCGTCACTTGATAAACTTATAATTGAGCCACTGTAGGCACATGGAATATTTAAACATTTTCTTTAATGACTTTATGGGCCGTCAAGAGCCAGTCCCTTAGGCAGTCTATGGAGGATTGATCCAGCTCTCAGATTTAATCAAAAATATCTTTATTTGTGTTCCGAAGATGAACGAAGGTCTTACGGGGTTGGTACAGCATGGGGGTGAGTAATTAATGACTTAATTTTCATTTTTGGATGAACTAACTCTTTCATTTTGGTTTAGTCTTATTTTCCTTACCTTGTCATTCAAGGCCAGGGCACTTTTGTACATTTCTGGAACTTTTGCACGCTTCCACATCCCGTGCAACTACAGATCTCCCAGGAACATATTGATGCGTACATTTATCCGTATCACCTAGATGCGCATGTGCGAGCTGTGCGTCGATTCCGCGATCATGGTCATCTGACGACATAAGCAGCTGAAGACCGGCCGTTTTTAAAAATTGAATTATGTATTTAAAAGTTGCAGAATTCAATAATTGGGTGACTCCAAAATTGGCAGAGATAGGCAGGCAATGCAAAACAAAATCTTACATTGAGAAATAGTGGGGGGGACAAACTTACATTAAATGTAGTGAACATGCCCTTAGTGAATATGAAGTGTGAACTTCTTAGTGTAAAAGGAAGTCATTTCTTCTCCTTTCGTAGTTTTATGGTGGTTGGGAAACCAGCTAAAATGTGTATTTACCGCCACCAACTGGACAGGAGTGTGAAGCGTCAACACAGGGGTGCAGAGATATCACGCAACACCTGAAATAAAGCTTGCCTCAAAGAACCTTTCTTTTACTGTCTATATGCAAAGAACTGGTGAAAGTAATGATTATGCATGAAACATTTTAATTGTTGATAAAGTTCATAAATTGATAAAGTTGAGGATGCAGACTCGCCATCTTCGCTGTAGTGAACTAGAGAGAATTAGAATTAGCCACATAAGCAGGGAGTAGCCAATTTATTTTATTTTTTTAATTGTTTTGTTTAAAAGTATACATGTCAAGCTTTCTATAGATATAAAGGTCTGTGAGGCAAGTAGTTTATATGCCGAGTTTCGGTTCATTGACGCGCTCACGTGCCAGCGCCTCCGTGTCTTGATCACTGTTTACTATATGTGCTTCTTATTAATTAATCCAGACAAATTTGTTGATATAACATTGATTAAAATGAAGATATATTTTAAATATATTTTAAAAGTTGAAAAATATTTTAAATGTCTAAAACAATCTTCAAAGTCACTGAGCCTTGACAAAACTTGACAGTGTTCATTAATTGTGCACAGGAGGCATTCGAGGAATTAGATATTTAAATCGTTATAGTGTTTCTTTTGTCCTTGTATTGACTATTTAATACTGGCCCCGTCTGTGTTGGGTGCATTACACTTTATATGGTAAAAGAAAAGATACAGATGTTCATTTTCTCTATTTTTATCAAATGTAGTTGTAGTTTTTGAGTTTATCAAATGTATGTAGTTGTTAAGTTTTTAATTTAATCTTGTTGGACAGATGGATAATTTATATGAAAACTGAAATGAAAAGTTATTTAAAATGGCAAAGTGCAAACGTCATGAATATGGTTTTTTTCTCATACAAATAGACCTTTTTTAAAAACACAGTTTGTAGGGTATTTGGAATTTGTGTCCTTTTCCAGCACCATGACTCCATACCTCCTTTGCTGAAATTTGTGGGTCTGAGCAGAGGGTTATCAGGTTCCCCTCCCTTTTGGGGGCTGGAACGTAACATGTATATGCGAGTAATTTATAGGTGTATATGCATGTGTTACGTATGTATTGATAAGTAAAGTTTGATTTAAATCCTACGTGGCGCCTTGTATATATGTAGTGTATGTATATATATATATATATATATATATATATATATATATATATATATGTGTGTGTATGTGTGTAGGGATGGGTAACCGAAACCCGGTATTAAACGGGCCCGGTGCTAAATTTTGAAAGACCGCTGTATCGATAAGCTCGGACATTATCGGTTCTGCTGTCGGTACTGGAGAAATTAAGAAAATACATGTAGGTTATTATTCCTACAAAGACGTCATCTTAAACATGTTTATCTTGCCAGCCATTTCTATATATAAACTATATTTTAAATAAACCATTTGTCTGTGATGCAAATTTGCTATTCGAAGTTCAGAAGAGAGAGAGAGAGCGATCTCTCGCGGAGCCACAGCACGCAACACGACAGCCCTTGCTTAAAGGGTAACTAAACACTAAACCAACTTTTTTTAGTTAATGATCTGTAAGAATAGATCTTTATTAATACCAGTCATTGATTCGAGTGACTTTTTTGACATTTGTGTATAAAGTGTTTTTTTTCTACAACATATGGTGTAAAGATGTCTTAGTGCTGCCCTCTTCAGGTTGAACGGTGGCTACTGCACTTGAATTTTCCTATTGGATGTTCCGCACTTCGTGACGTACATAGGTTTCAGCTCACCACGCAAACTACGCCTTTGGCTGTATGAAAAACAGCTTGTGTCGTCAAAACCACTGTAGGGAGTCAGGAGTTGGAATTGCGAGGATTGAAAACGATCAGGACAGAGTGTTTTAGCATCTATTTCGTCCCCTTTATCTCCGCTGTGGTCTGGCCACTTTTTCAGAATTTTTCAAATATTGCCAGTGGGTGGAGTCAGGATGTAACCAGGGGTTTAGTTACCCTTTAATGAGTTACAATGTCATAGTTAACTCGCAATTAATTGCACATTTTTATCTATTCCAAATGTCTCTTGATTTCTTTTTGTCCCATTATTTTTTCTAATTTGAATGCTCTTCTCAAGAAGCAAGAAATACTGACGAAGTCCTGATATTGACGAGGGGTGTCTGAAGTGGTATTTCAAACTGGACGTGCTGCGATGATGATAGCTCAGTTCACAACGACAAAACACACAGATCACTTTGGTCTTGTCAATTGAACCATTTGGCAACTTTTTTAAAAGTAAACTTTCCATTCAGAATCTTATTGGCATCCATTTTGGCGTCTCGTGCTCGTCATCCACTCAAAACATAACGTTAACAAACTATTTGGCCGGCTCGCAGACCCAAGCGAGTGTGTGCGGCGTGCCTGTTGTTTTGTTTCCGGTCTAGCTAGATCCGCTTGTGCTTTTGTCGACGAAGCAACAAAACATCCTCGTGTGGCGCAAGCCATTGAAACGAATGGGTTTCATAGTGCAGCGCGCGCATGCCGCGTCCACAGCAAAAGCATGTGAAAGAAAACTACAAAGTTTGCTAGGCCAAAAAGACTGTTAACCTCTTAACCAGCACCCCTATTTTTGAGAATTTTCTGAAAATGACATACCCAAATACAAATCTCTGTAGCTCTTGAACCCTATGGTCCACATTCATAACTTTGATATAAAAAAATTAACGCTGTTAAAATGGGTTTTTGTTAACGCCGTTTAACTGACAGCCTATATATATATAAAATGTTTAAAAAATTGAAAATATTATATATTATTTACGTACACGTTACCGTAAGTTAGCTAATGTTAGTGAAGTGTTGGTCACGTAAGCTATTGCTGCAACTTATTATCTTCCAATAAACATTAACTAAATCTGGCTACATAACATATAACTACAGCCTAGATTCACGAGAGGTCGGCAAATGTGTGAAAGTACAAAGTATAAAAATACAGTAATTTCATTCATTTATCAGCGACCATACTTAAGAAGCACTGAAAATGAATGGGGTTCAATTCTGGAACTATCAGTGTTTGGAACTATTGGCAGCTCCATGACACACGTTACTTCCGTATTCCTAAGTTCCAATGGCGGTCAATAGGAGTGTCGTAACTCTCACTCTCCATGGCTCTGGAAAAGATGAGAGAGACGCACATACACACAGGCTCAGACTTAAAATGTAGGTTTAAATGATATTGATTACATGGCTACTGCTACAAGGAAATGTGTTAATTACTTAATCACTCAATAAGCACAAGTTGGTTTCTTTGTAACATCCATTCTACACTCAATGCACGATGCAATGAATGATAGTTTTGTGCATCACCACTTAACAGCCAAATTCCATGATCACTGAATTTACAATTTGGGCTTGATATGAAGCCAAAAGTGTAAATTCAGTAATCATTGAATTGTTTCTAAAGGACGATTTGCACCTGGATAATTGTGAGTGATTATAAGTGTGATGATCATCTGCTAAATGAGCAACAACGGCCACAATTCACTCCTTCAGTCAGTGAAGCTCCCACAGCCGTTCATGAGAGTTTAAATGCTGGGGAATATTCCCGTCTTCCCACAGGAGAAGCAGCAGCAAGCAGGAGGAATTACTCCAGGAGAAACTACAGACATACTATTGTAAAGATGGAGATTAAGGAAGAACCCTGCACAATAAAAGATGAAGATACAGAGGAACAAATAGGTTGGTGTTTTCCTTCATTCTCTTTAATCACTGCTGAGGAACATTAAGATGAAAACTGACATATGACAATAACATCTAAAACTAGTAGACTCAGTAGTAAACTAGATTTGTTCTAAATTAAGATTTTGAATAATACTTATTTTTGTTTCTCATTTATCCTTTTATTAAATTATGGTAATTTAATTTGTTTATTTTAGACCTGATGGAAGTGAATGAAGACAAACTGCATCAGTTTCAAAAACCTCATTATTTCACAAATGAAGATGGAAATGCAGTCGTTTCAAAGACTGAAGAGAATTTCACACAGAAACAAGCTGGAAAATCTGGAGTCAAAGGATCTTTCACCTGTTCTGAGTGTGGAAAGAATTACATATATAAATCATATCTGAATAGACACATGATGATTCACACTGGAGAAAGGCCTTTTACATGCACTCAGTGTGGAAAGAGATTCATTAACAAAGGAAACTTAAATGACCACATGAGAATTCACACGGGAGAAAAACCATTTACATGCTCTCAGTGTGGAAAGAGTTTCAGTCAGAAATGCGCTCTCAACAGTCATCTGCGCCGTCACTCTGAGAGTGAGATCATTCAGCTGTTATCAGTGTGATAAAACATTTGTTTTAAAATCAGACTTAAGAAAACACATTAATGTTCATTCTGCTGTTAAGCCTCACTTTTGTTCTGTTTGTGGAAAGAGCTTTTCATATCTTCAATCTTTAAAACAGCATGAGCATATTCATACTGGTGTGAGACCTTATGTGTGCTCTCACTGTGGAAAGACCTTCACTACATCCAGCAACTTAAAATCACACCAGAGAGTGCACACTGGAGAGAAACCGTACAAGTGTTCACACTGTGGAAAGAGTTTCTCTTGGTTAATAAGCCTGAAAGATCATGAGAGAGTTCATACTGGAAGAAACCGCACCAGTGCTCTTCATGTGGGAAGAGTTTCATTAATTCATCTCGTCTACAGAAACATAAGAAAAAGCATTGCCTGAAGATGTCTGAGTGAGCGAAGTTCACTTCCAAAACTTGTAAAAAAGTAAAAGATGGAATTACATTATACAGTAATTTAATCTAAAATTCAGTATTGAATTGATTGTTTGATAAGGGAACCGGTTTAAATGGTTGTGAACTGCATTCTAAGTGTTGCATGTTTTAGATCTACATGAAAGTGCACATCTATACAACAAATGTTATTTCTCGATGCCATTTATAAGCCAAAAATAGTTTTTTTAAGTTTTGAGGACTTTATTAGATTGAATCACTCTCTGCACATTGTGAAAAAATGAGAATTAAAAATGAATAAAAATAGTGATTTATTTAGGTTTACTGAATATATTTAATTTATTTTACATTCAAGGGGTTTAACATTGTATTCTGCATTGCTAATGAACCAGTAGTAGTAGTAAACACTAATTGTTTTAGGAAAAATTGTTTTTCTATGTATATTTAATGATGCGAATCCTCTCATAATATTGTAACGAATCAGCTCTTAGGGAATATTAATAATCAATAATAACTTGTTATTATTAATTATGAATATTTGGGTCAGTTAATTAGATTAACTTGATGTGGCTGAATTAAAATTACAATCAATTAATCAGTTCGTCCAACGAACTCTTATGATTATTAATTTATCCAGGATATCTTCCATGGCCACAGAAGAATAATTATTTCTTTAGCATGTAGGCTACAGCACTTTGAGCAAACTTGTAGACAAAAACTGCAATCGCAAAAGTGACTTTGTATTGCAAATGAAACAGAACCAAATACATAGTATGTACAAGTTTTATTAACTAAATTTATATGAATACAAATAAACTTAAACAACATATACACATGAATACATAAATAGGTGAGTGATAGAACGAAACCGGAAAAAGAACTATTGAGAAGTTCCATGTAACTATATGAGAAGAAACATCAGCATTTCATTTTCAAAGCATCAAATCAAAAGCATACCTGCATGCCTGGGTAGCGTGCACAATTATCAAAGTTGTTGAAAATTTAGGTTGTTGATGACAGATTCTGCGAGTGTCCATAGAAATGAAGACGACACAGATATGCGTGTATGACCTAGAAGTATTTCATTCAGCGATTGGCGGTTAAAGTTCATCTGTACGGAACATTGTTGTTGTACGGAACATGATTAGTCTACGTTACCTTCTATATTGGATCCAACAGGAGTGGTGGAACACACTTATGTGAGTAATATTTTTATTTTAGAAATAATAATCTTTGGAGCAAAACATGGTTTTAATCTCATAAATTGTCGTGTATTGATGGTGTGCTAAGCTAATATGCTAGTTCGCCCAGGTGCATCTGTCACCAGAAGTTATGATTTTTTTCCCAAATAGGAATGCTTACTGAAATGTTTCAGTGCATTTGATACAGTCTCAAAGGTGGAGCTAGCACCTTGATAAAAGAAATTAGGGTTTGAAACCCTATGAACAGCCTGTGAATAGCCAGTCGTTAGTAGCTATAATGCAGACAAAAAAATGCTAATGTTGAGCCATAACCATTCTGTAAAGGTGTGAATGTGTACATGGGGGAGACCACAAAACAATAGTGACAATAGACTGAATAGATGATTTAGAAGATGACTATCAGTTTGCATTTTAGAGTCTTATCAAAATAAAGCAATTTGACATGATCTTGAAAAGACTTATCATTTTCAGATTTTAAATATAAAATGGTCACACATATGGCTTAAGCTGCAGTGCATTTCTTAGATTGCTACAGGGCCAACATTAATTTTATTTTCATGAAGATGTTTCATAAAAATACATTTCTAATAACTTTACAAAACTTTGGAGCTATTTAAATAAATGTTTTTCTATATGACAATAACAAATTCTACATTTACAATAAACTACCAGATGTCGGCTTTCAAATGAGATCTTACATGTGCATTTAGTGCAAATGGTTCATGAATTGTATCTGTTTCTGTTTGGGTATGTCATTTCTGGGGATTTTTCAAAAGTGGGGTTAATTATTTCAAACGATTGGAAATATTTGTGGTTAGGTGAAGTGTGTAGCCATGTTGCTGTGATCCTGGTTACTGTGGAACAGTGTGTTAGAGAAGGTTTGAATGCTCCATCTGTAACATCTGAGCCCTGCATGTGGTCACGAATAAACAAGAAGGTGCATGCAATTCAATTCTGACTAACATGTTTTTTGTTGTTGTTCTAATTTCTTTCAATTCTAATTCTAATCACATCCCTTATGAAAATGAATTATGGTTTTACTGCAATTAGAAAACAGGGTTATTGTAGTTAAACCATCGTAACCACAAAATATACATAAATAACAAAAATAACCATAATTTTGCAACACTAGCCATAGTTTAATCATGGCATTTATAATACAACTGTGGTTATACAAATTAGTATAACAAAAATTAAACAAAAACATGACTTATTTTACTTGGTTAATAACCATAGTTCATTTTCATAAGGGGTGTGTGTTGCTGCTCTTATATAAAAGTAGATACTCACTGTAAATGTATAATCCCACTTTGTTTTAGATCCAAAAGTAGCAGACATAGACTTTTCCAAGCCTGTCAGACTAAGAGCAATTCAGAGTAGGGAGCCCATCTTACACAGTGTAGTCACACCGGTCTCACCAAGCATGCTTTTTAAGTAATTGAAGGTAAGGAATTTGCAGAAACCTGATGACAATATATGCAAAACACGTTCCAATATGGTTTGCATGGATATAGTCACATACATGAATACATATGGATGTATGCACTATATCTAACTATATCTGTGAAATAAATAAAAACCGCAAGAACACATTTCATGGTTTTCCATACACACCGTGTGTGTGCATTTGTATGGATTAATCGTCAAATAGGAACTTTTTAAGGACAAAGCAGGTCATAGAAAAGTAGTTATAATTTTGATGAATTACTAGATTGTTAATATTGTGTTACTCATTTGTTCCTGTGTAGATATTTATTAACGAAGGAACCATATTCTAAAGTGTTATCAAATAATGTAAACCAAATGCAATACAGATATTTAACTACACTGTCATCAACATGTACATTCACATTTTTTGGAAATGATCTGTATTGAGAGATGTGCTACACAAATAAATTTGACTATGATTTAATGTGATTCTGATTTCAGAATGAGATCCCAGACTGTGCACTGTTTACCACCTTAACTGTAGGTAGTGATACAGACACTGCATCTGAGGGAGAGCAGGAGAACACAGACAGGGTTGATGTCCTGACTACAGCTGAGGCACATTCTAGTGACGAATCACACGTAGCAGTTCCGAGTGACATACCTTGTACCGACAGCACTGTAGATGCAACAAACTTGCGAAAGCCCCTTACACATCTTTTTGATAAGAAGCAGTTTATTGTCACATAATGAACTACAAAATGAGCTAGATAAAATCATGCAAAACATCCCTACTTACTTTAATGAACTGAATTGTAAGCACCTCCAAGAAAGTACACTGGGTCAGTCCTCTTGTGAACAGTGGTTTGAGCAGAGACAGGGCAGAATCACTGCTAGCCACTTTAATGAAGTGTTAAAGGGATAGTTCAAGGGACAATAACTACTAAATATATCTCTCATCTCTACAAAATATTACAAAGAGAAGCTACTGAGGATACAAAAGTAATAAAGGAGAAATGGGAACTAGAAATGAATATAATCATTACGGATGAGGAATGGGAACAAATGTTTCAAGAGGGGCATAAAATATCAAGTAGTCCAATGCTGAAAGAATTTGAGTGGAAAATCAAAGTAAGGTTCTTTAGGACCCCTTTTATCACATCTAAGTTTAGTGGGACTTCCAGAAAAATGTTGGAGGGGCTGTGGTCTTGTGGGAGATCACACTCATATATTTTGGGATTGCCCACAATTATTGAATTATTGGAAAGACATACAAGACGAAATTGATAAATGTTTGAATATTAAGACTCCACTGGACCCATCCTTTATTATTCTGGGAATTTTTGAGAACAAAATTAGGACTAATTATCATTTTCATCTCTTGAAAATCCTACTTGTACTTGCAAAAAAAATGATTACAGTCTCCTGGCTGAGACCGCAGCCCCCCACAATTTCTCAATGGAAAAACAAGGAGAAGGAAGTGTACTATATGGAAAAAATTACAGCAAGACTGCAGATGAAAACAGATCTATTTATGGACCAGTGGTCTCCCATCCAAATGTATATTCCATGATACCTATGTGAATATGGATGTCAGGCAGTACTAGTACTGCACACTGTTTGCGCAACGATCTACTCTGAGAAAAAAAGCAAAAAAAAAAAAGCAAAACTAAGATTTACCCGGTGTCCTCAACCCATGCATTGCTATGATTGGCTGTACTCATGACAACACTGAGTTTGAGTCACGCGACGGCTCTGGATATCTAGCAGGCTAGATATTTTTCTGGGCTTGGCGTCACGTCTGCGAGGCGTCTGCGAGCGTTTCGCTGCGTTGTTGGCTCTTTCATACTAACAGATTGGCAAGCGTTCATCATCCGCTAATCCCCGCGATTTGCACCCGATAACACCCTGACCTATCGGAGAGCTCAACGATTTGAAAATCGGCATAAATCGGGCTTAAAATCCTGTAGTGTGAACTTGGCTTTAGCGTTAGTAATTAATTCATCGTAAAATTTAAATGAATACATTTTTTTAACTACCTCTGTGAAATGAAGCAGAGACGTTGAAGCCTGAGAAAATCAAAAAGTGGTGCTCAATCTGAATGATGTCACGTGTTGAATCAGAATCAGGACGTCCATCAGCGCCCCCTACCGTATAACAGTGAAACCGCGGAAAGTTCGAAAATTAGGTCAATGGCGGGAAAGAGTTAATAATGGCCATAAATTATAATATGCTATCTGGAGTTGGTCACTAAGATTTATTACAGACTTTATAATTATGATATCTAATTTATATTATGCGGTGTGATTTACATTAAAATGCTAATTAATCTACAAACTAGACTACAAACTAGCATGCTGGATTCAGTCAGATTTACTGAATAGTAACTGCTATTTGACGGCATGTCACTGTTGCCTGAATCACAGCTGTATTTTGTTAAACAGTTTGATGTAACTTTAGAAAACCTGAATTGACAAAAGGGTGCGGAGATAAATATGTTTAAATCATGTTTTTTACAGCTTCATGCTGCTCACATGGGCAGTGTGAATGTGATCCATGAGATAAGTGTGTGCCGTGGATTCAGCATGTCAAAACAGGTCTTATCATTCATATGAATGAAATAACATTTGTAAAATTCACATTCTTCACAATTTGACAGGATCCTAATAAAATGTGTGAACCCATGTATTATTGAAAAGTTTAGCCCTATATATGATCTGAAACACCCTGAAAGTGGAATGCAGGCATGCAAGAACACATCCCGAGCATCACAGTTGTTTATTTCACATCTTCACCTTCCAGTTGTTATAGCATTTGGCAAAATAGGCTACCTATAACATGATGGTTCATGTCATGTGGGTAATTTCATTGGTACAGCCACGAATGCATGGCAGTTCTTTTGTATGGAGTCGATTAAAGCACACGCCTTGAAGGATTTGATTTACCTCAGTGTGATTGGAATAACTTTACAGAGGGGAAAGAACAGAATGACACTGATATACAGGGAATCTATTTGCATATATATCAAGTCTTTGATAACCGAACCCACATTTCCCCTGCAGGTGTATGACAAACTAGTCAAACTTTGAATGGATTGGTTGATGAATTGGCTGATAATACGGGGACTTTGGCGGAAACAGGAGGAAAAGTATTCCACTTTTTTTTCAGTTTTTGTTAGATAAATCCTTCTAAAATACAAATAAAAATGACAATTATTAGCTAGAATTGAAACAGGCTTGCAGCAAATGGCACAGCATAACCTGGAAGAATATTAACATTTTAAGCAACCTTTATTATGAATCACCATTAGCTTTACTCTGTGGGGACAGTTATAATATAGGCTACTATTGCAGCCCGATCTCTTGAAAGTTAGTATCTATGTCACGAATGTAATTTCTCGATGGCATTTATACGCGAAAAACAGTTTTGCTGTTGAAAAGCGTGATTTTCGCGTACATATGATGCACGCACTTTTTGGCATATAATATGCACAAACTCCCCACCCCCTATTTTTTAAACTACCACGGCTGAGATAATCCACCATCAAAAATTAAACACAGCGCTTCCACACAGAAAAGAGGTGTGAAGTCGACAAAAGTTAAAAGAACATTTAAAAACGTTCCAAATTATAGTTAGCAGTGTGCTGCTGCTCCAGTCTCAAGTCAAGTCAGCTTTAATTCTATAGAGCTTTTACAATACAAATTGTTTCAAAGCAGCTTTAGATAATAGGAAAATAATGCAACAAAGTTTGTTTCAGCTGTACAGAAAGTTCTTTGGCGTAAGCCCCATCCGTAGCTAGCAATCCAAGCGGAAGCTGCATTTCCTGCCTGAGAATGAAGGCAGGACCCGTGGAAGGTATAGGAAGGGACCATTCTTGGTGGAGGTGGAGAGGATGGAGGTAATTGGCAGCATCAGCATCTGCAAACTTAGACAAGTGTAAGTACCAATCGTTTATACTGCAAGATCATTATGATTGGTTAGATGTGAAGGCAATAAGCTGACGCAGCGATTGAGTGTTCCTCCTGACAGAACTTATGCTAAAGCTTGCATTTCAGTGCTTCTTTGTGTACTTTTGAGAATACATAAAAAACAAACTGGTCTTCTAAAAATAAAACGTCATGGTGGTATAGCCTATTAAATACATGATATGAAGGAATTTTAAAGAACATGACTGCATTCCCCCTCGTCCAACAAATATAAAGATAGTTGGGAGAAGGGCATGGGTATCTATATTCCTGATGACATCTGGGAAGAATCTCTGGAATACATACACTCCTGCTCCAATAATACGAGACATTGGGTCCTATCTTGCACCCAGCGCAATTGACACCGACGCATGTATCATTCGTATTTTGACCCTGTGCGAAGCGAATTTGGGTGGGTTTGTCCCATCCCCAATGGCACTTCCCTTTTTTACGGCCCTGACTCGAACATCGATCTCCTCGGCTGTGAACCTATTGTGAAGCATGCCTGGTAAATGCGCCGTTATAATAGGATTGCGCCCATGGAACAAGCGCACCTCGTTCATCATGCTCTTAAAGGGAATGTGATATGACGATCTTATTGGTTTGTTTCCTGTTACGCCCAAACAACACCTATGAATAATGAAGCTATTTCAGACCAACCCCATTTATGCCCATAGAGTCATTTATCCAGCTGGTTGAATAGCAACAGCGCTCACAAAGTTACTTGCGCTTTGCGCTTGACACTTGCGTTTTAGATCGTTAAAATAGGGCCCATTGTCTTATACAGTTCAAAATTATAAATAGGCTTAATTTTTTTTAAAAGTAAAGATCCACAGCATTTTCCCGAACACTTTACCAAACTGTGATAAATGTCAGCCCCTCAATGCAACACTTTTTCATGCTTTTTCTCTTGTCCTAATGTTGCCACTTACTGGTCTGATGCGTTTAATTTTTAAGACCATTGTTGATTATCCTTGGCACATCACAGTTTTTTAGAAATTTGACTTCAGGCCAGCGAAATCTATCCAATACCTTACATTTGGAAATAATTAGATATGTGTTGAAAGATAATCTTTCAGGTTTTTATAAGATTTGGCAACCCTTTATAGACTTCTTTCAATCAGTGTCTGTATAAATACTTCTTTACTTTCATTTCATTTGGATAAATTATTACTGTACGTCATGCTACAAAACGTCTGGGTTACATATGTAATGTCTGGGTTACATATGTAACCCTCGTTCCCTGAGTAGGAGAGGAGACTTTTCTGCCGGAAGAATGCCGGATGAATGCCAAGAAATGCCATGGGTCTGCGGAATTTGCATAGCGTATCTCCGCCTTACCTCATGGATATAAAAAGGAGGACGCAGCAACATGCAGATATGTTTCATCGCTGAGGAGCCAAGACTTAGCTCAGGCGATCCCTGTGACACAGCGGAAGGTGGCAGGAAGATGGAACCTTCGTTGTCACTCCAAGTTCCGTTGGATGACGATGAATGGGGTTACCAGTCTAATCAGTCTAGTCCAAGGAGTGGAATGGCAAGCAAGCGAAGACACCTGAGCGGGTCCTAGTACCGGCTGGTTGAAGAGAGTACATGAGCGGACACAGGCTCCACTCGGAAATTGTAAAATCGAATTACATGTGTTGGGTGTTGCCCAGCTTGCAGCTCTGCAGACGTCTGTTACCGAGGGCACAATGCGGTAGAGCCCAAGAGGATGCCACACTCCAGAGGTCTTCACAGTGCACCCGAGACCCCGTTCGACCCGGGACCCGACCTGGGACCCGTACGGGTTCGGGTCTATATTTGAAATGATCAGCCGTGTCCGGGTCGAGGTCCGAATCATTACTCTCGGGTCCCGGGTCTATTTAACATTGTGTGTAATACCCGTGCTTTACATTTTCTCCTATTTTTATAATAGCATAAATGAGCCGTCTTGTTTAATCTTAAAGTTTTGGTGGTCAGATTTAGACTCAATGAAGAGCAGAGAGCACAGATATGATCAAGCTGAACAAGCAACAAGCAATCGTTATTATAGTTCAAAAGGGCAAACAGTTAAAGTTATTATGCGAGTTAACTTGAGAATCAGAATGTAGATGTGCAAGGTTGCATTTGTCATCCATCACCGTGACATCAAGTGGACATTTAAAGCTGAAATAATGAGTGGATTAAGCTTGGAATAACAAGAGAAATAACATGGAAAGAACTTTCTTGTCGGTGGATTGTAATGCATCACAGTCTGTCAGGTAACGTGTCAAGGAAGTGAGACAACGGCTACTAAAATTAGGTAAGACAAAAAGTTTTATTTTTCACAACTCGTGTGAAATAATATGTGACGACAATCGGGTCCAGTCGGGTTTGTGTTTTTCTGCCGGGTTCGGGTACAGTTTTCAAATAATAGACGGGTCCAGGTCGGGTCTGGGCAGTACATTTCTACGGGGACTGACACGGGTCCGGGTCCAACTTTTTGAAATAAACGACGGGTCCGGGTCGTTTTGGTGTAGCACATTACGGGTCTCTTTCGGTTCGGGCATGAATTTTTGGACCCGTGAAGACCTCTACCACATCTCTGGGTGGAGTGGGCAGTCACACCAAGGGGGCACGGACGACCTTGCTGCTGGTATGCCAAAGCAATGGCATCCACTATCTAGTGGGACAGCCTTTGCTTGGAGAGAACCTTTCCCTTCAGCATCCCACTATAACAGACAAAGAGCTGGTCTGAGGTCCTGAAACACTGCGTCCTGTCTACGTAGGCACGGAGAGCGCGTCTGGACCGAGCAGTGCCAAGGCTGGGTCTGCCTCCTCCAGGGGCAGCGCATCGCAGGTTCACCACCTGGACCCGGATGGAAGTGGTAGGAACCTTGGGCACATATCCAGGTCGGGGTCTCAGGATGATGTGAGAGTAGGCCGGCCCGAATTCCAGGCATGCTTCATCAACGGAGAATGTGTGGAGGTCCCCTACCCTCTTGATGGAGGCCAATGCAACCAGGAGTGCTGTCTTCATTGACAGGAACTTAAGCTCTACTGATTGCAAGGGCTCAAAGGGAGCACTGTGCAGGGCAGTTAGAACCACTGAGCGGTCCCAAGAGGGCACGAGGGAAGGGCGAGGAGGATTCAATCTCCTTCGCTCGCCACAGGAACCTGACAATCAGGTCGGTTCCCATGACTTTTCTTTGATTGGATCATGGTGTGTGGCAATAGCGGCAACATAGACCTTCAGGGTGAAGGGAGACAGCCTTCACTCCAACCCATCTTAAAGGAAGGAAAGCAGTTGATGAAGAGGGAACACCAGTTGATGAAGAGATTCCACTTCAAAGCATAGAGGTGTCTTGTGGACGACACTCTAGCGAAGTGATGGTAGCCACCACCGCTGGTGGTAGGGTACTCAAACCTGCCTCGATCCCATCCAGGAGCCAGAGGGGGCCCCGTCCCTGAGAAAGGAGGTCCTTCCTCAGAGAAATTGGCCAGGGAGGTGCTGTCGCAAGGAGTACAAGGTGATGATCTGATGGCAGGCTGGAGTTACTGGGATTCGGAGCGTGCCTTGAAGCCATGCCCATCTCGGGACTCGATCGCTAAGCCAGTGCTGAAGTGGTCTCGTATGAAGCAATTCCGAGCGGCGTCATATGCCCCATGATGCCACATGCCCCATGAGCCTCTGAAATGTTTCAGTGGAACCCCCCTTTTGCCCTCAAACTGTCTCAGGCAGGTCAGCAGATAGTGTGCGGACTCACTCGTAAGCTGTGCGCACATGGCGAGCCGAGTCGCTCTCCATACCGAGTAAAGAGATCCTCTGCACAGGGCAAAATTTGCTCTTTTCCCAGTTGACAAGAAGGCCCAGACAGTCTAGGTGCCTGATCACTAGGTCCCTGTGTTTGCAAACCTGGTCTCGAGAAATGAGCTAGGATAAGCAATTCGTCGAGAATAATTCAGGATTCGAACCTAGTGTAGCCGGAGAGGCACAAGGGCTGCCTCGACAATCTTCGTGAACACCCGCGAACCGCCTACTGGTATCCCTGCCTCTCGAAAGCAAACCGCAGGAACGGTCTGTGTCGAGGAAGAATGGAGACATGGAATTAGGCGTCCTTCAGGTTGATCGCTGCAAACCAATACTGTGGCCGCACACACTCGAAGATGCGTTTGGCCATAAGCATCCTGAACGGCATCCTGTGGAGGGAGCGGTTCAGGATGTGCAGGTCGAGGATTGGTCGTAACCCACCGGTTTTCTTGGAGACAATGAGAGTAGGGACTGTAGAAGTCAGACCTCATTTCGGCTGGAGGACGCACCCTTCGCCAGTAGGGTGGCAACCTCCGCTCTCATGACGGGGGCATCGCCACCGACCATAGTGAAGCGGACTCCCCTGAAGCGGGGAGGAGACCATGCGAACTGAATCGCATAGCCGAGCCTGATGGTTCGGGCGACCCAATGGGACAGGTTGGGAGGCTCTAGCCAGGCTTCCAAGAACTGAACCAGCGGGGTCATGCGAACCACAGACGTCCCCTCGGTGCAAACACACAAAGCAGCATTTGTTCCCATCAGAGTCAGAAAGCAGTCGACCACAACCAGAAGTGCACAGGTGATGCATCTTTAAAAAGATGTGCCACGCGCTGCTCTTTTAGAGAGGAAAAACTTTGCAGAGTGCTAAAGTGACCAGGGAGAAAACACAAACACTGGCAGATCACTGCACAGATTGCAGGGAATGTGAAACTATCTGGATCGCTGTTACACCAACACCTGGAGAGAAGCTCGTCTTGAAGAGGGTAATATTTGTAGAGATATGGCGTGGGAAGTGAAGTATGCACTTGGTTCCAAAGCGAAAACATATCTGCATGTTGCAGCATCCATCTTTTTATACCCACGAGGTAAGGCGGATATACGCTATGCAAATTCCGCAGACCCATGGCATTTCTTTGCCATTGGCTCGTTTTGTAAAGAGGTGAAGCTGATAGGCTTTCTAAGCGAAACCCCATTCGTCGTCATCCGACAGAACTCAGAGTGACAACGAAAGGGAACTATATTCTACTTCCGCTCTGTTTGTTTTTATTTTTATTTTGAATTATATGTACAATAATAAAAAAATAATAATTAAGCTACTCTTTTATTGTTGATTGAAAACTGTGTAAGGTATATATGCTCAATAAAAAAAGACCATGACTGCTCTCTGTAACACAGCAGTTCTTTTTGATGTAGAATAATTTACACTTCTACAGTTATACCTGAAAAACAATACTGGGCAAACGGTAAAGATCATGGAGTCCTGTGCTCAAACAGAAAGCTTTAATGTTATCATTATTGAGTGGTTTTGAATTACACTAAACCTCTAGGGGGAGGTTCTTCTGCAGAGCCTCTGTCTTCACCGAGAGAGTTTGAAATTAACACACACATACATTTTTTGGTGAATCCTGGTGAGTCAGAAACAGCAGTACTTACCTTCACTTCATTTTGATTTTATAGAATAAAAAATATTCAAATATTCAAATCTCCAAAAAGTGTACCTTTTTGTTGCATATAGTCATATCGTGATTCTTGAACTTACATTTATGCTTTCTTCAAATGGGGTTTGTTACAGATTTTGTGTAAAACAACGCCAAGCCTCTGAAGAAAATGGGGGCAGCAAATGTAAGTCATATATATATTCCATTTAAAAGTTTGACACAGCTAACATATTTATGCAGCTTATGAACGTCACAAGTATTTCACATTATAATGCTGCTTTGATATCCTATAATTCTGCTTCTTTCAGTTTGGTACTTTAAATATACATTTGTTCATTTAGCAGATGCACTGTGTAAAAAAAGTCAGATCATCAGTGAAAAAATATTTTAAAAAACGGACACAGTGAGAATGCATAAAGACAAAACACGTTCACACAATTATTGGAGTGTTTCTCAGAAGAGATAAAACATGATGGCAAGGGGCTAAACAACACGCACGCACAGACACACGCACACATTTTTTTTTTTTTAGTTAGTTAATTTAGTTGTAGAATGCAGTTGTCACTCCTGTAAATTACAGAACAGAATGGGATTAATCACTAAAAGGTGAACTGACAACTGAATTTAACTGTAAGTGGCCTATGACATTCTTTGTCATCTTGCATCGGTTGAGAGAATTTTCTGGAATAAGACAAAGTTAGGATACCATGTTTAAAACTACTTGTTGATTAGGGTTAAAACACAACATTGTTCAGATTTGCTTTCAGTTAACATGAAGGATTAAAGCATTAGCCAGTCTTGTTTATAGTTTGTTGGTTTTGTCAACAAGCTAGTCACATGTGTTTGGCAAATCTGCTTTCTAGGACTGGGTAATATGAAACAGGCTATATTGTGGTGATGATATAAAGTGAGAAATTTAACCATACATTTCACTCGCACTAGATGGCATAGTGTGAGTGAAATGTTTGTAAGTGTGGGAGTTAACAGATTTAAAGCTGTGTTACGGAATCTTATATACAGATTTATCTGCTGTCTTAATGCTTCTAAAAATGTGGTAATATACAGTAAATAAATATATATATATATATATATATATATATATATATATATATCAAAATTAAAATTAAATCAAAATATATATGTATGTTATGTGTTTTAAAAACTGGACCCTGAATCTGTAATAATGTTTTGATTGATTGGCTACGTACTAGAGCACATTTGTACATGATGCGTATACCCTTCAAAAACAACACTTTAAATCTCTTGACAAACTAAAAGACGTAAATTACATTTGTATGTATTCTAATTAAAATATACAGATTTTAGTCAATGTCAGCTTGCTTATTTGGCTCAAGATAAGGACACATGTCATGCAAACAAGAAATTCTGCTTCTAGCGGTTATTCTTGCACAACACATTGCGATGCTCTTTGCAAATGTTTGTTAGAACGTCTCTGGTTACGCATGTAACCTTAGTTCCCTGAAAGGAACGAGACGCTGCGTGTAATCGCAATGGGAACGCCTCTGCGTGAGTGCGAAGCACGTATGGAATCAGTCCAATGGCGAGACGGAACGACATAGGCAGGGTGACGTATCGACCAGGAAACTATAAAGCACCCCAAAAACACAAGCGCGACAGCTTCTGATAAGACTGAAGCAAGTGCTCACGGGCATGCTGAGAGTATGGCGTGGACACGCAGCGTCCTCGTTCCCTTCAGGGAACTAAGGTTACATGCGTAACCAGAGACGTTCCCATTCAGGGAACTTCGAGACTGCGTGTAATCGCAATGGGAACGCTAATACCAACGCCGCCATGCGAGCAAGTGTCCGTTGTGTGAAATCAGAGCACATTCAGACGAAATCAGATCACATTCAGACGAAAGCACCTGCGCTCCTGGAGTGGAGCTAAAATCAAGATGATAGAACTTCAAAATGTGTGCGGAGATGACCATCCCGCTGCATCACAAATGTCATTGATTGGAACTCCTGACACAAATGCCTTAGAGGCAGCCATACCCCGAGTTGAATGAGCACGGACAGCCAAAGGGGAAGGCTGACCTGCCGACTCATAAGCAAGCGAGATGGCCTCGACCACCCACTTACTTAACACTAGAAGTTCAGAACTCCAAAGAATTCCAAAACTACTAGAACGGCCACAAGCGGTCATTTTGACCGTTAGATTCAAAACAGTGTTTATCTCGTTGTTAAATTATTAAATTATTTTCGTCAACCACATTTTTTCAAAGACGAAAATGAGACGATAATAATAATATTATAATGATAATAATAATAAATAGGCTAATAATAATAATAGGACTAGCAGAACTAGTGAACAGTCCATGCAGCAAAACAAACAGCGCAGCACAGGGCAGCGGAGCTCGCAGGATCATCCGACATGAACGGAACATCTGGATCGGCCGTGTCTGATGATAGCAGCCGTCTCTTTTACCTTGATGTGGACTCTGACTCTGAATCACTCTCTGATGAGGAGGAAATGTTAACTTGCACCCAGGAAACGTCGCTTTCACTTTCCACCTCCGATTGTTCCCCTGCATCCGAATCATCACTCGTCAAGTTCTGAAGCATCTCCAGGGCATCCTGTAGTCCGGCTTTATTTGCTTATTTCTGATCAACAACTAATGTATAAATTATTATATAGCAAACACCGCTGTGACCGCGACGGACCTCTGTTGACAGTTGAGAGAGACCATGATCAACCGCGGGATATTTAACAAAAAAATACAGCGAAATTCAGTGCGGTCAATATGACCGTCTATGGCCGAAATAGGTAAATATGTTAATTTTTTTTGTTTTGCCTTACGTTTACGTAACTTAATTTATATGAAAAGCATTTTAAATAAAAATACAGACAATTTTAGGAAAAGTCAGGTACCAGCAGGATTTTATTATTTTTTTCAACAAAGTTATTGTAGATATAAAATTCAAAATGGTCAAAATGACCGTTATGGCCGTTCTAGTGTTAACCTCTGCTTAGATGCCAGACAACCTTTCTTAAGAGGTCCGAAACAGACAAACAACTGTTATGATTTCCTCCACAGGGCAGCTCTGTGGACATACGCATCCAAGGCCCTCACAGGGCAAAGCAGATTTAACCTCTCCTGGTCTGAAGTCCGGAACGGAGGAGGACAGAAGGCCTGCAGAACAATAGGCCTGACAATATTTGTCGGGACCTTAGGGACATAACCCGGTCTAGGGAGGAGAAAGGCCTTCGCCACACCGGGCAGTTAACTGGGTCCAACTGGTGCTCTCCACACCAAGAGGTGAACATTTTCCACCTCAAGGCATATAATTTCCTCATGGACGGAGCTCTGGATTGGAGGATGGTCTCCACGACCTCAGTCGAGAGACCAGATTCTATGAGCTGGGCCCCCTCAGAGGCCAGGCCCACAGCCTCCCGAGATCTGGGTGGGGGTGAAGTATCGACCCGCATGCTTGGGACAGAAGATCCTCTCTGACCGGAATCTCCATCGGAGACCTGTCCAGGAGAGAAACCAGGTCCGAAAACCACACCCGGCCAGTACGGGGCTATTAACAGTACACTGACCCCGTCCCGGCGAACCCTCTCCAGAACTCCTGGGAGCAGAGCAAAAAAATGGGAAAAGAGTACAGGGGTGACCTCGGCCACTCCTGTACCATCGCATCCACCCCCAACGGGGCTGGTGGACTTAGAGCGAACCACAGCGGGCAGTGTGATGTTTCGCTGGATGCAAATAGGTCTACCTCGGCACGACCAAAATGTTTCCACAGGAGCTCCACCACCTCGGGGTGGAGTCTCCACTCCCCGGGCCTCGGCCCCTGCCATGACAGGATGTCTGCTCCCCGATTCAAATATCCCGGGATATAAATCGCTCTCAAAGAAAGAAGTTTCCCCTGGGACCACAGAAGGATCTGGCGAGCCAGCTTGTACAGAGGACGAGAGCGCAGACCCCCTTGATGGTTTATATAAGAGACCACCGATGTGTTGTCTGACCGGACAAGAACATGGTGGCCCCTCAGGTCTGGCAGGAAGTGTTTCAGTGCCTGAAACACTGCCAACATCTCTAGACAATTTATATGCAGATGACGATGATGGTCCTGCCACAGACCCCGGGCTGAGCGACCACTCATGATCGCCCCCAGCCTGTGAGGGAGGCATCCGTTGTTATGGTAACATGGCGACACGGAGCTCCCAGCACGGGTCCCAGGGAGAGGAACCAAGTTTCTTTCCACATAGCCAGGGCACGGAGGCACCGTCGCATGACCCTGATCATGTGGAACAGGTTTCCCCTCGGGGAGAACCCCTTGGTCCTGAGCCACCACTGTAGCGGTCTCATGTACAGCAGGCCGCAGGGAATAACGTTCGACGCTGCTGCCAATAGACCCAGAATTCTCTGATAATCCTTGACAGTGAGTGACTGGCCTAGCTTTGCTTGCCTGACAGCTGAGAGAATCAACGCTATACGGGCAGGAGACAGACGAGCCTGCATCGTCATCAAATCCCAAACCACACCCAGAAAAGTCGTACTCTGTACTGGCGAAAGCACACTTTTCTTGGCGTTGAGCCTCAGCCCCAACCTTCTTCGCACAAACTCCACATAAATATAAAAAACAAAAAAGTTTTATCTGCTCAAGCTCGTAAGGCAAAACGTGAATCTGATCGACTCCGGACGAAAGCGCGGATCAACATAGTAAACTCTAGTGAAATAGCAAGGTAAACTACATGAAACATGACATGAATACAAAAGAATGTTCCAGGATAACAAAAAGTAGGTGCTTTAGGATGTAACTTATTTTATTTACTAGATCTACTGACTAACGTCACTCATCCACTACTATCATATTGTTTATACACATTTCCAGACACGCTCAGTACAGTAATGTCACTTCCTACGATCTTACTGATAGACTGAAACTGTTCAAGTTTAGTTCACTAACTGTTTTCGTTATCATATTATACATTCACCTATGTTGAAATTGCTGATTGTGAAAGATACAGGAATAGTTCGAGAAATGGCTTGTGCTATATTACATCACATGTCGGCTAAATGCAGTTTGTAACATTATCATGGACGAGCACAGAGCATTAGTTCAACGTCAAGCTGACAAAAGTAAGCTATTATTGTAACTGCAGTGGGAGTTTACATTAGTTTCCAGCATGTTGTGTGATGATTTCGCCGTTGCGTTAAAAGTCTCCATGTGGGCAGTAGTGAATGCTCGCTCTTGAGATCGAGCACACACAAGAGCGCTCTTGTTGCATTCTGAAACATCACCACTAGAGGCCGCTAAAAACCGCATAGAGCACCTTTAACACACAGTGTACCTGTGAACAGATAAAATGTATACGCTGAATTCATTCTTCATTTACAGTTGATAAAACCCATGCTTTTTCCAATGAATTAATGAAAATGTAAAAGAATCCATGTAAAAAAAGTGTAATAATACAATCTTAATGTTACATCACGCAGTCAAGTGAGAGCGAGAAAGAACATCTTAAAAGAAGAGCGATAGAATTGGATAAAAGATCGAAGGAACTGGATAAAAGAGCGGAGGAACTGGACAAAAGGGAGAAGGAACTGGAAAAAAAGGAGAAAGAACTGAAGTCTGGAGGAATGAGTCTTTTGCGACCCAACAGTGGAGAATCAGAGACACCTAACAGTAAGAATTATGGTTTTGATTCACATTTTGACTGATGCATATGATGACAGTCAAAAGCAAAAATGACTAAAATAATTCTTTAAAAAATAAGCAGAAAAAACAGAAGATGTGTAGCCTGGGAAAACCCAGACAACTTCCGGAAAATTTAGATTTGCTCTGAAAGTTAGTCTGGTAAAGAGCTCATTCAAGCCCATTTCCAATCCGCAGAAATCGCGGCACCAATCAGAAACGTTGGGCGGGCTTTACACGATGACGACAGCACAGCGACGGTGAAGCAGATTTTGTACACGGTTATAGTTGAACATCGTCATTAGAACTCTATAACCGCCAAAACCATGTTATTAAAATATTTTTTCACAAACATTTTTTTATCATAGAGAATGTTTAAATACTAATATGGCATCTTACGAGGGAAACTGAGGTGGAGTTAGTGGTGCTTCAGAGACTGCTACTACTGGAGATAATTCAGGAGAGGTCTGTGCCCCTTTACCTATCAGAGAGCGCGCTGACATGGAGTAAAGCTTTGTTTATACTCGACGCGCTGACGCGAAGGTGCGCGGCAAAAATGGCGCGTTCGGTGCACAAGACCGACTCCATTTCCCTTGGCTATGTGCACAGCTTTTTTTGTAACAGCGGTGCCGACTTCAAGCTGAATCTGCCCGAGCATGTACAACTCACCATACTGGCACACAGTTTGTGTGTCTAAATTGCAAAGTTCATTGCAACGTTTTTTTTTAAGGTTTCGTTTACTCTGTGTGATTTATATAATGGAAAGCACATTCGCTTATAGTTGTCTTGTTGTTCATTTTAAATAAACATAGAGCAAGTAGCTAATCAGGGTCTGCTTGTTTATTCAAACTGAACATCTCTCTGCATATGTCATCTCCTTCAGCACTCTGATTGGTTTTAGTTCTATCCAATTGCGCCCAGAGACATTTGAGCTACGTCCATTGGTGACGCCCCTTTGGAAATGATTTGTCGATGAAGCTTTGCTAGACCATAACTCAGTTACAAACTGAGAATGATCTGGTTTTAACCAGGCTAGAAGATGTGTCCTTTGATGCATGAAAATTGTAAAAACTTTAAGAAACTGATAAACGAGGTGATGGTAGAGCCTATGTGTCCTTTGTTACATTTCCCCTACTCTGAGCTTTATGTTATGTTTGATAAAGCATCATCTTTATGTCAATTTTAAGTGTTTGATTCTCTTTAATGACAGATTGCGGTTGCTGGTATAATCAAACGGGAGATGAGCCTGATGCAGAACCATATTCGTTCTTCTGTCAGAACACAGGTTTGATCTTCCTTCTACTTTCTTCTTGTTTTACATGTGCGTCCGTGCACATCAGGGGTGTGTTTCCCATACAATGACGTAACTCGCTGCTTCTCAACCATAGTATGATGAATCATTGAAGAAATAAACTAGCTAGTCACGACTGTTTCCCAAAACCATACTGTCGCAAAGTGGTCGTTCAATTACACTGGTTAATGATGTCACGCAGATGGTGGAGTAATGGTGGAGTAATAACGTCTCGGTTACATATGGTAACCCTCGTTCCCTGAGGGAGGGGAACGGAGATGTAGTTCATAACTGACCAATAGGAATCTCGCTAGAGAGGCCAATTTACTTTGTGAAACCAAAACAAGCCAATGCACATCGGCGTGCAATCATTTGCATCAGCTGTGCAGCCTCGCAGCCCGGATATTTAACAAGCAGCTGTTGCGATTGCACACTAGCTTTTTGCATTAGCTTTTTGTCTTGTTTTAGTTTCACTTTAAGTAAATTGGCCTCTCTAGCAAGATTACTGTTGGTCAGTCATGACCTATGTTGTAGTGACTGACCGATAGGGAACTTATTTTTATGAATCTGTTTGCGACTGAATTAATGGTAGATGTTTTGCTATAAATCACAGACATGGCATCTGAGGACTATTTCTAATTTTTCTCAGTTATATTGCTCTATTTCCAGATTCAATCATAGGCTCATTCTTACGTACTGTACTAGAGCACATTCGCACATGCATACTCTTCAAAAATGTTGCTTTAAATGTCTTGACAAACTAAAAGATGTAAATGTCATTTGTATGAATTCTAAATAAAAGACAGATTGTAGTGAATGTCAGCTTGCTTATTTGGCTCAAGATAAGGATTTATTGAGTCCACATGCCATGCCATCTTGAAACTCTGCTTCTAACCACAGGTCAAGAGCCGTTGTTCCAAACACACAACTTTACGATTCTGTTTGCGAATGTTCGTTAGAACAATGGTTTTGGGAAACACCGACTCGTTGAACTATGCTGATAACAACCAAATTTGCAACCATAGTTTGCTAATGATGCTTTTGGAAAACAGACCTCTGTTTGTGTTTCAGTGCATCTGTTTGTTTTTCTATGTCATATCTATGCTTCCTTCTTCTTTGTTCTCTGCCAATGTGTTCTGTGCTTTTTGCTGTTCACCTGTCGTTTTTTTCTTGTCTAATTTTTATTTATTTATCTGACATGTTTTTTCAGGTTGTGCTGCGATTCGCAGTCCCTCTCCAGGATCCATTCTCACCAAGCTGTGCTGTTGCTGTTGACCAGTTGCTCAGATGTTCTGTTCCTGGAGTTTGGATTTCCCAGGTTTACCGAATCGCCTCTCTCATTGAGTTGTTGCCGTGAACATCTGCCTGTTTCCAATTGTGAGTTAGGATATGCTTGTTGGTTGTGTTTGCCCCTAACCTGACCATCCTGACACTGATTCTCCACCCTGACACTGATTCTCGTCTCACAATCCGGATTTGATTTCCCTGGACTCTGATTATTCAACTCTCAACCTCTCAACTGTCCAAAACCTGATTTGCTGCCGTGATGATTGTACTGTCTTCATTATTATCCTTCAGTAAATTGTATCATCAACAATATGTAAAAAACCTTACAGACACTTATTTGCTCATTTTACTGTCTGTAATCAATATCCTTCATATCAAGTGATGTTACCTTAATAATTACTATATGACTTGTATTATGCTTCAGATAGAGTAGTGCGGCACAAGCTGTGGCCTCTCGTGAGGAAGAAGGCAAGTAACAGACTTGCTGGTCTCATACTATTTCTTAACTTTTATAAAGCATTCGACTCCTGTTCTGTACTCTCGAGTTGATTTGGTAAATCACTTATTGATACTGTAACCATGCTTTAAAGAGGCAGGGATGGATAATGACTTGTAAAGGCCCTGGGGCAAGGTAAAGGTTTTGGGACGTCTTTTGACCATACGTCAACATCCGCCGTTTTAGGGTACCCTTTAACGTCAGTTACATGACGATCTTGGGACGAGTTAGGTGACGGGGTAGGTTTAGGGGTAGGTTTAGGTCTGGGTTAGGGTTAGGATCCGATAACGTCATCTAACCGACATTAAAGGGTACCCTAAAACGGCGGATGTTGACATATAGTCAAAAGACATCCCAGGACGTCAATTATATGACTTCTTGGGATGAGACTGCACTGACGGATCATTAACTTTGAGGTTGGGCGTGGGGTTAGCAACCCCACCCCAGAAAAAAATCCAACTGCTACAGAAACGGCAAATAGAAAAGCAGAGCCAAATTTCCTGGAAGTGGGAAGATCACCGAAAACACAGGGCCGCTTGACGCTAGGTGGCGAAAGCCGAAAGGAAGCCACCGAGCCGATTCTTCTTACGACCAGAAAAACCTATATCGGCACATGGAATGTCAGGACCATGTACGAGACATGCAAAACAAAGCAGGTAGCAGTTGAAATGAAGAACAACAGTTTGATCTTACTGGGCAACAAGATGGACGCAAGCTGGACAAAAGAGACTGATGACAGGAGAACTGTTGCTGTACTCCGGGCATGAAGAGAGTGACACACCTCACATGAAATGAGTTGGCCTTATGCTATCCAGGCAAGCACAGAGGGCACTGATATGATGGGAGCCGCATGGCTCATCACAGCATCGTTCAGAACCAAACAAAAGAAGGTTAACTTAAATGTTATTCAGTGTTATGCTCCAACCAACGACTCTGAAGAAAAAGACAAGGATGAGTTTTATCACAGACTGCAGAAAGTTGTGGATACATTCCGAGCCAAAGACATAGTCATTTTTATGGGAGATTTCAATGCCAAGGTTGGACCAAATAACACAGGATATGAACAGGTTATGGGGATACATGGGTTGGGGGTAATGAATGGGAACGAATATGGAGAGAGATTTGCGGAGATGTGTGTGCTTAACCACCTTGTCATCGGAAGTAGCGTCTTTCCTCATAAGCGGATCCACAAAAGCACCTGGGTATCACCGGACGGCAAACCAGAAAACCAGATTGACCACTCTGCATTAGCAAGAAGTTCAGAAGATCCCTTTAGGACATTAGAGTCAGAAGAGGAGCAGATGTGGGGTCCGACCACCACCTAGTAGTAGCCAACATGCAGATGAAGCTAAAGAAGAACTGTATGGAAAAAACACTGCCTACAGTGAAGTACGATGTCAGCCGCCTAAAGATCACCAGCGTCAGGGACGAGTTTGAATTTCAGTTGAAGAAAAATCTTGAGGTGCTACGAGAGTGGGACGAGGGAGGGGAGAGAAGCAGCTTACAGGCCAACTGGCAAATTATAAAAGAGGCACTGAGAACAGCATGTCAAGAAGTAGTTGGAACACAAAAACACCATCACAAAGAGTGGATCACAGCTGAGACCTTGGGCAAGATAAAAGTGGTAATAAACAACAGCAGGACTAGGACAACTAAGGTAAAGGCACAAGTGGAATACGCAGAAGTCCACAGAGCAGTTAAGAAAAGTATTAGGAAGGACAAGAAAGATTACATAGATGGACTGGCAGCAGAAGCGGAGCAGGTAGCATAAAGTGGAAACATGAAACAGCTGTATGAAACGACAAAGAAATTGTCTAAGAAGTATAGCAAGCCTGAACGAATTGTCAAGGGTAAGGATGAAAAGACCACCACAGGACTAACGCAACAGATGGATAGATGTTCCGGACACTTTGAAGAGTTGTTGAACAGACCAGCGCCACCAAATCCACCAAACATCAACCCAGCAGACGAAGATCAACCTATCAACTACGACAAGCCGACCAGGGAGAAGATCAGGAAGCCCATCGCCTTGCTGACGAAACGGAAAGGCGGCTGGACCTGATGATATACCTGCAGAGGCCCTGAAAGCAGATCTGAACGTGTCAGTGGAGATGCTGTACCCACTCTTTGAGAAGATCTGGGAGAACGAAGAGATACCGGCTGACTGGAAGGAGGGGTATCTAATCAAACTTCCTAAGAAAGGTGACCTCAGCAATTGTAACAACTACAGAGGTATCACTCTCCTGTCTGTGCCAGGCAAGGTTTTTAATCAGATTCTCCTAGAGAGAATGAAAGACTCTGTCGATCTACAACTAAGAGAGGAACAAGCGGGTTTCCGGCAGAACAGATCATGGATAGACCAGATCACAACGCTGCGAATCATAGTGGAAATCACTGCTGTACATCAAATTCACTGCTGTACATCAACTGCTGTACGATGGGCTTCAACTGGAGTCAACTAGAAAAAATGGCCCAGGACAGAAATCTCTGGAAGTCTATTTTCGGCGGCCCATACCCCGGGAGGGGTGAAGGGCTTAGGTAAGTAAGTAAGTAAGTAAGTAAGTACAAAGCGTTTTCACAAGCACAACACCTTAAAATATCTGAAAGATACGTTTAGTTCATTTATCTATAAATATCTTGATATTGATGAAACTTGCTCATTTTGTTGTGGTATTGTTGAAGAAACAGCTACCCATTTATTTTGTGAATAGAAGTTGTTATATTTTAAACCCTACTAATGACCAACAGTGTTATTCTTATAACAATATTTTTTTTATTAAGAAACCCCAAAATCGTCATCTCTTGAATATGTTGTTAATTTCTTTATCTTAACCCCCAAAATTGTCTCCTTTAAGTTTTCCACTTTTTCTTGATGAATTTACCTCGATTCATCCCTCAGACTTATAACAACAAAAAAACATGTTTTTATGTATTATGAAGAACTAATATAAAGATATTTATCCTTGTTACTGTTTAGCCTTTTCCTGTGTATAAATATAATTTTATGATGTCATATTATGATGTACACAAACCAATGATCTTATTTTCTGTTTTGTCATTATGATTGTTACATACAACTATGGTATCTTTCCATGATCTTGTATGTAATAAGTTTAAATTATATGAGCAACAGGTGCACTACTAACACTTCATAACTGTCACCGTTAGGCTTGTTGGGACTGTCTGTTTGATTTGATTTACCACGTGTGGCAAGTTTTCCGCCATCATCTGTTTCCATCACTGATCACCTCCCGCACAGCTGCCTGTCATTCGGTAATCACCCTCACTGTGTATTTAAGTTCCTGCCTGTCTTCACTTCAGTGTCCGGTATTGTTTGTGTCTAACACGCTGTCGCACCTGTTCCTGAGTTTCGCTACATTAAAGAAAGTGTTATTTCTACCTGCTTCTCCATCTTCTTTGAACCTGCCCGTGACAATAACATCAGTAACTCAACAGCAAAACCTAGAACAGTTTTCCTCTGCGTTTGCAATGTCTGCACAAAGGAGACGGGCAGCTGCTCGAAGATCACTTTTGGAGAAAAATATTAATTTTATACTCAAAGAAAATGTAAGTATCACACCTTAAAATTAATATTACTTCAGAATTAATTGCATTTTTAACCCACCCCAAAACTTAAACAAAATAATAATATTCAATTCTGACCAATACTTGATTATATAACTTCTTTTATATACTAAAAATATAATTTAATAAAACAAGCAAAATGTAATTTGTTTTATTATTATGACAGTTATGCATGAATACATTTACAGTGCTAAATGCATACATTAATCAAATAATTATATATTATATACTGACAACAATAAGAAACATAATAAATGAGTAAAAGAACAAATAAAAGTAACCATCACAATAAACAAATGCATATACAAGTCATCAACACATGAAACAATGCTTTATTCAAACTACAAGCATGTATTTACGGGCACTGAACCCCAATCCCTACTGCTGTCTCAACACAGCGGTTCCCATTCTGCCGCTTCATTCTGATGAATTCACCAGAGGTGACTGTGCCTTCATGCCAGAGCTTGTTGCTGTGCTGCGCTTCACAATCTGAGACAATAAACGCAGATGGAATGATAGAGGGTCTCATGAGGGCAGGTGGAGTGATAGAGGGTCTTAGGGGTGATGCTTATCTCACGAGACGAGACACGAGATTGGGTTCACGAGAACGAGATGAGACAAGACACAAGATTGGGTTCACAAGAACGAAACAAGACACAAGATTTGGTTCATCGAGACGAGATTTTTGCTAAATTTTTCAGAAATCCTCAATGACAAAATTCATGACTGGAAAAATAGGATGCAGGTGCATTTTGCAATCTTTTAACTAAAAATCTTCTAACGCATATCATTTCAGGTCTAAATCGAGTATAAATGATCAAATGCATTGAAAGAAAACAAGATGTCAACTTATGTGATGTCAACTTATATGTCACGATATGATTTACAAAAGTGTAAGGAAGGATTCAAGTGCAGTAAAAGGATAACTTTTATTAACAAATGAAACAAAACATAAAACAAAAACCCACGAGGGGGAAATCATACTCAATGAAACATAAAACTAAACTGAAATACAAAAACACTGACCATGAACAACGCCGATTAACAGGAGGAACAGGGGAGACATAAGACAAAGATCCGACAAAGACTGCAAACAGGAAGGAACTTAAATAGGGAACAAATCAAGAGGGAACTGGTGGGAGAACTCAAACACTAATCAAGTAACGAGGGGAGGGATCAAACAATAACAGAAGCACATGGCTCAAACTAACAAAAACACCCATGTGCTAACAAGACAGGACAGACACGTGACACTACCCCCCTTCAACGGAGCGGCTACCAGACGCTCCATCAAACTGGACGGGAGGGACAGACCAGGGCGAGGCGGGAGGGACAGACCAGGGTGGGGTATCGGACAGAAACAGAGAGTCCATAGGATGGTGAGGGTGAAACACAGAGTCCATAGGACAGTGAGGGAGAAACATATAGTCCATAGGGCTGCCAGGGCGAATCATATAGTCCCTCGGGTGGCCAGGGCGGCGAAGAGCCCTCGGGCGGCCAGGGCGGAGCAGATCTTTCAGGTGGCCAGGGCGGTGAAGACCCCTCGGGTGGCCAGGGCGGTGAAGACCCCTCGGGCGGCCAGGGCGGAGCAGATCTTTCAGGTGGCCAGGGCGGTGAAGACCCCTCGGGTGGCCAGGGCAGTGAAGACCCCTCGGGCGGCCAGGGCGGTGAAGACCCCTCAGGTGGCCAGGGCGGTGAAGACCCCTCGGGTGGCCAGGGCGGTGAAGACCCCTCTGGTGGCCAGGGCGGTGAAGACCCCTCGGGTGGCCAGGGCGGTGAAGACCCCTCGGGCGGCCAGGGCGGAGCAGATCTTTCAGGTGGCCAGGGCGGTGAAGACCCCTTGGGTGGCCAGGGCGGTGAAGACCCCTTGGTTGGCCAGGGCGGAGCAGACTTTTCTGGTGGCCAGGGCGGTGAAGGCCCCTCGGGTGGCCAGGGCGGTGCAGGCCCCTCGGGTGGCCAGGGCGGAGCAGACTTTTCGGGTGGCCAGGGAGGCGAAGACCCCTCCGGGCGGCCAGGGCGGCGAAGACCCCTCGGGTGGCCAGGGCAGAGCAGATCCCTCAGGGCCAGACACTGGCTCGGGAACAGACACCGGCTCGGGAACAGACACTAGAACAAAAAACAGTTACAAAGACAGACACATACACAGACATACACACTGGGTCCGGAGCCGACATGAGCTCCAGCTCTGGAGCAGGCACTGGCTCTGCCTCCGGCTCGGGAACAGGCGCTGGTTCTGCCTCCGGCTCGGGAACAGGCGCCGGCTCAGGAACTGACACTAAAACAGACACAGTCACAAGAACAGACACAAACACAGACAAAAACGCTGGGACCTGAACCAACATAAGCTCCAGCTCAGGGACAGGCACCGGCTCAGGGACCGGCACCGGCTCAGGGACCGGCACCGGCTCAGGGACAGGCACCGGCTCAGGGACAGACAGGACATGAGCAGTCTCTCGCTGGGCAGCAGGCGGGACGTGAGCAGTCTCAGGACCCTGTAGTTAACCAGAAGCTCTCCTCCTTCCCCGTCTCACGTGCAGCGAGTCGGTGGTACAAGCCTTGCGGTCGCTTCTAGGAGTGCTGCAGATCCCTCAGCCTTCACTGGATAGGAGACTGATGGGTCGCACCCCTTCTTCCTCCCTCTCCACGAGGGGTTCATCGGCGGATTGGGGACATAGCAGGTTGTGCAGTCTGTAGGAGGTGGACCATGAGGCGGAAAACCACCCACCCAATCTGCATTGGTCCCACGCTCGGAAATGTATCCCACAAACTGCCAGACTGAAAGAATCTCTAATCTTCTCATCTCCCAGGCAGGAAGAGGCTTCTTAAGGCTGATGTTAAATCAGTCCTTGAGCACTGTGTCACTGAGATCAAGCCCCTGTGGAAAAAACCCGGAACTGATAAGCAAACTCCTTCACACTGCTTTCCCCTTGCCGCAGTGAAAGGAGCTTGCTGAATCTCTCCTCCATCGGATGAACAGCGGGGTAGGGAGATGGAAACAGAAAAATACCCATACTGCTGAGTCCTCAGTTGGTCGGATCTTTCTGTCACAATACGATTTACAAAAGTGTATAGAAGGACTCAAGTGCAGTAAAAGGATAACTTTTATTAACAAATGAAACAAAACAAACAAACAAAAAAACCCACTGAGGGGAAAACATACTCAATGAAACATAAAACTAAACTGAATGACAGGAGCGCATGGCTCAAACTAACAAACAACACACAATGTGCTAACAAGACAGGACAGACACGTGACAATACAAGCACTGTAAAAGGTTTTTATTGACTGGCTTTTCTCCTGTTTGATTTCACATGAGTCTCTTCAGACCTTACAGTGCATTAAGAGCTTCCAGAACTTCTGATTGAGGCTGTGTGTGACCTCCTAAACTGAACTAATTGAAGTCTGAAGTTCAAACAATAAGTGCAAGTGCAACCATAATCAAAGTTAGCACACAGACTCTTTATAATTGTTTTGAAATTGCTGTTTTATTTTACACCGGCATTTATAGGGTTAATGCGGTAAGTTTGGAAAAATTCGGCTAGAGAGAAATGAGGCTGGTGTGTTTGTCTCTGTTGTTTTTCTTGTGTTCTGATTATAAGTTCAGAAACAGAGCCTCCCTTGCCTTGTCTGTTGCCCTTAATACAATAGAGTAATGCAGTGACGTCACTTTCCCGCTGGAACAACCCCCCTCAGCCTGACTGAGTGGCAAATGCTGCGTGACTGGATTTAATAGGGGAAAATGCAACTAAAACGAACAATTTTATCAATTTAAACTAAATGATGAACTCAATATAGTGTTCCTTAAAACTTACTAAAGATTCAGTGATCCATGGATATTGACTGACATTTATGCTTGCCTGATTTCGATACTTGGGTGGGGCAGATAAAAGCAATACCTAAACATAAAGCAAATCTGCCAGTGAACGCTTTATATAAATATAATATAGGTAGGTCTAAATCCGGGTGATCAGTGTAATATATATAGGCTATATATATTATATATATATATATATATATATATATATATATATATATATATATATATATATATATATATATAGGCTATATATATATATAGGCTATATATATATATATATATATATATAGGCTATATATATATAGCCTATATATATATAGGCTATATATATATAGCCTATATATATATAGGCTATATAATATATTATTTATATTATAAATAATAAATCCAGAGCAACTGCTGATTTGGCAGTGGTCTCTTAATTTTTTCCATAGCTGTATATATATATATATATATATATATATATATATATATATATATATATATATATATATATATATATATATATATATATAGCATCATATTGTCCAGCCCTAACACTTTATAGTTTTTTTTTTGGTAAGTGTTTATTAAAAAACATCCAATAATGCAGAATATGCAATGATAAATATTTAATTGATGAGTTGTTAATATATAACAATCCAAAATGGGTATGGTTTTACACCTAAATTCAACATATTGACACAAAATGATAACTGTTTTTGCTGACTGGTGTCCAGTTGTTTCTGTGAATCTGCAACAATCCATTTGCTCCTCTTTCTGTAAAAATATACCTCCGATTTTTTTTGTCAAATCTACAGTCAATCGCAAAGCTCTTTCCCACTTTATATGTTTAGTGTTTGTTTTTCGTGGCATTTACGCTGAAAACATATACAGCCGCTTAGTCTTTTTGACACTCACTGTGAGTAACTGCAGGCACTCCGGCCGACGGTGACGTCACGCGCATTCCCTCTATAAATAAAATAAACAGGGTGCACTTTGAGCTAACTCTGTCTCCACAAAATCTTTCTGAAACGTGTCCGAAAAATGAACTGTAACTCATTAAATACTTGTCACAGAGACACAAAAGATTTCTTTTTGTGAAGCTAAAATTCTCTTCTTATAAATGAAGTAATATAAAAAAGCAACTATTCTCAGTTGATGTAATCTGTATGAAAATAGAGAGATGTCGGTCTTTTTCCTTTCACCTAATTATAGCGTATGATGTGTTAATGTGACTCCGACCAAGAGCGCGCGCTATTCAAACGCTAATGTTAAAGCAATCCATGAAAACGCCCATATCAGCTGGATAAAACATCCAGTTTATCACAAATCTAACTTTACCTTGTGTTGCTGTGCTGTGATGAATAATACTGTCATAATAATCCTGAAAAATTACCTCAGTTACCTGTTTCATTTCGAGGAGGAGCACACGGATGCAGCTGATGTAAGTCATTTATTCTTAAGTGCTTTGTTCTAATCGCATTTTTGAATAGTGTCTGTAAACTGCACAAAGAATTTAATGCGCCCACAGACAGACGTGCGCGCTTTGGGCGTTCATTCACTTTCGCTCCTACATCAGTATGTAGACTACTGAGATTTGTTCTATGCTGATCTTTAAAACCAAAAAGACTGTTTAAATATGAATCGGGTGTGTGAACGAAGGAACGTGCAGATGCATAGACTACTGTTACAGACGAAATAGATTATGAAGTTTTTACTATAAAATAGACATTAAATAAGCTTTAGTTAGACAGTTTTTGCTCATATGTTAAATATATAGGACAGTATGTTTTGTCAAAAATAAACTAATCAACTGTTATGCAGTGCAAGCTAATGCAATGCACATATCAAAATATTGAATCCTTAACTTTGAAATGTGTATTATAAAATGTAAATGGCCTACTTTAAAAATAATACTTTATATGGAAAAATAATTTTCTTTTAAATAATTTTCTTGGCTTCAGGCTTTAGAGAAGCGCGGTGGTTTATTGGAGGAGTAGTTCCTTTGCTCGCAAATAAAAATATGTACACAGGCTTGTACCCTTGACTTTTTTGGTGATTTTATCTTCATTTTTTCACTCAAAATGATATGTTGTATGCTTATGAGATCAGCCGTAGCTGGTTCTCCTCAGACATGCTCTAATACTCTTTAGATGTGGATTTTACTAAATGTCAATAGGAGAAATTAATGGTAAATTTACTTACAGCTCCAACGTTCTCTCGGGCTGTATTATCATATATATATAATAGCATATATATTATAACATATATTATATAACATATTTGATAATATAATATCATATATATATATATATCATATAATATAATAGCATAACACAGCACACAAGTGAGTTACAACAGTGTGAGCACTGTAACAAAGCTGGCACGTAAAATGTAAACATGCAGAAAACTCAAAGGACAAAAAATATGATTGTGTGCACATAGCAACTCTATGGAACTCTTATCACTGGTTCAAGTCGTAACAGGACGAAAGGCAATTCTGCCATAATCTGACGTGGTCTGTATAGGAGAATAAAATAATAAATGAACTCTTAATAAATGAGCCTTATTTCTTCTCACTCCAGCCCAGTAGATGGCAGACTGTGTGGTTAGTTCAAAACCCGCCAATAGTTCTACAATAGAGGAAGACGAATGTTGTTCCCTTAGCCCACAACATCTTGGTGAAATTTTCAGCTGGAGTCTATAAAGTGAGTTCGTTTTTATGTAGGGACAATTCATGTTCATTTATATTAAACGGTTGTGCGCTGCAGCCAGGAGAGAAGTTGTGATGATGGGAGAAACGGAGGTTTTTGTACACCGAATAAACTCACGAATGATTCACTCTTTCGAAGCGCCGCACGCTGGCGACACCTTTTGGTCAGAACGGTGCAAATATATAAACATGTGTAATAAAACCATGTTGAAGCCAATCGTTTTTATGAAACTGTTATCTATATAGTCTACAAATCATCTTAAATATGAAGCACATGTAGCTAGGATTTGTGTTCCCATCACTAGAGAGCGGAGAGTCACTAGTATAAACGGTGCTGTATCACTCAGGCGAAAGTGTAAACAAAGCTAACGGCTAGGCTAGTATGCTAAAACGTTAAAATACTGTTGAACATGCATGTCTTCCCACAGGAGAAGCAAGGAGGAATTACTGCAGGAGAAACTATTGACATACTATTATTAGGATGGATTTTGAGGAAGAATCCTGGAGAATAAAAGATGAAGATACAGAGGAAGAAATAGGTCGGTGTGCATTCTCGTTTCTTTATCAATAACTTCTGAAGAACATTATGGCTATAAACCCTCATTTAAACAATTATATAAGCTGCAAAATAACATAGGAACATATATGAAAATACAGGATGAGTTTGGGAAAATTTATTTTTTGGCACAATTTCCCAAACACATCTAGTATTTTCCTTTCACTTCCTAGTTAATGTTATTTTACAGCTCATATATTATCCTATTGTTTGTGGAATTTTACGACGAGTTAGGGAAAATGCATCTGTGTTCAAGTTGTTGCCAAGAGTTGTTTATTTTTTACTTTAATCAAAATTAATTTAACTTTAATTATGACTTATAATGTCAGAAGTACGTTTAGCATCCGATAAATAACCATAAATTAACTATGGAGTGCTTTTATTTTAATATTGAAATGTAATATGTTCATTTTAGGTCTGATGGAACAAAGTGAAGTGGAGGAGAAACTCCATCAGTTTCAGAAACCTCAACAAAACACTCAAAGAAGAGGAGGGAAATGTTCTTGCATCTGCTCTCAGTGTGGAAAGAGCTTCACAACTAAATCAAGCATGAAGAATCACATGAGAATCCACACCGGAGAGAAACCCTTCACATGCTCTCAGTGTGGAAAGAGCTTCACATGGGAAACTAGTCTCAAAACTCACATGCTGTTTCACTTAGGAAAAAGATCATTTCACTGTGATCAGTGTGACAAGACATTTATTTTGAAAGCGGAACTGAAAAGACACATGAAAATTCATGCAGATGAGAAGCCTCATCTGTGCTCTGATTGTGGAAAAAGTTTTTCACAATTTCAATATTTAAAAATTCACCAAAGTATTCATACTGGTGTGAGACCTCATGTGTGCTTAGACTGTGGGAAAAACTTCACTAGATCCAGTGACTTAAAATCACACCAGAGAATTCATACTGGAGAGAAACCGTACAAGTGCTCACACTGTGGACAGAGTTTCTCTCATTCATCATCTTTGAAAGATCATGAGAGAATTCACACTGGAGAGAAACCGCACCAGTGCTCTTCATGTGGCAAGAGTTTCGGCCAATTATCTGGTCTACGAACTCATATGAAAAAGCATTGCCCAAAGTTGTGTAAGTGAGCAAAGTTCACATTCAGATCCATCACTTCAAATAAAATTATTTGATATTCAGAATTGGAAAAAGGTAATGACTAGTTAAAGGGGTCCTATTATGCAAAATTCACTTTTACATGGTGTTTGAACATAAATGTTTGATGGCAGTGTGTGTACACAACCACCCTATAATGATGAAAATCCAGCCACTGCTTTTTTAATCCCCATAAATCATAAGCATTGTTTCAGAACAACCAATTTTTAGATTTTGTTATGTCACACTAAATTATTATAGGGTCTTTTTACCATAGACCCTGCCCTCAGTGGGCTGAAGACAGTCCTCCTTGTTTACTCCTTGCCAGTGGATTTAACAGCAGCATTCAAGTAAGAAATTTATTCTTATTAAAGCTACTAAAGTTATTCAGTCAAGAGCAGTGAGTGATTTTCTGTTTTTCTTTTGTTGTTTGATTCATATTAACAGCAGATATTGTACTAGGTACTGTATATTACTTTACTTTCACTTTAATACACAGATCTAATATATTCATGTGATTTCTTTTCCTGCTGTTTACATAGACAGAGACATAACTGACTGTTTATGAGAACTTTGAATGTTTTTTGACATAACCATGTGTGTATTTGACAGTTTAAGCGCAATAAATCCTGAAAAAGAGCTTAGTTCGAAACTCATGTCTGACATCCAGCTTTCTGTGCTCGGGGTTCAGATGTGTATACTCAGCAAAACATATTTCAGATATTTAGACTGATATTGCTTTAAAATGCATTCAGATAATAAACAACAACAACAAACAAACTGCAATGTCACGTGAGTATGACCTTGATGGAGATGATAATCAAATCAGAAAGAGATGATCAGAGACACACTATGGTGCAAAGATGGTGTTTTATTTATAGAAGTGAGGAAAGTATAGTCCAAAACTGTAGAAAAATAACTCTTCCATTGGCAAAAAAATTCATTAAACACAAAAAATATATAAAATCTTAACATGTATCCCGTCAATTGAGTTTTTAGGTTAATATTTTTTTTAAAGTTTGGTTTGGAGGTTTGGTAGCCTGTTATGATAACATGGGGAATGAGCAGCAGTAAATCTGATCATAAGCATCTCTACTACAAGAAATTTGATATTATATAGAAGCTGGACAGAGTCATTTGCACAAACACCATCATGGTAACATTTGAAATCTAAAAAAAAATGCAATGAACTTTAATTTCACAACATTAAATGTAACATAACAAAAAAACAAACAAAATGTACATAAACCTTAAAACACTAATGCACATGATTAGACAAGAACTAAGAAAAAATATAGTTATTTCAAGAAAAAAACATCAAATGTGAAGTGTCACGCAGGGAATTATGGGAATGTCGATTTACATGTTTTCACTGTAAATTATACAATAAGTTGTTTTTCACTTTCAAAAACTAAATTTAACTGTATTTTATATTTAATTTTACTTTAAATGTACCGTTAGATTTATCACAGTTATTTACCGTATACTGAGGACATTTTCTGTTAACCAATTAACAGTTTTGCACTGTTGCATTTTTACAGTCTTTTACCGTTAAAATCACAATAATTTTTTTACAGGCCTTGATGTGATGCAAAACTAGCCTCTCCATGCATTTCATAACTACAGGTGTTGGTGCAAAAGGCCTATAATCATTGAGGGATGATATGCATGCTTTCCAGTTACAGTAGTTTGCAATTCGCCAATAAATACATGGAGAAAGAAGCATACTACAAGAATTTATAGAGATTCTTATAAATTTGCTTAGAATAGCCTACAGAAAATGGTTCTAGTCCTGAGGTTTCTATGAGTAAAGCAGATATAAGGAGGAATCAAAGAACACATGAATAAAAAAGTGGCAAATAATGTAGAACAGACACCTCTACACTATCCAAAAGCAAGTTGGTAAAAGGAGAGTATGCTTAGAATACATAATTATTACACTAATCTGAATTGGACATTCTAGGGTTGCCATTGTGTTCACAATAAGGTTTAAATCATTCTTTGTTCACATGCAGGTAAACTTCAAACTGGATTATGTAAATCTTGTTGTGAAGCAGAGACTTTTGAGCATGTACTTCTATATTGTGCAGCATTGGAAAGAGACGAGTTGATTAAGAAACTGACAGATTTAATAAAGGTTTAATCGTTTTTAATCTATCAAATGAAGTTGTGCCTCAACTCAAAAATGCAGAAAGAACTACCTAATTTTCTCAAAATAACAGGACTAAAAAATAGGATCTAAATTACATATTTATGTTATGTTTATGTTTTATTAAACAACATGTTAAACGTTGTTTTTTTCCTTCCCCGTTGATGCTTCACACTCCTGTCCAATTGGTGGCGGTAATACACCACAAACTGGCTTGTCAACCGCCATTAAACGCCTGAAGAAGAATCAGAAGACGAACGGTGTTCTCTCAGCAAGTAAAACATCTTGGAGAAACAGCTGGAGTGTAACGTGAGTTAGTTTTTATTTTGTAACAGCTACCAATTCTTGCTCATTTGTAATTTCGGTATGTGTGCAGTAGCCCGGAGAGAGTAATGGTGTTTTCTGGCTGTTCACAACAAGTCGCGTCTAAAAATGCGTGGAAAAGACGTTTGAAACAAGCTCTCTGATTCTGTCAATTTTATAATTTTTTACAAAATTCAAACAATAAATAACGCCTCAGTTTAAGTAAATCTCTTACTCTTTACTACTAGTTAAGTTAATAGTAAATAAAAAAGAATCAACAGGATAGAGGAGACCATTAAGTGTATTAAAAATGTACTTAAATATTTTTTTAGTACAATACAAATAGTAATGCATTTTTAATACATTTAATTGTACGTCTTTTTTACCTGGGTTAACTTAATGAAATAGCTTATGCTTGTACATAATATTGATTACTGGTAATCAGTGTTTTTCAACCGCGGAATGAGGTCAATAAAACTAGAACAATATTACACTTACCCCCCATTTGCGATGACCATGCTATGTGCACGTAAAATTAGCTATAGTAGTATTTTGCTAAATATGTGCGATTTATTATAGTTTTACTTAGGCTATATCATTAAAATGTATTAATGTTGTTATTATAATTAAAAAAATGCATTATATTGCATTTGAGTTCACATTTTTAACATTTAATAATAATATTGGTATTATTATTAAAATAATAATATTATTATTGTATAGTATTTATTTAATTATTTTTTCACATTTCCAATTCATTTTAATGTGGGCGTCATATTGATATCTAAGACCAGAAGTGTAAACATTTTTTTACATACCTTCAGAACAAATGAATCAAGCCCTGTTTTTTTGTAGATAGATAATGTATGAAAAGTAACAAAATCTTATTCCACTGAGATGAAGGGAACCTTTTTTTATTAAGTAAAAGTCGATTGGGGTCATATAGACCCCATGACCCGATTGAGGGCTACAAGATTGCGATCTCAAATCAAACACAAGATTCTTAATGACAACGATTTTCCTGTGTATTAAACCTTAACACAATTAATACCAGTAAAAGCACTTGTCATGAATAGGTATGAAACAGCTTTACAAATAGTCACACCAAGCCGCCGCCACGAACTAGCGCTGATGAAAGCCGACTGTGTTGTCGCCTCTCGTCGTGGTAAAAAGCTGTGCTTGAACACACCGAGAGAACTACAGGTGACTGTCGGCTAGAATGTGCGTTCTGCACCTGCGTGTAATGAGCCAATTGTCTATTTCTGCAGATATGAGCCAGACCGATGTATCGGCCAATATTAGGCATTTTCCAAACTATCTGTATCTGCAGTTATAATGGCTGATAAATGAATATAAAAAATAAATAAAAAAACGGACGAAACACTTTAACCATATCATGAGTGTTGGAGTTGTATAGTTTTTCACCCAGAGGGCACTCTACACTGTCCCTGTTGGCAACACTCTATAATGCGCAGAGATGCAGAGAGAACAGTTATCCGCGAGTGAGATCATCGGTGAAGTGTGTTCATGTTGAGTTGGTCACAAGACATACATTGCTTGAAAAACAATTAAAAGAACATCTCCATCAGTTCTCCTAACTCAAATAAGCTTAACAAAATTTATGACTATCATGTCCAGTTTTGCTGCTGTTAAATAAGCCGAGTGAAGCGGAATCTGCTAGTAATAATTATGTAGTTACAGTGTAGTTGACAACTTTTGACAATGTGACTGAAGTATTTCTTTAATAGCATGTGACAGTTATAGCAGACATATCATCTCTCCTTGGCCTGTAATATTGAAAATGTATATTTTACAATTTGCAGTATGACGTTATCCATTGCTAAAGTATGGCTGTATGGAAAGTATGGATGTAACTGGTGTTACGGTAACACCTGCAACACCAAGCCTAGAGTAAAATAATGCATTACAAGTAACATACATAAGATAGAATGTTTAAGACTGTAATTTTTAAAATAGGACTTTTCTACTAATTTTATCCACGTTCAATTTGAAAGATTAAATTGGGAAAAATAGATTAAAATTACCCAATTTGTTTTTCCTCCATAGAAGTGATGACTGCTTTATGATATGTCTTTTAATTATTTTCAAAGCGGTAAGCTTGTAATAATGTCTTTAAAGCCCCATTCTCTTATTTTTTAAATTTTGCTCTCAGCATCCCCCTACAGTTGGAAAACAGTATTGTCTTCTACTAATGTCGTAAGATCTGTCATGGTTACACTAGGAAATACACATGTGCATTTGTTGACAAGCGATACCCCCGAACTCTTCAGAAAGAAGGAGTTCTCACATCTTGGGCAGACTGCCAGCGTTGCGTGTGAAATGACTTCATCCCAGGTACATTGGCATATATTTCAGCATGTCATATGAATATAGTGTCATGGGCTTTATTTTTTTTCAAACGTCAAAAGATTGTGTAGTTCACGTTTACAAGCCAGCGTCTTTATAGTGAAGTTAGCCAATTGGCTACTATTTTACATAATGGTTATGCTAATTCAGTTCAATGTTTGTTGGTAGATAATAACCATGTCGTCAATATTATACTATCAAGCTAACATAAATGAATCAGCAAGTTTGAAAAATCGATTTGCATTATAGCCTGAGGCAAGACACTTTCACCAGAAAAATAAGTAACAAACCTGACTATAAGCCTGCAGACATAGGATAGTTATCCTGACCGAATATTTTGTTTGTCTAATCGTGTATTATTTACTTGCAAGAATGTAGCCCCTACCAAACTCAGTAATCAGTATACTTTCACGTCTCGAGCTGGCGCAAGCTGCCCTCCCTGGCTCTTTTTTTTTATTTTTCTCTCTGCTTCCTCGTGCTGTGGGATGCTGACCAGCACTGCTGCTGACGCGCATTTATGGAAAATACTTGTGATGTGAACGTTAAAATGATGATACGACAAATATTTCGCTTTCCTTTGACACAGCAAACTTTTCACGACTTCAAAGACAGACGCAGGTAATCGCACGCTCTCTACCGATCTCTCTCATTCACTGTCTGTGTGAAGCCTCTGTAGGCTACATCACCAAGATAAGCAGTCTTGTTATCATTATGAACTCGTTTAACATTCAATAGCCTACACATGCATGAAGTTAAAACAAGAAGGGTATAGCCTTATAAAAAAAAAAACTTGAATATCGCGGTTACGTGCAATCCTCTGCAGTTGACGTCAGAAGCGCGATACTACAATATTGCGGTTATCGCGACAGCCCTACCCTCGCCCTTACCCTACACAGCACTTGATATAAATTAACATTAATTTGATGATGGATACAGAAAGGTTCAAACGACAATCACCAGTGACAACTAGAGTCAAGCCCATGCGGAAACAAAAAATTCGGAAGAGCATTTAAAGTAGTCACACAATGGTGATGGTGAACATTAACAATTTGAGAAAAAAGCCAGTGGTTCCCAAACCAGTCCTGGAGGACCACCAACTAAACACTGCACGTTTTCTGTGTCTCCCTAATCAAACACTCCTGATTCAAATAATCAGCTCATTAACCCTTGCAGTATTCTGATTAGTTGACATTTTTTCTTCTCTCCTCGGTGTAGACGCACGCGCCTGGAAAAAATAAGCGTGTGAGTAGTGCCACTGTTTGAACGTGCAAAAGACGTGACGTGAATGCCAAGACAGCTTTAAAATATATATTGTTCAACATTTTAAGGCTGTAAGATCATGATCTATGCTAAGTACACAAAAGGCACTGAATCCCAGGAATGACACACTACACAACAGTTTAACTATGTTTTCTAGGGGTGTAACGGTACACAAAAATCCCGGTTCGGTATGTACCTCGGTTTTCAAGTCACGGTTCGGTACGTTTTCAATACAGCAAAAAGAAAGAAATGCCAGAGAAATTTCCTATTTGTTTAAAGAAAAAATATTTTTAAATAAGTGTGAGTTTTCCTAGATCTTGAAACATTCAGGTTTATAAATGGGGGTCATCTTTGAAGGATGAACAAATAATGTTTTGGTCATCACATTAAAAATAACATTTAAATATATATTTATTTATATAATATTTGAATTTTGAAGTGCTGGAAAAAGATGTGTGAAGATGTGTGAAGCATTTCACCATTCCAGCCAAACTGGTTCCAGTTAGTGTTACTATATTAAATCCATGGTGAATGTTGCTGGTCTGTGGACGTAAAGTATTAACTACTAGTTCATTCACGGCACAATATTTCTCCTGGTTTCCATGACAGCGCTGTATGATCTAATAGAGATCTTCGGTTAATAACGGAGAAATGTGAATGCATCTCAATAGATCTCGCAGCGATGTTATTACCTCAGTGGCGAATTCAAATGTTTTCTTTACCGGATCTCTTAGCGCAGTGTGGTAACAGTGTTGCTAGATCGGCTCGTGCTGCACAGATGTTGCTGGTCCGAACTGATAAACGATCCATAAAGCACATAATGAGTAGCGCAGTTTCGTTCTGCTTTCATTACGCTCGTTCTGCTTTCATTACGCTCTTAATGCTCTTATGCCACTTAATGTTGCGCAACGTTGTGTTGGCCGTGCCGGCCGGATTTTGCTGGCAGGAAAAATGGTCCAAGCAACCGTTCGGTAACTTCGGTTTGTATGCGTACCGAACCGAAACCCTTGAACCGAAACGGTTCAATACGAATACGTGTACTGTTACACCCCTAATGTTTTCTGTCAGCTATATCAGGCAAAAGTGTAAACGTGTAAAAAAAAAAGACTTAGTCTAGTATACAAAAATCTTAAGCATCTGTTAAATGACAACACCGCTATTGACGTTTAAATGCTGGGGAATATTCCCTTCTTCCCACAGGAGAAGCAGCAAAACGGAGGCATTACTCCAGGAGAAACTACGGACATACTATTGTAAAGATGGAGATTAAGGAAGAACCCTGCAGAATAAAAGATGAAGATGTAGAGGAACACATAGGTTGGTGTCCATTCTTGATACTTCATTAATAACTGCTATTAAACTATGTATTACATTTATTTCAGTTTTGAATTGTCTAATTTAATATGTTCATTTAAGGTCTGATGGAACAACATGAAGTGGAAGAGAAAATCCATCAGTTTCAGAAACCTCAACAAAACACTCAAAAGATGGAGATTAAGGAAGAACCCTGCAGAATAAAAAATGAAGATACAGAGGAACAAATAGGTTGGTGTCCATTCTTTGTACTTCATTAACTGCTATTAAATTAGGGATAACTTTTATTAAAATCTTGAATTGTCTAATGTAATATGTTCATTTTAGATATGATGAAACAAACTGAAGTGGAGAAGAAACGTCATCGGTTTCAGAAAGTGAAGAAGCGGAAGAAATTTCAAAGAAGAGGAAAGAAATGTTCTCACACCTGTTCTCAATGTGGAAAGAGCTTCAAAACTAAACCAGGCTTGAAGACACACATGATAATCCACACAGGAGAAAAACCCTTCACATGCCATCAGTGTGGAAAGAGCTTTCCATGGGCTTGTAATCTTAAAAGTCATCTGCTGATTCACTCAGGAAAAAGATCATTTGGCTGTGATCAGTGTGACAAGACATTTATTTTGGCAGAGCACCTAAAAAGACACATGAAAATTCATGCAGATGTGCAGCCTCATGTGTGTTCTGTTTGTGGAAAGAGTTTTTCACTTCTTGAATTTTTAAAACAGCATGAGGTTATTCATACTGGTGTGAGACCTTATGTGTGCTTGGACTGTGGGAAAAGGTTTACTAGATCCAATGACTTAAAAACACACCAGAGGATTCATACTGGAGAAAAACCGTACAAGTGCTCACACTGTGGACAGAGTTTCGCTCAGTCAGGTGACATGAAAGCTCATGAGAGAATCCATACTGGAGAGAAACCCCACAAGTGCTCACACTGTGGAAAGAGTTTCGACTCGGTCAGGAACCTTGAAAGATCATGAAAAAATTCATACTGGAGAGAAACTGCACAAGTGTTCACACTGTGGAAAGAGTTTCACTCGGTCAGGAACCTTGAAAGATCATGAGAGAGTTCATACCGGAGAGAAACCAGTACACGTGTTCACACTGTGGACAGAGTTTCTCAATGTCAGGAACCTTGAAAGATCATGAGAGAATTCATACTGGAGAGAAACCTTACAAGTGCTCTTCATGTGGGAAGGGTTTCACCACATTATCACATCAACGGACCCATGAGAAAAAGCATTGTCCAAAGTTACCTAAGTGAGCAAAGTTCACATTCACAAGTAAATTATTCTGATCTTCATGAACACCCCTTGTTAAACATTGTCATATGCAAGTTATATGAAGTATCGTAGTTTCTCTGTAGGGGTCGCTGTGTGAACTGGTTGACTGGGAAGTAGAGGTTAAAAAGAGGACTGTTCTTAACATGTACGTATTAAGGGATCAATCCATGCATTTGAATTGTAACTATAACAACTATAACAGCTTCAACTCTTCTGGGAAGGCTTTCCACAAGGTTTAGAAGTGTGTTTATGGGAATCGTTGACCATTCTTCTAGAAGCGCATTTGTGAGGTCAGTCACTCATTTTGGACGAGAAGGCCTGGCTCTCCGCTCTAATTAATCCCAAAGGTATTCTATCGGGTTGAGGTCAGAAGGACTCTGTGTAGGCCAGTCAAGTTGCTCAACACCAAACTCGCTCATCCATGTCTTCGTGGACCTTGCTTTGTGCACTGGTGCGCAGTCATGTTGGTACAGGAACATCCCAAAACTGTTCCCACAAAGTTGGGATCATGAAATTGTCCAAAATGTCTTGGTATGCTGAAGTATTAAGAGTTAAGTAAAGTTTCTTGATTATTACGCAGGAATGAGAGTATAGTTCCCTGCCTAGAAAATCACAACTTTACATTTTTTGTCTGTCTTAGTGCACGATGTAACTACAGAAGAGTCAAGTTTTAAATAGGAAAAATATCGAAACACTTTGGCAATTTTTTTGGGAGAAATGCTAATGGTCTTGTGCACTTCAATGATGTATGCTAAGCTATACTAAATGTGGTACCGCCAGAACCGGAGATTGGCTGAATGGACTCAAAAATGGTAAAACTCAACAGTTTAACTCTAGGGTTGTTGTAAAATGAGCAAAAAAAAAATAATTCTGCTTCTGAGTATCCCTTTTCTATTTCCAAAAAAAATGGAGTATCCCTTTAAAATTGACTGTGAAATATATTGTAGTGAGTAAATTTCACAAATGCATTTATTACACAGGTGGCAAACTATCACGGTACCACACTTCCATTCACTGAGCTCCTGAGAATGACCCATTCTTTCACAAATGTTTGTAGAAGCAGTCTGCATGCCTAGGTGATTTGATTTTATACAACTGTGGCTATGGAAGTGATTGGAACACCCAAATTCAATGATTTGGTGTGGTGTCCCAATACTTTTGGCAATATAGTGTATGTTTGAACTTCATATATATTGGAGTATGTTCATGGGTTTTAAAAGGCACGATTCAAACACGAGAATGAACCTCATTAGTTCTTGCAGAAGCTCAAACGTGCTGCTTTACATGAGAAAGAACTTCACTGGTGATACCAATCAAGCAGGAGTGTTAATACAAGTACATTGGTTACCAGGTTTGAAGATGCACATGATAATCCAGACTGGAGAAAAACCCTTCACATGGGCTTGTAATCTCAAAAGTGACATGTTGATTCACTTACAAAAAATATCATTCGGCTGTGATCAAAGTGACAAGACATTTATTGTGGCAGAGTACCTGAAAAGACACATGAAAATTCATGCAGATGTCCAGCCTCATGTTTGTTCTGTTTGTGGAAAGAGTTTTTTACTGATTTAACACCTTGAGGGTATTCATACTAGTGTGAGTCCTTATATGTGCTTTGACTGTGGGAAGACCTTCATTAGATACAATTACTAAAAAAACACCAGAGAATTCATACCAGAGAGAAAGTATTCAGCCTTTTCATCTAGTCTATGGACTTGTGAGAAAAAGCATTACCCAAAATTAAGCAAAGTAAGAAAAGTTCGCATTCAGGTCCATCACTTACAAGTAAATAATTTGATAAAATAAAATTTGGCCAATGCTGAAATATAAGAGTATATCAAATCATTTTCTAAAATTTGTGGTGAAGTTTAATCCTTTGCCAAAGTAACAGTTCAGGAAAGTGTTTTATTCTTTGTGAATTTATGAAGGAAAATGTTTTATGTTGAAGAGTTAAATTAATTACATTAATTGTGCATATGAGAATTTGTGAAATGCAAATTTAGTTAAATAAAAATAAAACGTTGCGATTTTCTAAGCATTTAAAATTGATAACTATATTGTATGGCAGAATACCATAGCAAGTGCTTGGGAGCACTCCAACTTGGCGCAGTAATATCATCACTTGTGAAAAGTCCTCTACTCGGCCCCGCTCCCTCTCCTCCCTCTCATTTCTGTCAATAGAACCAACATGACATGCACCTGAAGTAGTGAGCGGAGTGAAGTATATACGGTTACAGGCTTATACTACATTTTTATTTCTGAACTTAGTCCTTTTGTAAATAAAACAGTCACTTCTTATTGCCTGTCTCAAAAATGCACTGATTTCACAGATATGTTACTCAGCTAAGGTTACTGACACTTCCAGGAAAACTAAATACCATGCAAAAGTACACTTACAGCATTAGGTGATGATCCACGTTGTTGTGTTAGTGATTTAAATATATTATCGGTGTAGCCTCATCCTTTAGGTGTTTTCTTGTGCAGGTATAATCCTCCTTTGTGAAATGCTCGGAGCAAACACGCCACTTCTTCAGAGTCATCAACAGTGTTTTTGGAGTCGTATTCACTGCAGCTAACCGCTCTCCGCTGTGACCGTTATGTGCTGTGTTTGAATTTGGTGAAAAATGACGGCACTATGTACATTCTCCTTGTTATCACAACCCTTCACGATGCATGTTTAAACCATGATTGTCCACAAACTATCTCCCAACAACCTGATACGTAAACTTTGCTCCAACTACTACTACAGTTGAATGTCAGGTTGGTTCTATTGACGGAAATGAGAGGGAGGAGAGGGAGCGGGGCCGGTGAGAGGACTTTTCATAAGTGATGATATTACGGCGTCAAGTCGAAGTGCTCCCAAGCACTTGCTATGGTATTCTGCCATACAATATAGTTATAAATTTTAAACGCTTAGAAAATCGCAACGTTTTATTTTGTGTCACCAGCTTAGGTCGAGTTACACTACTCGAGTAACTGTATTTAAATAGGGAAAACAAGGAGGTGTTTGGTCGCTTCTCTTTTTGGCCCATATTTAATGAACTGGGCTAAGCTAAGTGCTAACAAAGTTTCGCGGCAAGACAGAGCGATATAGTGCACACACTGAGACGAGACAGGTATGTATCAACTCGTCTTAGTAAAGGGAATAACATAGTTTAATATGAAAATCCGGTGGAGTATCCCTTTGAGGAAGTGAACATTACCGTGTCACATTTCATTCTAGATGGCGTCATTGTCATCGTCAGTCATTTAAATATTTCTTGGATCAGAGAAGCTGCTCTAAACCAGCTATATCAATAGCCGTGTTTCCACTGCCAGGCTAGTGCTAGGCCAGAGCTAACAAGCGAGCCGAGCCAGTGGCCTCGGGCCTCAAGCACCGGGCTTGCGCTTCCACTGCCGAGCCAGTAGCCCCACAGCGATGCCTGAAAGCCTGCCCTTAACATGCCTTTCTGGATCAAACGTCATACAACCCAACCCATTTCAGCGGGTATTATGAATTAATCTATTTTTAAAGATAGGAAGATAGCATGTACTTACTGGCCGTGGCTGCAATAGTGGACCCAGGGTGGACCCCCTATACCTATACCATTATATGACTGATATACAACAACGGTTTCACCGAAAAACATTGTGGAAACAAAGACACCTACAACTTGGATGCCCTTTAGGTAAGCTAAAACATATCAAAAATAAATTTAAAAGTGAAATATCCCTTTAAATCATTACTTTTTGTCTTGGTATGGATCATTTATTTACATTTTTCTTCATCACTTTTAGCTTAAGACTGGTGGTGCCGCAGTTCAACAACCAACTATTGGAGAATCCTTTGCAACGGTGTGTAACCTATGCTCCCAATTCAAAACAAGCCCAGGATTTAAATATAGCAGTGGTGCATTTCATCTCCAAAGATATGATGCCATTTCAGACTGTGGAAAAAAACTGGATTTCTTTATCTGATGAAAAAGGCAGTGCCACAATACAAAGTTCCATCAAGAAGCTACTTCTCCACAAACGAAATGACAGTAATGTACAAGGAGGTACGAGCAAGTGTGGAGGAACAACCGACAGAGGGTGTGTGGTTTGGTGCAACCACAAACCTGTGGACCAGCTCTGGGAGAGAACCCTTTATGAGTTTTACAATCCACTACCTCTCTACTGATTGGCAGCTTAAGTCTCACTGTCTTGAGACTCTATATTTTCCGGTTTACCATACAGCAGAGCATATCACTGAAATGATGGAAAACATGCTCCTGGACTGGAAGATAAAGAAAGAGAGTCTGTCTGGAATAACAACAGACAATGCAAGTAACTTGAGGGAAAGCCTTTCAATCATTTCCCTGTGTTTGGTTTCCTTGTTTTGGTCATAATTTAAATTTGTCCATTTCCAAAGTCCTCAAGATACCAAGAGTGGAATCTGCTACCAGAGCATGCCGACATTTGGTGCAAGGGTTTTCTCGAAGCTGGAAACGGAAATGTGAGCTTCAAAAGAAGCAGGCAGAATTGAACATCCTTGAGCATTCACTGATACATGACGTGGTCACCAGGTGGGGATCCACATTTCAAATAATTGCCAGGTTCTTGGAGCAGCAGCAGACCATCTGTGGGGTGCTAACAGGAGACCGAAACACCTGGCATCTGTATGCCTAAAGACAATGACATCACTGTCCTTGAGAAAGTAAGCCAGCTCCTTTGTCCTCTCCATGATTTCACTGATGTCCTGGCCTCAGAGAAACAAGTCACACTTTCCTCCCTAAAGCCAGTCTTGGAGCACATCAACAATGAGATACTTCAGGATTAAGAAAAAGACTGCACTCTCACTAAACAAATGAAACATGTCATACGAGAAGACCTGTTGATGCAACTGAGATATACAGAAGAAATGAAGAATGTTCTGAACATATCCAGTTTTGTGGATCCCAGGTTCAAGGGAAGCTTTGCTGAGAATCTAGATGACACAGTCAAGGCATGCAGTGATGAAGCACTGGCTCTTGCATCACATACTCAGACAAAAGATCCTCCAGCAGCATCCACAAAGATCACCTCCTCTACTGAACACCCCCACCACCAAAACGAAAGAAAAGAGCCTGTCTGGGTTGTTAGAGCAAATCACCAGAGCAAAGATGAAGAGGTCACTAGGATATGCAATGCCATCAATCCAAGAACAGGTAGAAGTCAGTGTGTTTCTTTGAACAATCATCGTTCATCAGTTCTCAACTTACACACAGGAGTACCACAAGGATCGATCCTTGGCCCGCTTTTATTTAGTGTATCAATGATCTGCCATCAGTTTGCCCGGCTGTCAATACACTAATGTATGTGGACGACACTGTAATTTATCTACATGCCAATGTAGCAGGAATATGTTGTTACACCAGATTATAAATAATTTTGTTTTACTTTTATTTTTTTGGTATTATTTATTTCGGGGCATTTTATTTTGAAAGACGTTTGTGTGCTCTTACTGAGGGTAACGATAACTGAATGCACGTCGGCTGACGTCATGCGCACGAGGGAGGTTCAATTAGCAGTGCAATCGGAGATTCATCCTCTTTCCTGCAATGTCGCTTGAGGAGAGGTACGTTTTTATGAGCTCCGTGCACTTGATTTAAAACTTGTGTTATAAGTGTTCATGTTAGGTTTAAACAACCATTTGTGAAAAGAGTATTCATTGAGGTGTTACATTTGACTATTAGTTCGTGTCATAAACTTGTTAAATTAAGTTTATTTGTGAGCTGTTAATGAGTGTATAGTGCATTGCGTGAAATGGCGGCGCGGTGTGTGCGTCACGAGTGAGATGTGTTAATTGCTAAGTGACTAATGTCTCGATTTAGTGAAATTTGAGACACATGTATATAAATGTGTATACTTAGTACTCATAGTTTCATACTAAAGATTTATTCTATTTTATTAATAGATATTGTACATTGCATTTACTATGTGTTTGGTAATTAACTAACTGGTGTACTTAAACATGTATTTTGTGATCAACAGGCAAAAGAGAGCTGAGTTTGACAGTGCCTGTTGTTTATGTGTTTTAACACACAGGTATGTTAATTGGTATCTAAGAAACACTGTAATGCTGTTTTGAACTATTTGCATACAATTGCATTTTTGTGAATTGATAATAATATAATAATTAATTATACTATTATTATTATTATATATATATTGTGTATGTGTGTGACATATTGTGTGTGCAATCGGAGATTCACTCTCTTTCCTGCAATGTCGCTTGAGGAGAGGCAAAAGAGAGCTGAGTTTGACAGTGCCTGTTGTTTATGTGTTTTAACACACAGGCATTGTGATTAAATTCATCATTAAGACAACCAGCTTTGTGTGGAAAATTATTTTATTCAAAAACATCAAAAATAACACAACGCAGAAGAACAACCGCTACAAAACTGGTGCCGTGACCTGTCGATTGGTTGATCGTTGTCAAACGCCGGGATTGCTGACATCGAGTTTGACTGGAGCTGTGGGGTGTTGGAGGAGAGACAGGACTCCAGTTACCTGTTGCTGTTTCTTCGGTGGCATCCGGATGTCAGACGGTTTGTGCTGTGTCTAGGAGGACCCTGCTGATAAACTGTGACGTGAATTCGACAGATAAGATAGCATGGTCAGACTGTTGGACTGGTGAGTTGTGACTAAGCTGGATCGAGCAAGCAACATGCTGGATCATCTGAAGAGTGTCACCAACGTATCTGTTTTGACTGAACTGTGTGGATGAAGGTTCTTCGGATCATCAATTGACTGGGTCTTTGATTGGAGGACAGGGAATCAAGTGAAATTTTTTTTCTTCTTCTTTTCTCTTTCTCTCTTTTTATATATTTTTTTTCTCTATAGACAATTGAATTCATTTTATGAGTTAACTTGTTCATTAACATTGATTTGTTGGGTTTATATTTTTGCCCTTTGTGAGTGTATTCTGACACCTGAGGGGAATGGCTGCGAGACAAAGCGATGTGGGGAGGGACAATACATTTATGGCTGGTAGAGGGCGGGGCAGCCTTTTGTATTCGCCTGAAAAAACTAGGCTGTTTGGGGATCCTGAGTACTGTAGCACAGGCCGAGGTGAGAACAGTCGGTGGTTCGGCCTATAAACAAAATGATATGCGGGGTAGTCCAATCGCTGCAGCCAGTAACTATGAGTTCGCTTTGCAGGAGTCAGAAATGTCTGGTCAGATGAGTAACCTCATAAAACGAATTGGCAGTGAAATTGGGCAATCAATTAGAGAAAGTATGATGAGGCCTGAATTTCCCAATTATCCATCTGCTAAGAGGTTCCAAGAAGGTTCTAGTGGCCATGTGACTGACCAGTTTAATAGTACTGTCATTGATGCTTCAAAAATGAACTTGATCCTCAAAGCTGAGGTGGCAGCACCTCCACATTTTAGAGGAGATAGTTCAGATAAGTACTCAATCATGGAATGGGAAGATATGATGAGGGTATATTTGAAAAAATTGAGGTAAATGATTCAGAAATGGTTGATGAGGTAATGAACAGAGTTATGGGGCGGGCCAGAGATGTAATGAGAGTATGGCTGCGCAATGGTTCAACGGCCCCTAATGTTGATTCTGTATTTTCTGTCTTGAAGCAGCACTTCGGGGACCAGAGCAGTTCAGGTATTCCGTTGGCTGACTTCTATTCTGTGAGACCATATCCCAGAGAGAGTGCTTGGGATTTTTGGATTCGCTTAAACAAGGCAGCGGATGTAGCCGAGCAAAGTTTCAGGATGGGAAGGCAGGACACTGGATAACAGGAGCAAAGAGGTAGCAATTATGTTCATCCGTAACTGCCCTGACAAGGAGTTAGCTTTTGTTTTCAAGAGTAAACCGGTACAGTCATGGAACGCATCTGAGGTGCAAGAGCAGCTTGATGAGTTGTTAAGAGAGCGGAAGTTGACAAATCAAGCAGTCAAACAATTCACCACAGTTGTCTCTGAGCCAGATGTTGATATGCCTTTTCCCCAAAGGTTGAGCAGGGTGCGGGTGTAACTGATGAGAACACATTGGACAAAGTCTTGTCTTTGCTGGAAAAAGCATTAGTGTGCAACTCTCAGTCTGTGGGGGGGTCCCTGGCCTAAACGTTACGGGCAATAAGGTTCAAGAATGTAGAGTATGTCACAGCAGTGAACACAGCACGACTGCCCATTGCAAAATGTATAACTTGTGTTTCAAGTGTTTTGCAGCTGGACATACAAGCTACAACTGCGACAGTCAAAGAACTACGTCCACAGTGGGCTCCGGTCAGCAGGACAGGGTCTCGTCTCAGGGAAACTAGACCGCTTCCTTCGGGCAGAGGACGAGGTGGGGCTGTGTAGTAATTCCTCTGAGACTGATCTTGAGTCTGTTTATTCATTTTACCGTGAAAGCATTGGTGAAACAAAAACAGTGGTATTTCAGAACAACATGAAAGTTGATCAAAGTAGCAGTTTGTTTTACACAAGTGTGTTAGTTTCAGGACAAAGTTGAGCTTCAGGGCATGTTGGACAGTGGCTCCATGGCGACTACTCTGAGTGCGGATGTAGTTCCTCAACTCAGAGACGCTGGGGTGCTGGACCAGGATGTTCTGAGTTCTTCTGATATTGTCCTGGTGGGTTGTGGTGGAAAACAAACTACTCCAGATTGTGTATGGAACCTGAAGCTTGACGTTTATGGAATCAGTTTCAATGTACCTGTTCTGATTGTGAGGGGGCAAAAAGACCCAATTATAATCGGCACAAATGTTTTGAAGCCCCTGATAAGTCAGATGAAGCATACAGAGCAGTTTTGGAGGGTGGTAAATAGACCAGACACGGCTATACAGTCAGAAAATAGCCAATTTTTGCGCATGCTGTCATGCATAGAGAGATGGAGGGGTGATTCGATTCCGGACAGGGTGGGTACTCTGAGACTGAGGTCAGCTGTGACACTCCGGCCAAGGAGTGAACACCTTGTTTGGGGTCGTTTGCCCCCAGGGTCAGTGCTGTCTGTAGGGAGCACAGTGGTCATCGAACCAAGTACTTCACGTTGCGTGCATCGGAATGTGTTGGTTGGGAGGGTTGTTTCACCTTTGTGGGGTGATGGCTGGCTGCCCGTAAAGATGATCAACCCGACCAATGCAGAAATTGTGTTGAGGAAAAATGCGAAGGTGGCTGATGTGTATCCTTGCGTTGCTTTGGAGGACCTTGAACAAACCACTGACAGGGTGGTTAGTCAAAATGCAGGTGCAGTGCGTTCTGACAGGTCGTGTGGTAGTCTAACGGTGAGAGACTTTACATCTAGAGAGGGTTCAGTAGGTGACAGCAGGTTGGATGACTTGGGCCTGAGCAATCTAAACGTCAGGGATTGTGAAGTGTCTTCCTTTTGGCGAAATAAGCTTGTTGACCTATTGGAAGAATATGAGAGTGTGTTTTCCAGGCACAGTTTGGACTGTGGTGAGGCGAAGGGGTTTTGTCATCGTATCAGAGTTACAGATGACAGGCCTTTCGCCTCCCATACCGCCGTCTTTCTCCCGCCCATTACTTGAAGTTGAAAGAAACGTTAGACGAAATGGAAGAGAAGGAAATTATAAGGAAGTCGAGCAGTGAGTTTGGGTCACCATTGGTCTTAGTGTGGAAGAAAAATGGTGACTTAAGGATATGCACTGATTTCCGTTGGTTGAACGCACGCACGCTGAAGGATGCTCATCCTCTTCCTCACCAAGCAGATGTGCTTGCAGCGTTGGGTGGGAACGCGTACTTTAGTACCATGGATCTGACTTCGGGGTATTATAATATTCCGTTGCACGAGGATGACAAGAGGTTTACGGCGTTCTGTTCTCCACTGGGGCTCCATGAATATAATCGATTACCTCAGGGATTGTGCAACAGCCCAGCAACATTTATGAGGATGATGCTGACTGTGTTTGGGGACCAGAACTTTTTAAGCCTTCTTTGTTACTTAGGCGATTTACTGGTTTTCGGAAAGTCTGAGGAAGAGAGTTTGGAAAGGCTTGAGATGGTGTTTCGGCGTCTAAAAGACCACAACTTGAAATTGTCCCCCTCAAAGTGTAGGTTTTTGAGGAAGTCTGTAAAATTTTTGGGTCATATTGTGTCTGAAAAAGGGGTGGCCAATGATCCAGCGAAAATTGATGCCATTGTGAGTATATCTGAAAAGGATTTGATGGAGAGTGATTGTGTTACACCATCAGCAAAGAAAATCAGATCCTTTTTAGGTATGGTGGTGTACTATTAGCATTTCATAGAAAATTGTTCTATGCTGGCTAAACCCTTGTTTCAGCTTTTGACAGGACAAAAAAGACAGAGAAAGGGGAAAGGTATGAAACGATTGAAAAAAAGTCGTACACTTTCTCTCGATGGATTGGACTGATGACTGTAGAGCAGCCCTGGAGAGTTTGAAGTCTGCTTTGGTGAGTCAGGTTTTGCTTGCGCACCCAGATTTTTCAAAGGCGTTTTTGTTGTCCGTGGACGCTTCTACCAGTGGGCTTGGGGCCGTATTGTCGCAGGTTCAGGGGGGTGTGCTGTGGCAAGGCCTATTGCCTTCGCGTCAAAGTCTTTAAATCATGCGCAGTCAAAGTATCCAGCACACAGATTTGAGTTTTTGTCGAATGAAGTGGGCTATTTGTGACAAATTCAGCCATTGGCTGCGGGGTCACAGATTTACTGTGTGGACCGATAATAACCCACTTAAGTACATCCTCACAAAACCCAAGCTGGATGCATGTGAACAACGATGGGTAGCGAGACTAGCGCCTTATGATTTTGACATTCAGTATATTCCAGGACCGAAAAATGTAGTAGCAGATGCGTTAAGCAGGGAACCGTTTGCGACTTCGAGAATTCTGCACAGATTGACGAGGACACCATATGATATTTTGCTGCATGAGGCAGAGTCTGTTGCTGTCAGGCAGGTGCAGGACTTGATCCATCTTTCATGTGAACGTGAGAATGGTGAAGGGGTAGATGAGTTGGCAGAGCCTACAAATCCTGGTGGAAATGTGTATGTAGGGTCCACTCACTTTACTGGTAAAGTCTCGCACCAAGATTTGTCTGCTGTCCTTCATTCTCAATCTGATTGGGAGAATGGGGCAGCCATTAGAAGTATGTCGTTTGTGCAGCATTTAGAGAGTTTGGTGGACGTAGAGCAGAGTGAGCTCCGTAGCCTTACACATGATGAATTGCTGGAAAAACAAAGTCAGGATCCTGTGATTGACAGAGTGAAGTACTTTGTGGAGAGAGGTAGACGTCCGTCTCGCAGAGAAAAAGCATTTGAGTCTAAAAGAACTGTGAAGATACTACATCAATGGGGTAAACTTACCTTAAGATTGGGTGTTTTGTACAGAGTTTCTAAAAATCCAGTGTCTAAGAAGAAGACTTACCAGTTTGTGGTGCCCACAGCTCTTCGTGGTACTGTTCTGAAGGGGGTACATGATAACGCTGGTCATCAGGGTCAGCATCGCACACTATGGTTAGCTAGGCAATGCTTCTTCTGGGAGTCTATGGAAGAGGACATAAAGACATACGTACATGAGTGTAAGAGGTGTATTTTGAGTAAGAGGCCTGAGCCAGAGGCGAGGGCTCCACTTGTGTCGATTCACACGAGTGCCCCTCTTGAATTGGTGTGTATTGACTTTTGGTCAGCGGAGGATGCTAACAACAAGACGATTGATGTGTTAGTGGTCACTGACCATTTCACAAAGCTCGCTTGTGCTTATATGTGTCCGAACCAGACTGCAGAAGCTGTTGCACGTGTTTTGTGGAAGAAGTTTTCTGTATTTATGGGTTTCCGGGTCGAATACATTCTGACAGGGGTGCAAACTTTGAGAGTGCACTCATGGTCGAATTGTTGAGATTGTCGGGTGTGGGAAAATCGCACATGACCCCATATCATCCCAATGGGTAACGGACAAACAGAGAGATTCAATCGTACTCTAGGGGATATGATTCGTTCGCTGCCTCCAAGATCTAAAGTCAAGTGGCCACAGATGTTAAACACTCTTACTTTTGCGATAGTACAGCATATGAGACCACTGGGTTTCCACCATTTCTCTTGATGTTCGGCCGAACACCAAGATTACCAGTGGATATTCTTTTTGAAAATGTCATGTTACAAAATGAGACTGTGAATGTTCACAAGTATGTTCAGTCTCTTGAGAAAGACTTAAGGGAAGCAATGGTAATTGCTCAAGAGCATGCAAAAAGACAGCAAGCTAAACAAGCGGAGTATTATGATCGGAAGGGTAAAGGTCATTTTCTTGAGTTGGGTGACAGAGTACTACTGGCGAATAAGGGTGAACGTGGGAAAAAGAAGTTAGCTGACAGATGGGAAAAGGTGGTGTATGTTGTTGTGGGAAAAGGAGTGATCTGAACACTTACCAGATTAGGAATCCTGGGACGGGTTCGTACCAAGACGGTGCATCGGAATCTATTGATGCCTGTCAATTTCTTGCCGGTACCAGCTTGGAATGATGGTAGTGATGATGGTGATGATGTTGTGGATTCCTCTGTCTGTGTCTCAGGAGATGGAGATGATCAAACTCTGAGTGATGATCGGACCTCTCGCTGGGTGTCTGATCTTAATGCTGACATAGATGTGACCATCATAAAGTCTGTGGAGTGCTCTGATGTTGATCAGAGTGATGCTTTTGGTGACACTGCTGTGGAATGTGGCACCGAGTTGGACAGTGTACCTGAGTGTAAGACTAATACGGACAACATTCCCGCTTCTACTTTGTCTACTTTGTCTGTACTGTTATCTGAACCCTCATGGCCCGGAGGGAAGAGGCCTGCGCAGCAGCGGGGATTGGGCCTGCTGCCGCTTCTGAGCCGCTGGCACCCCCCTAAAAGCAGAATCAAGGTTTGTCCCCCTGTGTCCCCTTCTTTCAACCCCCTCGTCAGGCCGCCGACTTCGTTTTCTTCAGGGCCAGTGAGGAAGAAGACTCTATGTCCCTGTCCGCCTCTGAGAACGACTGGGGTACCGAGCAGGCCGCATCCCTGGTGGCCGTGGAGCATGAGACACCGCGGACCTGCAGGAAGAGCTCTTCCGCATCATCTCTAAGGCCGTCGAAAACTGGACCTGGCTTGGAAGGCTCCTGACGAACCCTCGAAGAGCAAACTGGATTCGTGGTTCCTCCAATCGAGCCGTCGTCAGGCCGCTTCGAAAGAGGAACTCCATTCTTTTACCGACGTTCATGAGCACGTGGTGAAGTTGTGGGAGGCCCCGCAAACGGCGCCACCCCCTCACTTTCACTCAGGCCATGTTCGGCCTGATCACGGGGCGGGGGATCAGCGGATACCTGTGCATTTCCCCGGTCCAGGAGACTGTCGCGCGCACCTTTGCCCATCGGCTCCAGCCGACTCCAGAAAACTAATCTCAAAAATCATTGGCTGTTTTACTCAGGAAAAGATCATTCGAACTGTGATCGGTGTGACAAGACAATGATTGTGGAAGTGCACCTAAAAGACACATGAAAATTAATGCAGATCGTGAAACCTCGTGTGTTCTGTTTGTGAAAAAATTTGGTTATGACTGGGCAAATTCAAAGAGCGTGAGTGCATCATACTGGTGTGAGACCTTGTGTGTGCTTTGACTGTGGGAAGACCTTCATTAGATCCAGTGACCTAAAACACCAGATTCATACTGGGAGAGAAACCGTGCAAGTGTTCACACTGTGGAAAGAGTTTCAGCCGATCGTCTGGTCTACAGAATCATGAGATAAACATTGTCCAAAGTTTTCTAACTTAGCAAAGTTCACATTTATATCCATCACTTGCAGCTTAGTGTATCATATTTATAGCCAGCAACATCCTGTTCACCATTTATGTTATAACCTTGTTCTAATTGAGTGACTTATTACATTTATTAAAGTTTACATGTAATCAAACAAAGGGTTTCAACAGTTATTTAACTCTGCAGTGATAAATCACTATTTTAAAATACGTATTTGACTGGATATTCTTCAAATTTAATTTGTTTTAAAAAAAGGCTGAACCACACCACTGAGATCAGAAAACTGAACAGTGTGGAAGTGCAGTGAATAAAATACCCGTTTTATAGATGCCATCCAGTGGTTAAAATATGATCTCACACCAAAATAAATTAAGCTTTTAACGACATGGAATTTGATCAACAATATGGTAAAAGTACAATGATTATAAACAGTGTTGTATGTCATATTTGGAAGAATTTGTGTGTGTAGTTATGATTTTCAGAATAAAATGCGTGAGTGGCAATGGTTTGGCAGCTCCACAGATGTTCCTCTAGATGGCGACATTTGTTTTTATTTCAATCACGTGATCTTGTTGGTCCAGTCCATCTTGGTTTCATTCAAGAAGAGAGAGAGAGAGATTCTTATCTGCTGTTTACCGGACTGTGTGAGTACATTTATTTTATTATTTATTGAGAGAAATATCTCAATCTGTCCACGTATACATGTCATTGAGCTCGACTAGTGTCTGATTCCCGAGCGAATGACTCTTAAGAGCCGGTTCATTTTACTGAATCAACAACACAAACGAGCTGTAGCGGTTATTTAAATCGAATCTGACAAAATCTGACATTATTAAATCCTAAAATACTTAACCCTAAAATCAACCAATGTTGTTCAATGTTGTTGAAACGTAAGCTCGTTACTGACAGCATGTTGTTAAAGATTGTTAGTTAATGGCTAACTTGAACCTGGTAACACAAGGTGAAACACAATATGAATAAAAAAAAAAAGAATAGTTTACAGACACGTTTAATCGATGTCTGACTACTACAGCTATCAGCCCATATCAATATTCTCTCTCTGAACCTAATTGAGGAATTAATAGTTTAGTGCTGGAAATATAGTGCTAATTTTTGATAATAACATCACTTTTCTTGGGATAAATGACTAAAATACTTAATGAAATTAGAATGATTTACAGTAGACAAACGCAACACTCATTTGATGTTAGTCATTATAAAGTCTGGATGATGTTCTGCTGCAAGAAAGTTTGAAAAGAAATCTCACCAAAAATTATCACCCTAGGATAAACCATATCTCATGAAAGAGCAAAAATCAGCTTGATGATAGAAGTAAAATAACTGAAATAATGCAATTGTATTTAATTTACTATTTGAGCAAAATATTTGCACCTGAATGACCTCGAGTGATTGTAAGTGTGATGATCATCTGCTAAATGACAATTCACTCCTTCAGTCAGTGAAGCTCCCACAGCCATTCATGAGAGTTTAAAGGGCGGGGTTTACTGCGATTTCACTCTTTTGATTTTAAATAGTGTGTAATGTTGCTGCTGGTGCATGAACAGTATCTGCAAAGTTGCAGCGCTGAAAGTTTAGTGTAAGCAGAGATATTGTCTTTTAAAAATCAGGAAGTATAATTGCCTACAAAAACGACTTCGTTTTGGACTACAGCTGGGTTATGGTACGTCACTAACCCACACATTTGCATCAACCCTCCCTCCGGAATATGCAGGAAAGGGAATGATCATATTTCAGCAGCTCCTCGTTCGAGTGTGTTGTTGTTCACGCATGTCAGGTCTTCTGTGTTCAAACTTCCCACGGACGCTGTACTTCGACAACAATGGATACAATTTGTGTTTGATACAATTTGTGCAACTTTAAAATAAGAGGCAGACACAACCGGACACAACCTGTAAGTAGGCTAAGACTTAATCATTTTAAATGTATTTGCATATATAATTCCAGACGTAGCCTTGTGTTTTATTATTTTTAAAATGCCAGCGCTGGCTTTATGGGCAAGCAGTTATGCTATTTTGTGTCAACGACAAACGTGTACAAACATTATGGACCTGAATTTTGTATAAGTACTAATGTTGTAAACGCATTTTTCATGTTAAATATGTTTTATGACGTTATTTTTATTTGATCAAGAACGTAAACCTGCCAACGCTGTTTGAGTATAACATTAGTAGCCAGCCAGTTGCTATTGTTGCCAGTCAGATGCTATTATGTAAAACAAACGTGCATAAAGTTAAAAAATATAGCAAATTATCATTCAGAAACCTTTATTAAGAGCCGTGTGTGGTGAGGTTCTGTTTGACTCTCTTCATCGCGGCTTTCTCGGTCTGATTCTGCCTCAAACTGATACTGCAGTCTCGACATATATTTACTTCTGGACCGGAGCTCGCGTCTCCCGTAAAGCTAATGGGCGTTAACCTTCTGGACAACGTGAGCGACAGTTTAGCCAATCACAACACACCGGCCCAAACGAACCAATCTGAGCCCACAACGTCATTCTGAGGGAGTGTTTTCATAGAATCAGGAAGTGAACCGCTCCGTCAGGGGACAGAGGAGAGCGCGGCTGACAATAAAGGTGAAATTTATGAAAAATAAGACTTTTAAAAAAAGAAAAACCACGGATACATGCTATATTGCACCCCATAAACACAATCATGCAAAGAAAAAAAGCAGTAAACCCCACCTTTAAATGCTAAAGGAATATTCCTATCTTCCCACAGGAGAAGAAGAAACAAGCAGGAGCAATTACTCCAGGAGAAACTACAGACATACTATCGTAAAGATGGAGAATAAGAAAGAACCCTGCAGAATAAAAGATGAAGATACAGAGGAACAAATAGGTTGATGTTTTCCTTTATTCTCTTTAATGACCGATGAGCAACATTAAGATGAAAACTGACATTTGACAATACATCTAAAACTACATACTAGTAGACTCGATTGTAAACTAGATTTGGGCTAAATTGAGGCTCACTTACTGTATATTGCGTTTGTTCTCATGTGTCTTTAATTGAATTGTGGAAATTTCATTTGTTGATTTTAGACCCAAAGGAAGTGAAAGAAGAAAAACCTCATTTCATAAATGAAAATAAAGTTGTTTCAAGGACCAAAAACACTTTCAGACAAAAACGAGCTGGAAAAACTGAAGTCAAAGGATCTTTCACCTGCACTCAGTGTGGAAATAGTTTCGTTCAGAAAGGAAGCTTGAAGGAGCACATGAGAATCCACACTGGAGAAAAACCGTTCTCATGCTCTCAGTGTGGAAAGAGTTTTAATCGCAAGAGCGTTCTTAAAGAACATCTGCGCTCTCACACTGGAGTGAAGTCATTCAGCTGTGATCAGTGTGATAAATCATTTGTGTTTTCGTCTAGCTTAAGAGAACACCTTAATGTTCATGCTGGTGTGAAGTCTCACTTTTGTTCTTTTTGTGGAAAGAGTTTTACAAAACTGCAGACTTTAAAAGAGCATGAACATATTCATACTGGTGTGAGACCATATATGTGCTTTGACTGTGGGAAGACCTTTACTAGATCGGCATCTTAAAATCACACCAGAGAGTTCACACTGGAGAGAGACCGTACAAGTGCTCACATTGTGGAAAGTGTTTCTCTTACTCAAAATCCTTGAAAGCTCATGGGAGAGTTCATACTGGAGAGTAACTGTAAAGAGTTTCTCTCATTCATCATTCTTGAAAGATCTTGAAATAGTACACTCTGGAGAGAAGACACGCATCAATCAGTGCTCTTTTCATGTCTAGTAAGAAAAAGCAATGTTTATAATTTGAGTAAATAATTGATATTCAGTAATTTGATATGATAATTTGATATAGTGAAATCACTCAGAAACTACATTTTGAGACTATGAGAAATAAAAAGGAACAACTTATGTGACTAATTTACCTGAAATCAAGGGGTTAAACATTATAAAATTGATCAAGTGTGTGTATATATTTTTTAAATAAAACTTAAAAATGGAAGAGAAGATAAAATTAAGTGTGAATGGTCCGTTATTGTGGTAATGCAACAGGGAAACTTTTTCCCTGTTGGTTCCCCAGGGATAGCGGTTGGGCGGTATGACCAAAATTGTGTTTCACGGTATGACTAATTTTATTTCACGGTAATGATATATTTCACGATATGGTTATTTATATATGTAGTCATCCTTGTGTAATCAACAAAAGGGCTTTGTATTATAAATAAATCCAAATACTTTAGAAATGAAAAGTACTTCACCTTGTTTTATTTTTATTTTATTTGGTAAATTGTCCCTTTGGTAAACTATTTTGATTACAAAATATAGTAAACAAAACGCACTCATCAACTTTTAGATAAACTTCCCACAACTGATTGAGCTCGCCAACAGGTCAGGGAGTTATCGTGTGCAAGTCACGGATTAGCGGGCGATGAACGCTTGCCAATCTGTTGGTATGAAAGAGCCAACAAGCAGCGAAGACGCTCGGAGACGCCTCACAGATGCGTCGCCGAGCCCAGAAAAACATCTTGCATGCTAGATATCCAGAGTTGTCGCGCCACTCAACCTCAGTGATGTCATGAGCTACGGCCAATCATAGCAAGACATGGGTTGAGGTGTTTTTTCTCAGAGCAAATCATCGCGTAAACAGTGTGCAGCACTTGTTTCTGTCTGACGTCCATATTGGTGTGTTGTGTTCTTCTCTTCTTCGCTGGGTATTGGGGCACGTGCTGTTTTGCGTAATTTCTGGTTAGTTTAATTGCGTAATTTTTCGTGACAAAAGTGGTTTGTAGACATTGGGTGACAGAGTTGTTGTCAACTCGTTATTTATTTGATTATTTTCAGGATTTAGACCGTACCATAGTACTGAAACAGCTCTCATTAGGCCCTGTTTACACGAGAACGATTCTGGGTCTTAAATCTTAAAAACACTCCACCGTCGCGTTCCCGTCTAAATGGCAAAAACGCAAATCAGCTCACGGTGGCTCTCGTCGCGTACGCATTTACGTCACAGGCATGCGCCAGTACATGAAAAATAACAACCAACATTTCGGATTTTTTCCATACGTCAGACCTTCAAGTTGCCCTAGCAGCTCTGATTAACGTACAAGAGTCTTTTCTGCAGTTAATTAATTCTGCGAATTAATCTCACATAGTGTTACTGATCAGAGAAGGTGCATTAATTACCTCCATCAAATTGTTGATGCCCCAATTCGTCGGAGGCAAACCAGACGGATTTGGATGAGACTTGGGAGAAACAGTAATTGGTGGGACAACTTTGTGGAAGGAGTAGTTGATGACAATGCATGGCGTGAAAATGTCCATATGTCTAAAGATTCTCTTGTCGCCTTAAGTGGAGAACTTCGTTTTTACATCATGGGTGAAATAACGAACATGAGAGCACCTGTTGGAGTCTTCAAAAAGGTAGCTTATACGCTGTATTATTTAAGCGGCGAGGGACGGCTAAGAAAAAACGCGAACGCCTTCGGCTTATCATGGTCCACTGTGTCTGTCATCATCTGACAGACATACAGGACCATAACTGTTCATCTCAGTCCAAAATACATAAAGTTGCAATTATCTGTGCCCGAGGCAGAGGAGCTCGTTTCCGGATTTCTGCAGGATCATGCAATGCCACAATGTTTGGGAGCGGTAGATGGGACTCATTGAAAATTAAAGCTGCAAGCAGCGATGGGCGGGCCCTCGCACCTGTAGCGCGTCGTGGTGTGAGGCGGCCGCGTTGCATATTCTGGAGCTCAGCCGGTGCGTCTGTGAATTTGCTACGCTGCTTCGTTAAAGGTCACTTCCTGTTGCCAGCAGGTGGCGCTATGACTGTTGGTGAATGTTGGCATGTAGATTTGTTCAGGGCGGGACTCTTGTCAAATGTGTAAAATTTGATGCAGATCTGGGCATTTACAGCCAAGTTACTACAACTTCCTGTTTCATGGCGAATCGTCGATGCCACGGACAAGCCCATCGACGAAAGCGCGCAGATAGCACAACTTTACATCATCAATGCCTTTAGAAGGCACAGCAGAAATTTGAAGTCGATCCGACTAAATCCCTAGGAGGAGTTTGTTAAAGTACGGAGTGTGTAAAATCGTCCCAAAATGGCCGCCTAATTCAAAATGGCGGACTCCTGTCGAGTTTAGGGTATGTGTTCTTGAGGCTTTTCTGTGCGTCTGGACATGGTAGATGTACCACAGAAATTTCGTACATGTCAGTCAAACATGCGGCGGGGGCTGCTTCGATAAAGGACACTTCCTGTTGCCAGCAGGTGGCGCTATGAATATGGGTGAATGTCGGCATGTGGATTTGTTCAGGGCGGGACTCTTGTCAAATGTGTAAAATTTCGTGCAGATCTGGGCATTTACAGCCAAGTTACTACAACTTCCTGTTTCATGGCGAATCATCGACGCCACGGACACGCCCATCGTCGAAAATGCGCAGATAGCACAACTTTACATCGTCAATGTCTTTAGAGGGCACAGCAGAAATTTGAAGTCGATCCGACTAAATCCCTAGGAGGAGTTCGTTAAAGTACGGAGTGTGTAAATCGTCCCAAAATGGCCGCCAAATTCAAAATGGCGGACTTCCTGTCGAGTTTAGGGTATGTGTTCTTGAGGCTTTTCTGTGCGTCTGGACATGATACACGTCCCCACCAAATTTCATTCATGTAGGTTGAACGTAGACGAGGGGCTAATTTTTTCCAATTTTCTAGGTGGCGCTAGTGAGCCATTTTGCCCCGCCCATCCGCGAAACCCACAAAATACGAAATTTTTCACCAGTCCTGACATGCGTGCCAAATTTGGTGAGTTTTTGAGCATGTTGCGGCCGCGAAAATGGCGCTTACTTTGCAGAAAAAAGAAAAATAAATAATAAAAAAAATAAAAATAAAAAATAACCCTAACAGTTTCAATAGGGCCTCGCACAGCTAGTGCTCGGGCCCTAATTAAACAGCCAACCATCAATGCCATGGACTACATAAATAGGAAGGGGAAGTTTTCCCTGAATGTCCAAGGTGTGTGTGACCACAGATACAGGTAGGCATAATCAAGGTACTTTTGTGCTATTTCTATGTACGCTTCACTGTATTGTCATTTTATACAATTGACCGTTCGTAAAGACCCGCCCCCTTAGTTACTTGTCGCCATGGCCCAACAAGCTATACACAGTTCTCATGTTCTCACCATAGACTGTTTTCACACAGTGAAAAAGTAAAGGTTACTTTTCGGTTACATTTGATATTGAACATATTAAAAGTGTCGCCTTTCAAATTTTGTCATTTTTAAAAAGAAATTTAAACAATAAATACCGTTTTGTGGCTCTTTAATGTGTCTTGACAGATCACTGTAGAGCATCAGTTAAAGCTGTTCGTTGATTTATGGCATCAAATAAACATAAGAAGGAATGTTGTTTTAACCGCGGAAAGGCGTCAGCACACTACGTTTTTTTTTTTTTTTTTTTTTTAAATCATCCCATGTTAAACTACTATCTCTTCGGTCGGGCCAGATGGCAGATGGCGAAGTATGATTGGTCAGATCACTTGTCAATCAAGCACTCTGCGAAGGGTCAATTGCAAAGCACTTAGACATTTTGCTATTTGCTTGCCTTACAGTATTCATGGACGTGGTCATAAAATGGCCTGGAAGTGTACATGATGGGATGTTAACCGATGACCATTTGACCGATGGTTGACCGTATCAACGTTAACCAATCAAAGTTGACTGTAGTCGGTTAAAAAAAAAAACAGCAAGGTCACAGCGTTTGGGTTCACGCGCTGACAAGATTTGCGATAAGTAAAGGCTTCAGGCTAAAACACTCAAGGTTAGAGCCAGGGCAGACGACAGGATGAAGCGTGCAAAGAAAATAGTGTGTGGGACCATTTCACCTAAAAGAATGACACAGATGTAAGTTGCTGGGCTTAGATTTGGAAATACATTACATATACATTTCAGTGGTAACAGATAAGGTGATGATAATGATCATCATCATCTTTCTTTATTATTGTTAGCACTAACGTTAACATCACCTCAAACTAAAGCGGAGTCTCGAGTTGTCATTTTCTTAAATGAGCCACAGCAATGTTTGAGCTTCTAACGCTAGACTAACGCCTCTATTTTCGAACGTGATCACATTGTACCCAAACCATTTCGTAAACTAAAAAGGAGCCTCCGATTACATACAAGCTCCTTGGCGCCGCGTTTGCGAGGAAGAGGGGGTCGCACACCAGAGTGACCGGACTCCAGTATCGCACAACGGACGCGCACTTTCTCATCAGTGTATGGCCAGCAATATTGTTATGTTTAATGACACGAAATGAAGATAATGTCTGTTCTATGTTATGATTGTACTGTACAATTAAATACAATCGTTGCTGAGTCTGCATTCTGAAAACTTTACCTCAGAGAGAATAATGTGTTCGAATTTGAAAGATGTATCTCTCCGCAACACGGCGCTAAGCTTCTCCGTCCGCTGTGCGACCCCTTGGACTCGGGTTTCACGCTGTATGGGGATTTTAAAAAGTGACGTGAGTGGAAGGATGGTGCCAGGGCTGTGTGTGTGTGTCTGTGCGCGCATATTTTTAAACCAATCGGGTTAACCGGTTTCAACCGGCTAATGAGGCTCGGTGGTCGGTCAAGAAAATGTTTAGTTTTCGCCATCGCCATCATGCACGTGTCTTTGCAAATTCCAAAGTGAACAACTACTTCAAGACTGGTAAGATACCTTCACTGGGAATGGCAGATAGTGAATGGAGAGGAGCCCATTCCTGTCTTTCTCGTGGGGGACCCTCCATACATCAGAACAGTACTTTGGACTTTGTTTGTGTAAGGCACTGAGGATTGAATGTGCATTTGGTCGGCTAAAGGCCAGGTTTGCAGCCCTGAGGTGGCCCATGCACATAAATCCTCTCTGACCTGCCAAGTGATATTTACGCTCTGCTTTGTCCTCCACAACTACTGTAGGCCTGTAATGACGCTGTGAATCAACATGCTGAGCAGGAAGCCATAGAGCGTGACAGGGATCTGCAGCCTCCCACCCAGACCAACAGCCATTTGACTGACTGTAATGAGGGGAGTGGAAAGTGAGTGAGGAGAACCCTCACCAAATACCTTGACCCTTAATGGTCTATGGACTAGACTCTGCACGTGTGAGCAGTGACCAAGGTAGCTGACCACTGTCATTCTCCTTTGGGTGCTGGTGAATGTGTGGGGGCCATATATGTGCATATATGTGCTTTTGAAAAAAGGGATCTAATATTCAGCAACTTAAGCTTTATCATTTGTTAATCTGCATTATATCTGTTTTTAATTTATTGAACATCAATAAATCAATTTGTTTGATATTTTTTATTTTATTTAGTAATTTGGAAACTGACACACTCTTATATTTGTTAATATCATTCTGGGAAAGAGCCTCTCTATGTGTTGGTATTTATCAGACCTCAGTAATGTGAGACAGCTAGCACACTGGCTTCGGATAATAATACCATCTCTTTTTAAAAAGTCAGGTCTGAAGTCAGCTTTACATTCCTACTATTCAGTAGAACAATCAATCCTATTCATAACATAAGGATCTACGTCAAACATATGTTGTGATTTTATACAATTCAACACCAGCACAGCACTTTCCTCATCCATTATGCTTTTCCCTTTTCATCTGACCCCCAATTATGAGGTTTTAATAATATTCAATATTAATAAGTTAATTAATAATTATTAATTAATAAGTAGACAAGGCAAGTTTATTTATATATCACATTTCATACACAATGGTAATACAAAGTGCTTGACATAGAAGAAATTAAAATAATCAAAACAAATAAGAATTAAAACAGTTTAGAAAAAAAATAAAGTACAGTAAAAACATTCAATCATTCAGACAGTGTTCATTCAGTAACGTATAGCTAAAAAGATGTGTTTTGAGTCTTATTCAAATGTAATTTACTAAGTAATTAATAATTCACCCCATGAGAAACAGAATGTTATGAGTTTATTAAAACAATGAGAAAATAATGACTTTGCATTCTTTATTTTTTACATTACAGAAAAATTATAAAACAAAATTGATATCATGAAAGCAGTGCATATCAAATGAAAGTAGCAGGCTGTTTTAAAAGGCAGGAATCTCAATGGGAACACAGTATGAATGATTCCATAAAATAAAACAAACAAAAGCACAAACCAGGATGATCCCTATTTCTCACAAATCCCTTTTCGGATGTTCGGTGCATGTGCGATTATTCCAGTTCTGGAGAGGAACTGAATGATACAGTTCAACACAATCCTCATTACCCGCATTATTCGGCTCACGTGAGAACTCAAACCCTGAATAACATGTGTCAGTTTTGTTAACTATTCAGAACCCCAAAATTCATGAATCAACAATAATCAAACCAGCAAAATAAGCTGGAATAGAAGTGAAAGTACAAAAAAATAAAATAGAGAAGAACAATATAATTTATTTAGGAAGTTGGTTTACTTGTGATTGTTGATGTCATGGACGAATTGTGTTGTCAGAAACTTACTGGTGGTTGTGATGGATTTGTGAATACTAAACAAATAAATACATTGCTTGTTAGCACTTACCTTTGACTAAGTGGTGAATTATTCACCCATTTCATACTGCCCTCCTGCTGTATGTCATTCAAACCAATCCACACATTATCCCTGACTATTGAGGTTATGAACCGCTGTGGATAAAAACAGGCGTAAGTGTGATTCCTCTCATTCATTAAAAAAAAAAATGTTAAACCAAACTCACCTGCTTCGCTTCAGTTTTCGAGCATGACCAGATCACGCACCACGATCCCTACAGTACTGCCTGCTGTTAAACCAGCTTCAACGGAGGGGTTATGAAAAACCAACCCAACCGATTTCTGAACAGAAAACACTTTTTTCAAAAAATTTGTATTCATCAAAGAAGAAGGAACGTAAGAACTTACTCAAAAACAAAATGTACTTACCATTATCATTAACTTTCTGTAGTTCATTAGTCAGAGATTTTACTTCTGACTTCTAAATTCAGTTTCTGCTGATTTAGAGAGTTTAAACTGGTCTGTAACTGGCTTTTTTCAGCAGTGAGACTATTGACTCTGGTCTCCAGGTTCAGTTTAATCTGGCTCAAAGAGTTTAAACTGGCCTGTAACTGGGTTTTCTCACCAATGAGGCTATTGACTCGGGTCTCCAGCTCCAGTTTCTTCTGACTCAAAGAGTTTAAACTGGTCTGTAACTGGTTTTTCTCACCAGTGAGGCTGTTGACTCTGGTTTCCAGCTCCAGTTTCTTCTGACCCAAAGAGTTAATGCTTGTCTGTAACTGGCTTTTCTCAGCAGTAAGGCTATTGACTCGGGTCACTAGCTCCAGGTTCTTCTGACTTGAAGAGTTTAAACTGGTCTGTAACTGGCTTTTTTCAGCAGTGAGATTATTGACTCTGGTCTCCAGCTCCAGTTTCTTCTGACTCAAAGAGTCAACGCTTCTCTGTAACTGGCTTTTCTCAGCAGTGAGCCTATTGCCTCAGGGTCTCCAGCTCCAGTTTCTTCTGACTCAAAGAGTTTAAACTGGTTTGTAACTGGTTTTTCTCACCAGTGAGTCTGTTGACTCTGGTTTCCAGCTCCAGTTTAATCTGACCGAAGAGTTAACGCTTGTCTGTAACTGGCTTTTCTCAGCAGTGAGGCTATTCTGACTCTGGTCACCAGCTCCAGATTCTTCTGACTCAAAGAGTTTAAACTGGTCTGTAACTGGCTTTTTTCAGCAATTAATTCATTGACTCTGGTCTCCAGCTCCAGTTTCTTCTGACCCAAAGAGTCAATACTTCTCTGTAACTGGCTTTTCTCAGCAGTGAGGCTACTGCACTCGGGTCTCCAGCTCCAGTTTCTTCTTACTCAAAGAGTTTAAACTGGTCTGCAACTGGTTCTCCTCACCAGTGAGGCTGTTGACTCTGGTTTCCAGCTCCAGTTTCTTCTGACCCAAAGAGTCAACGCTTCTCTGTAACTGGCTTTTCTCAGCAGTGAGGCTATTGTACTCGGGTCTCCAGCTGCAGTTTCTTCTGACTCAAAGAGTTGAAGTTGTTCTGCAGTTGGATTTTTCAATCGTTAGTTTAGTGTTGTTGTTCTTAAGCCGTTGACAGTCTGATTGAACTCTTTAACTGTGTTCCAGTAGCTATTTAACAGGTCTCTCTGCTTTGCTGTTGATGTGCTGTAGTATGATGTAGCCAAGTAGAAAAGCACAAATGAGCCCGAGACACACTGTCAATAACACCAAACACCAACTTCCTCCCTGACAGAGAGAAAACACACAAATATAAATTTAGAAACAATTCACTCCATATTATAAAATATAAATTGAAATTAATATATGGACAAAATGCAAACAAGAACATATGCTGCAAAGAGAAAAAATTATCCTGATAATACATTTCATATTTAAACATTCTTGAGAGAAATATATACGCGTAAATTTCTCAGTTTCTCAAACATTAATGACACAATCTTTGCTTTAGAATAAACTTTACTTACTGTTCATTCGTGTTTTCCCTTCATCCTGGTGGGTCACCTTCAGGTGTGCCCTTAACATCGCTGTTTTCAAATTTTACAAAAAAGATTTCAGGATTGCATTTTTGCACTTACTTACAGGTTCAGTACAATGTGTGTTCCCAGATGATCTGTGGTTTTAGATTGAGTACTGGTCATTTATATACTGCTGACCTGCCCATTTTTGCGGAACCTGTGCAAAAGGTTTAACATTGCCTTAAGACATTGGTTACTGGAATCTGCTATGATGCTGTTCAATTAGTTTTTTGTTTTTATCTTTTTTGCAGTGTACTATAGCTATACTGTTGGAGCAAATATGAAAAAATATTCACACACACAAAAATGAACTGCAAAAAAATAAGTCAAGCTACAAGTACAGTATATGCAATTAAATTAAATCTATTTAACAACATAGATTTTTTCAAGTACCTTTACAGTGATAATAGGAAGTAGTTTTGGGCTTTACAGCAGCTCTAGAATAAAGTCACTGTCCAGCTAAAGTTAATTTTGATCGATTTGCTTTCATTGCAATGAAATTATCGCGCTCCAGCTGCTCATTCACACAACAACAGTGCCTGGCTTGAGAATGCAAACTTTGAAACAGGTTCCCGAGGTGTATGCATTGAAACATTTTGAAGTGCGTAGAACTGTACGGGGTGTCAAATTGAACCCTTAAGCCCAAATTGAACCCTTAAGGCCTCATGGCCTTCTTCCGAGTTGTAGAGCTTGTGGGCTCTGTAAAAGTGTGCATCAAGGGCACATCGGCTGCTAAGGAGGCGTTTGACAGCTTCTGAAACCTAGAATCAAACACACAATAATCCACACCCAGCAGTCTTGTAGACTTAAGGAATATGCATGTGCATCAGCCATTGCAAGTCCATAAGACCACAAGAGCATGAAGTTTACCATTTTGGAAATGTCCTTCACATGGGCAGACTTCAAAATCAAGGAGTCGAGGGTCTGCCCATAAAGACTTTGGCAGGAGCAATGGGGATTCCCCCAAGGGGAAGTGTTTATAAGGAAGTTTTTGTGTGTAAATTTAAAAGATGAATTTGGTAAGATAAGATATTTACATATAAGTACAACTTGCACCAATCATCCTGTTCAAAAGTCCCTGGCTCTAAATGCATCATGTGTTGCCATCTTGAGCCTATAGTGAATGTTTGCAGCTTTTTTAATAGTTGTGCATGAGTCCCTCTATTGTCCTCAGTGTGAAAAGATTTATCACAGGGTTTGTAGAGCAGTGGATATAAAAATCATCAGTTACTGGATAGATAAAAAAATTCTATTCAGCCCTGTATTTGTGTTGTGTCTCAATTCAATGCTTCATCCTGCAAAGGCAGCATTCAAAGGCCGATTGCGTTTTCACGGCGGGTCCTAATTGGCCTATCAGTGAACCCCTCCCCTCAAACACAGATGAGCCAATGGCAATTGAGAATCAGTTGCACTGGGACTGGAACTCTGACATCTTTACGTTTCAGCGCCGTAAAGAAACATTGGAAGATCCGGAACTCGAGTTTGATGGTGTTTATGCTGCGAATTTAACAATGTGGTGCCTGGGCTATTTGTAACACCTTAGAGGATGTGCAATGGAATTTATTTTTATTCCATTTCGTAAACCCAAACAAGACAGGGCAAAGTATCTGCTTTGGATTAAATTGTTTGTTAATCCAATGATGTTGGCGCAGTAACCTGGTTCCTTAAACGGGTCAGTTAAAGGGTCAGTTCACCCAAAAATGAAAATTATGTCATTAATGATTTAAATAAATAATTTAAATTGAAATCAATAAAAGGATGTCGTTCCAAGCCCGTCAGACCTCCGTTCATCTTCGGAACACAGTTTAAGATGTTTTAGATTTAGTCCGAGAGCTTTCTGTCCCTCCATTGAAAATGTATGTACGGTCTCCTGTCCTTGTCCAGAAAGGAAATAAAGACATCATCAAAGTAGTCCATGTGACATCAGTGGCTTAGTTACAATGTTTTGAAGCATCAAAAATAAATTTTGGTCCGCATTGTATTGTGTTCGGGTTCTGTTGTGGATCTGCTTTCAGTGACGCTGCTGACGTGTCTGGTGCGGCTGAGCTTTGGTTACAGTCTGAGGGAGACGAACGCTGTACAAAACAATCTTCGCAAACAGAAGATAAACTTCGTCTAAGGATTTCCACACAGAGGAAGACTTGCATTTTTTGGTCAGCCATATTTATTTGAACCCGAATACACAGACGCATCAGGCACACGTCAGCAGCGTCTTACGTCAGCATCATCACTGCGGACTTGTGAACACGGATCCACAACAGAACCGGAAGACAATACAATGCTGAATAAAGTCGTAGTTTTTGTTACTTTTTGACCAAAATGTATTTTCGATGATTCAAAACATTCTAACTAACCCACTGATGTCACATGGACTACTTTGATGATGTCTTTATTTCCTTTCTGGACAAGGAGAGTTTACTGTATATACATTTTTAATAAAGGGACAGAAAGCTCTCGAATTAAATCTAAAATATGTGAAACTGTGTGAGGTCTTACGGGATTGGAACAACACGAAGGGTGAGTCATTAATGACATCATTTTCATTTTTGGGTTAACTAACCCTTTAAGAGCAGGTGTGCATGGTGCATGACGGATTGTTATTATTGTGGTGAATTTACGCGGTGTGCGCCAGGACCGTTCACAGCTGAGAGACTGACATTCTTAAGGTGACTAGCTCTTCTCAAGACAGAAATTACTTGGAACTAGCATTGACTATGGACACAAGTATGCTATTACACCTTCAAGAACTTCAATTGCATGCCATTCAAATCCATATGCATTAACATGGACTTGGTCCGCCCTTTGCAGTTGCAATAACTTTAGCTCTTCTGGGAAGGATTTTTTTACAAGATTGTGGGGTGTCAGTTGAATTTTATGCTCATACATCCACAAGAGTATTTGTGAAAGTTGTTGCAATTGCAAAAGGGGAACCAAGTCAATGGTCTACATACTTTGTCCATATAGTGTATCTACTAGGGCTGAAGCATGTCTACACTACTCAATGACTTAACAAAACTTAAAACATTCCATTAAAGCAAAAACGGTAACAACTTAAATTTAACTTCAAACTCTTTTAAACACTTGTTAACAATTTGGTCTTAAGTGTTGGAATGTGCACCAAAGAAAGTAATTTCTTCGACGCTGAAATCATTCTAAATGATTACATTTTCAGATTTTTATGCAGAAACAAAAATTGATTGACATTCTCAGGGTTAAGAGAGTGTTAAAAACTTTTATGCTTATTTAAGACATAACCAACTGTGTTTAGAGGATACTTACCAATACCGAAAATTTTGCCCTGGTCAAAATGTGAACAGCAGTATGTGCTTTATATTGAAAAGAAAAATTAAAAGTGCGATAAGTTGGGAAAGAGAGCAGAATTCTTCTGGCAGGATGCTGTGCTCATGCTCCGAGCGCAACAAAGAAAAGCATAGCCTTTGTCTTTGGTTGTGCACCAAAATGGCCAAACAAACAAAAATAAATCAAAATGCCAAGTCGAGTATTCACGTAAACACAGTAGATGTAAGTACTGTGTGCATTCTCTCTCTCACACATGCAGACAGAGAATTTATGCAACCTCACAGTCACAGTGAAAGCACTTCACAATTAATACGTATTGAAACTTTATTGTTTGCTGAATATTTGTTTGTTTTTAGTTGTCTGTCTATGGACCTAATAATTAGATGCTTTTTTTTTCTTCAGCCACTCAATTGAACTGGAATGGTTCAAACCAAAAGAGACCTTTTCAGAGCCTGAGGCTAAGAAGGGTTGTAACAGGTAAGCATGTGGCATTAGAAATGGCATGTATTAATTACTTCCCATACACAGTGTTGTTTCATGCCTATTTGCTTTTCAGAGGCTGTAAGAAGATGTTCCTTTCAGCCAAGTCCTTGTGATTCTGAAATTGAGAGTGAGATAAAGGTGTGGCGGCGGAATTCGAGAGACAGAGCCGGTGGATCGAAAGGAGAGGTACCACCGTCTACTGACTAGTCAGTGAACTTTGCCAATGAATGATTAGCACACCAAACATACAGTCACTGGTCAAAATTGATGGCACCCCTGGTAAATATGATCAAAACTGGCTGTAAAAAATAAATTTTTATCCTTTTGATCTTTCATTTAAAAAAATTGGCAAAATTCTAACCTTTCTTTGAAGTAAAATTATTGAAAGTGGGGGGAAATCACATTATTAAATAAATGTTTTTCTTCAAAACACGTTGGCCACAATTATTGGCACCTTTTTATTAAATACTTTTTACAATCTCCTTTTGCCAAGATAGCTGCTCTGAGTTTTCTTCTATAATACCTGATGAGTTTGGAGAACACCTGACAAGAGATCAGAGACCATTCCTCCATACAGAATCTCTCCAGATCCTTCAGATTCCCAGATCCATATTGGTGCTTCATCTCTTTAGTTCACTCCACTCATCAGGTCAGAACACTGGGACGATCATGGCAGAAGCTACAAATTGTGCTCTGTAACTAATTTTTGTGTTGATTGGAAGATCCAGTCATGGCCCATTATAAGATTTCTAGCAGAAGGCGTCAGGTTTTGATTTTTTATCTGTTGATATTTGATAGAATCCACAATGCCATGTATCTGAAAAGAAGTACAGGACCTCCTGCAGAAAAATAGGCACCCAAAATTAAAGAATCTAATGGTATAATTGTACACATGGGGTAATTTTTATCCTTGTGTGCACCAAACCCATCTAGCGTGTTTGCTGTCGTGTCTGACACCTGAATTTGCTGGAGTTTGTTCTTGGATAAGCGAGGAGGATTTTTCTTGAAACCCTCCCAAACAACATGTGGTGATGTAGGTTTTTAGTTTACTTTTTTTTTTTTTTTTTTTGCTTTCTGACCCCCAAACTCAACAAATCTCTGCACTTCTCCATCTGTGATCCTTGAAGAGTCTTTGGCAACTCAAACTTTCATCTTCACCATCCATTAAGGCAATATAGACACATGTCCTCTTCCTGACAGTTTCCTAACATCTTTAGTCGATTAGCACTTCTTAATTATTGCCCTAATGGTCAAAATGGGGATTTTCACTTCTTTAGCTATTTTCTTACACTTCCTATTTTGTGATGGTCAACAATCTTTTGATGCACATCAGAACTATTTTCTTTGCTTTTACTCATTGTGATGGATGATTAAAGGAATTTGGTATTTGTGTTTCCTCATATTTAAACTCCTGTGAAACAAGAAGTAATGACTGGACAATTTCATGTTCCTAGTCACCCTGATGTAGCCTGGTAATACCAGACTCTGCTACTTCACTTTGCTTCGTAGACAGAGTCTGGAATGGCATAATAGAGATGCGTATTCTCTCTCGCAAGGGGGCGCTTGTCTGAAGTTTAAAATCATTAGTTACCCGTAAGCCAATCAGCTAAGTTTATTTATGACGTATGTTATGCGCCGACACAGCCGCATCGAGACATCATGCATTGAACTCTAATCTATGATCGAACTTCCACTGTAAACAGGGAGCAGTGCTTTTGTAAGGGCTGCAAAATGTGTGCCAACCGGGAATGAACAATTCACAAACTAGGTTATTTATATGGTTACTGAGCTGCGGCCGCATCGTCGGCACACCCTGCTCTCACGAGTCATGACTGATTTAGCTTCCGAGCCCCGAGCCCTCCGAGACGAGTCACGACTGGGTAATAGGAAGTTGATTTTACTGACTCTCTAGTCATTCGAGTCATTTCGTTTATTTAAGTGGCTTTAAATGTTATAATTTTAACAGCCAAATTCCCCAATCACATCCACCTACGCAATGTTGATCATATTCTGAATTAAGAAATCATAATGCAGTAAAAAATGATTTACAGGGAACATAAATAATCACTTTACCTTCCGAGTCTTACGTTCATTTGTCACGTGACATACGCAATGACATACGTTCATGAATCACAAATCTGGGACTACTAATGCAGCAGAATGTCGAAATGAAACATGGTGGATTGTTGTTATTATTATGATAATAATAATATGATAATAAGAGCACGCCAGTAGCGTTCACAGCCGAGGAGACCGACGTTCTTGTTATGGCAGTAAAAAACAGAGAAGTGACGTTGTATGGGGTAAGTTATGTCCTTATACATATGTGTCTTGCCACTATTGGCCAAACAGGTCTGATCCGTCATTACTACAGTTAGCCTGAAAAATTTGGGTAGCCTAAATGTGTAAGCTTGAAGTGTTTATATGTTTTCTTGTTATAATGTATGATTTGCATAAAAACGGCTGCATCTGTGTTGATGAGAGAATCAAAGTGTATGCGCATTCTGCACGAGCTACATAATGGCCAAGCATGCGCCCTTAAAATAGCATTATTAACAACGTGCAAAGCCCCACTGACTTTAGACTAGTTTTTTACGCGTTATATGGCATGTTGGTCTTTGTTTGTTGTTGCTGGTATACGTTGCAAATAGAGGGGCTGCCAAATTGTTTTTCGCCTACATCGACAGAAGTGCACGTGCCGGTCCTAGCTGTAAACACTTGATGATGCGAGCGAAATACCGGAGTGAACATGGCTGTAAACGACTTTTGCTTCAGTTTGAAAAACCCCAGAATGTTCTCCATAACAGAGCGAATTGCATCCCGTGTCTTGTTTCCCATTTCTGCGGTCGTTTCGGTTTTGATTTCTCTAACCTGCAATGTAAAACTAACTCGGCGCTTCAGCGCCTACATACTCGACGCTTACCCGCCCTCTGTTCGTTGATTGGCCGGCTGTTTTCAGCCCGGTGGAAGACGTCTCTGGTTACTGTCGTAACCTCGGTTCCCTGAGAGGCGGGAACGAGACATTACGTCATACTGACGTATATGGGAACTCCTCCTTTCTCCATTTCCACTGAAATCTTATAGGCTAACGCCAGCTGGAGACAGCTGGCCAATTGACGCAAACATGCAAATGCTGACCGGACCGCGGGCAGTATAAATAGCATGGGCGCGCCAATTGCGTCAGAATAACGACTGAACGCTAGCACAGCTGATCAAACGGCGAGCACGGCGGTTGACGTAATGTCTCGTTCCCGCCTCTCAGGGAACCGAGGTTACGAATAGTAACCGGAGACGTTCCCTTTCAAGGCGGTCACTTCGACATTACGTCATACTGACGTATATGGGAACTGTATAGAATCCCGCCGTGAGCGCAGTGAAGATAAGCCCAGACGGGGTCAAGCTACACTCCCACAGGAAACAACAGTTCTAAGCCAGTCACACCGCTAGGAGCACACAAACTGATAGGCGAACTAGACCAACGTTTGCTCCTACTTTACCAAGATGCACATCCAATGCAAAGAAGCGAAGGCTGCACTGGGCAGGGCAGCACAACACCATAAGCACTAAAGCAAAGAGATAACACAGTGACAACAGCATAGCAGTGACAGCTGCATAACCATACAGCCACACACAGAGTTAGCAGCAAAGGTAACTCTGCAATACAGACTACTGCACAGCTGGAGGGAACAGTTCCATGAGTTCAATAACTCACTGAACCCACAACGCTATAGGCGGAGCATCAAACTTGAACCCTGTGAACGCGTTCTGAGAAGACAGCCAGCAAACCTAATCCCGTAGGTATTAAGCAAACAAGCATTGAATTCAGAGAAGAGTCTCTGTATAAAACAGCACATCCTTAGTACCATCCACCAAGCACACAAACAGCGGTTTGTCAGTCTGCTACCCTAGAGATCCACAATCTCTATAGGACCAACATCACTCTGAGCATCGGCATCATGCGAGGCTAACGGCTAATCAGAAAAGGCGGGCAGGGATCCACCTGTGCTCTGAACGGTGTAAGCGACTTCGAATGTAGCTAGGTATCGAACGGAGAGTGACGCTGCAGTCACCAGATCCGAGACGATGTGATATCAGTCACTAGAATGAGCGTAGGATTCCAAGTGCTCGCTGGGCGAGGGACGGGGTTAAGGCCATCTCAGGGAGAGCTTCGTCTGAGCACTTGTTAGTGTGAAGTTTCTTGCTCAACTATGGACTCAGCAGCGGACACCCACGAAGGTTCCACAGCTGGGGGCAGGAGTGCCAATCGTCTGTAGAACAGAACCTTCCTGAGGGGTATTGTCATAGGCCCCCCATAACTCACGGGTCCGCTGAACCGGGGGTGATATAGTTTTAAGTTTCAATTGAAACCAGCATCACCCAGTCCGGCATGAGCGCTGGGCTCAAGCCCAGGAAAGATGCACCCTGCCTGGGGTGCACTTTTCAGAACCTGTCTTTCCTGGAGGTTTCGTATTTCCAGAGCTCCACTGCGGCACGGCGCAGCGTAATCTGGATTTATATACCCACCCAGAGAGACTCTGAGTGGGGCTCACGACGGTCTGGTCACCAGCAGGGGTCTTTGTGTTTGCCACCGCCACACTTCCCCTCTTCCATTCCAGTAAGCGGGTCACGAGGAACTGAGACTTCCTTGTAGAACATAGCCGATGTAAGAAGTGCAATCAACACATAACTGAATGTACATAAACACAGTGCCATTGGCCATAGCGACAACAACTGTGAATAAACGCATTCAGAAATAGAAAAGTCAGTCAGCCTATTCAATCGTAGAATAGCCAGTTGCACTAGAGGCAACATAACAGCATCGGTCGCTGTAGCTCCAACACCATAGACGCAGATAGATCAGTATAGGCACTGAAGGATATGGGGCAACACCACTGCATGAACACATCCACGTGTAGATATCGCAGGCCACCGTATCGGAGACTGTGAAATGCACAGTTTGACCGGGATAGCTAGTTGCACTGAGATACAGGGCAACCTGACAGCATAACACAAGTGTCACATCCTTGCATGTGTCATTATGCAGCGCAAGTCGCAGTAGCGACAGAACGGTGTAGAGACAGAACTAAGATGCAAGTTAAAAAGGATGGCTAGCTGCACTGAAGGAACAAGGTAGCAACAGCATAACACCTCAGTTACGTACATACATCCAGAACTGTGGATATGCATGGTTAGATAGGATAGCTAGTTCTGCACTGAAGGAACAGGGCAAGAATAGCAAAAACACGCCCTTGTACGTGCAGTGTAGTCACCATCGCGACAATATCTGGTAGTTGCACTGAGGAAGAGGGCAACATAACGCATAACCCATCAGTGTGTACATTTAACATCCGTGTGTAAAATGCGGTGCGGGTCGTCGAAGCGACTCGAAACTGCATGAATATGTGCAGATCAACATAATGGTCAGTTACGTTGGCAACATAAGAGCATAACGCTTCAGTGTGTACGCCAGCAGTGCAAGTCGCCGTAGCGATAAACTGTGACAGGCACAGTTAGATAGGATAGCCATGGAGCACTGAAGGATACAGGGCCCCACGATAGCATAGTGACATTAGCGTGTACCAAAACACAGTGTCAGAGGCATAGCGACATCATCTGTGAATACATAGTAGATCAGAATAGCCGGTTGCACTGAGGATACAGGGCAATATTTAGCGGCGTAACCAAAACACATCAGTGAGACAGCGTGTACACAGCGTCAGTTGCGTCGCACAACTGTGCGCGTAATCAGAATAGCCATTTGCACATCATAACACCACAGTGTGTAGAGTGTACATAAACACGACACCAGTTGTTTCACACAACAACTGAGAATATGCACCGTGTAGTAATATAATCGCCATTTGCACTGAATGACACAGAGCAGTGTACAGCGGCATAACCATAACACATACAGTGTTTAGACTGTAGAGTATACATACACACAGCGCCTGTTGTATCACACGATAACTGTGAATATGCACAGTGTAGTAATAGAATAGCCATTTGCACTGAAGGCACAGGGCAATATACAATGGCATAAATCATTACACGTAACAGTGTGTTACGGTGTAGCTTGTAAAAACGTAGTCGCATAGCGCCACAACTGTGAATACGTAGTGATCACAATAGCCATTAGCACTGAAGGATGCAGGGCAATATACAATGGCAAAATCAACACATACCAAGTGTAGTGTAGTGTGTACATAACACGGCGTAGTTGCATGGCACAACAACTGTGAATACATAATGCTTCGTAGTCAGAATAGCCATTATTAGCACTGAAGGATGCAGGGCAATATACAATGGCAAATTTCAACACATACCAAGTGTAGTGTGTACATAACACGGCGTAGTTGCATGGCACAGCAACTGTGAATACATACTGCTTCGTAATCAGAATAGCCATTTGCACTGAAGTATACAGGGCAAAAATACTGGCATAAATCCTACACATAACAGTGTGAAGTGCTTACGTAACAGCGCCGGTTGCATCGCAACAACTGTGAATATGTAGTGATCAGAATAGCCAATTGCACTGAAGCACAGGGCAATAGCGTGGCAAGATAAAACACACATAAGAGTGTACATAACACAGCGGCAACGCAACAACTGTGAATACGTAGTAATCAGATTGGCCAGTTGCACTGAAGGTACAGAGCAATATCGTGGCACAATCATAACACACATAACAGTGTAACGTTACATAGCACAGCGTCAGCGCATCGCACAACTGTGAACAGAAGCCAGTTGCACTGAAGATACAGGGCACTTATCGCGGCATAAATCATGAACACATCAGTGTGAAGTGTGCACACAAAAACAGCGTTGTCAATACATCGCACAACAACTGTGAAAACGTAGTAATAGAAAAGCCATTTGCACTGAGGGAACAGGGCACTATATAATGGCACAAATCATAGCACATATCCGTGTGTATTGTGAGTAAACACAGCGTCAGTGGCGTAGCGACAACAGCTGTGAATACGGTTAATCAGAACGGAACCGCACCGTTGGGGGAAGGAGAACCGCGAACACGCTGGCTCCTCTACACACGGGTCTCGCTCCGCTCGAGGCACCCGGGGACGGGGTTCGAGGACGGTGCGGCCGCTCAATTGCACTGAGGAACAGGGCAACATATAGGGGCATAACAGTAATAATAACACATATCAGTGTGCAGTCTGTGCACATAACACAGCGTTAGTGGCGTAGCGACGACAACTGTGAATCGTGATTAACAGAATGCCCAGTTGCACCGTAAATATAGCACATAATCAGCGTGCATAGACACAGCGTCAGTGGCGTAGCGACAACAGCTGTGAACACGTGGATAATAGAAGGGCCAGTTGCACTGAAGAGGACAGGGCAATATATAAGGGCATAACAGTGTGATATGACATATCAGCATGCACATTAACACAGCGTCAGTGGCGTAGCAACAACAACTGTGAATCGTGATAAACAGAATGGCCAGTAGCACTGGAGGAAACAGGGCAATACATAAGGGCGTTACCGTGAAATATGGCACAGCGTCAGTGGCGTAGCGACAACAGCTGTGAGTTAGTTACATGGTAGAATCCAGTCACTGGATAAAAGCCTGAGCAGGTGTCCAGAGGCAGCCAGGGGGATCCACGTCTGGCGCGGCGCTCTCCGTGGCCCGAATCGCCACAAATAGAGACTCATAGCATCCGCACATCCGTGTCGAGACACAGAGCCAACGCCTTGCCTCGTTTCTCCAGACGCGTCGAGCGCACAAATTCCATAGGACGTCGTGGAAGACGAGTCCTTCTAGAAGTAGCTGAGATACTGGGGCTAGGGTCCCTTTTCGACGAAGCTTATCGCGTCGAGAAAGCGACGTCCACTCGAGGGCGGGAGAGGGCCCACCAGCGGCCAGCTGGCGGCAGTGGGCCTCATCCCTACTGATGCCCGGGTGGGTAATTCCCCTGAGGGCGCGCACTGGAAGACCGGCACATACCTGTCGTCCGTGACCGTGAGTGCGGCCTCTGTAGAATCCTTGTAGGGTAGAGCGAGTCAAGGACCCGCACATATCTGGCATGTAGCAGCCATCGGATGCGGGAGGAAACGTGGTGCGTAACCTCTATTGCAACTTCCACGATGACTTCCATAAGACTTCTAGCGTGAAGAAAGAGATTCTGACGCAATTGGCGCGCCCATGCTATTTATACTGCCCGCGGTCCGGTCAGCATTTGCATGTTTGCGTCAATTGGCCAGCTGTCTCCAGCTGGCGTTAGCCTATAAGATTTCAGTGGGAAATGGAGAAAGGAGGAGTTCCCATATACGTCAGTATGACGTAATGTCGAAGTGACCGCCTTGAAAGGGAACTGAAAGATAGGCTGCTATCTCAGACGGACTACAGGAGTGACTGTATATATATATTCCAGCAAAGGTATTTTTATGTTTATTTGAATTCTTTTATATTTGTATAGAGGATTTGTTTGTCCCTTTCAGAGTGTTAAATTAGCTTTATTAACCTGTATTAGCCTGAATTGATTGTTTTATATTTTGTAATTAATAAATACATTGATTTGAAATCCCTTTGACTAATGTACATATTTGAAAATACAGAAATTAGTTACAGTATGTGGTGATTGCATTCATTTCAGATGTATACAATAATTGTTTTCCCAAAGACTTATAGTTATAGCCGAAAAGTATTCATAGTGAAACAGATTAATTGTGAACAAGATCTATTGTTGTAGATTAATAGTGCCCTGTGTGGGCTTAGTGAGGGCTTCCTGGGGCTACAGTGAGGGCTGCCCATGCAAGCCCAACGTTTTGCCAATGAGCAAATTCTCATGGGTCCTGCTGGGGGCCCTTAGAATAGCCCTTAAGTGGGCCCAGTGCGGCTTGTTTTTAATAAGCTTATTACTGTATTGGAAAAGTCACAGTGACGGTAAAGTCACAATGCTTGATAATGCAAATGCTGTACTGACTGTTGCAGTACGAGTTGTTTTGTTGAAATTGAAATAACTGGAATTAAAAAGCCTTCATTATTTTTAATTGTTAGGTCTTCTGCATGTCTTGAAAATATTACAATTTAAAAGCAATTGATTTGATGTGCTCATATGGTGTGCTGATAAAAGCATCAATCAAATGACACTGTCAATCAGGAGGTCAAATAATAAAATGATAATAAAAAATAAGGCATGGTTTGGAACAACATATCGAAGGGACTAAATGGAGAGAGAATCTTCGTATTTTTGGGTGATTGAGCCCTTTAAATTAATGTTAGATCTAAGAGCACCATCTAGTGCAAATGAGCAGCACTACATTACAACAAAACATAATTCAAGGGACAGTTCACCCCCAATTTAAATTCTGTTATCATTACTCACAAAGATATCCATAATAAAGGCTAGATGTCTCGTCTGCCCTGCTGGCCAATGGTGTTCGACGTTATAGGCAGTAAAAGAAATGGACACAGCGACCCCATTGATTTCAACGGAGAAGACTGAAGGCCGATTATTGCACCTTCTGTCTGATGTCTGAGCGACTGCGCAGGCTCAAAGTGCACAAGTCAATAATTCCTCTGGTATTTATCAGAAATAATACATATCAGAATAAAACTCAGCACAATCTGGCACCTTTATGAATTTCAGAATGTCTGTCAAGATATATTCCAAATCGTAGATTAAGATCTTCTAATGCTATCTTTATAAATTAGAACATTATACAGTTAATCATATACGATCAGGTGGTGCTTCTTTTAGTCACTATGCTCCAAAAATTTGGAATGAAGTGAAAGAGGCTACTAGCATTCATATTTTTAAAAGTCAGGTCAAGACATTCTGTTATGGTGGGTTGTGGAAAATGGATGAAGGATTCAAGTGCGGAGTGAGTAGATGACATTTAATAAAGAAAACATGGAATAAACAAACCAACATAAGAATCCAATGAATAAAGAACTAAATCTAACACAGACAAGGCAAAACAGGACCGGTAGAGACTTCCCCCAAATAACACGGAAACAATAAATAATGTACGAGCACAGGACAGCAAACACAGGTTAAATAGGAAGAAAAATAAGGGTAAGGAGGATAACAGGTGGGACAAATAAACCAATAATCAGATAACAAGGGAGAGAGACCACACAATAACAAGAGCACATGGCCCAACATAACAAACACTCATGTGCATAACAAAAACAGGACAGACGTGTGAAACTACCCCCTCCCTACGGAGCGGCTACCAGACGCTCCATAAAACCGGGATGGGAGCGGAAGGAAACAACAGGGCGGGGCCGGAAGGAACACCAGGGCGGGACGGGAGGGACAGACCAGGGCGGACGGGGGGACCGACCAGGGCGGGACGGGGGGGACCGACCAGGGCGGGACGGGGGGACCGACCAGTGCGGGACGGGGGGGACCGACCAGTGCGGGACGAGGGGGAGGACCGACCAGGGCGGGACGGGAGGGACAAAGCGTTAAGTCCTGGGAGACCCCGGCGAAACACAAAGTCCATCGGGAGGCCAGGACGGCGAAGAACCCTCGGGCGGCCAGTGCGGCGAAGAGCCCTCGGGCGGCCAGGGCGGAGCAGACCTTTCGGGCGGCCGAGGCGGAGAGACCCCTCAGAAGACCCCCCTCAGAGACCCCTCTGCCTCCGGCTCAGGAACAGGCACTGGCTCTGCCTCCAGCCCAGGAACAGGCATTGGTTCTGCCTCCGGCCCAGGAACAGGCATTGGTTCTGCCTCCGGCCCAGGAACAGGCACTGGCTCTGCCTCCGGCCCAGGAACAGGCACTGGCTCTGCCTCCAGCCCAGGAACAGGCACTGGCTCTGCCTCCAGCCCAGGAACAGGCATTGGTTCTGCCTCCGGCCCAGGAACAGGCACTGGCTCTGCCTCCGGCCTGAAACAGGCACTGGTTCTGCCTCCGGCCCAGGAACAGGCACTGGCTCTGCCTCCGGCTCAGGAACAGGCACTGGCTCTGCCTCCGGCTCAGGAACAGGCGCTGGCTCTGCCTCCGGCTCAGGAACAGGTGCTGGCTCTGCCTCCGGCTCAGGAACAGGCACTGGTTCTGCCTCCGGCCCAGGAACAGGCACTGGTTCTGCCTCCAGCTCAGGAAGAGGCACTGGTTCTGCCTCTGGCTCAGGAACAAGCACTGGCTCTGCCTCTGGCCCAGGAACAGGCACTGGTTCTGCCTCCGGCCCAGGAACAGGCACTGGTTCTGCCTCTGGCCCAGGAACAGGCACTGGCTCTGCCTCCGGCTCAGCAACAGGCATAGGCTCAGGAACAGACACTGACTCAGGAACAGACACTAGAACAGAAACAGTCACAAGGACAGACACAAACTCAAACACTGGGTCCGGAACCGACATGAGCTCCAGCTCTGGAACAGGCACTGGCTCTGCCTCCAGCTCTGGAACGGGCATTGGCTCTGCCTCCGGCTCTGGAACGGGTACTGACTCTGCCTCCGGCTCTGGAACGGGCACTGACTCTGCCTCCGGCTCTGGAACGGGCACTGACTCTGCCTCCGGCTCTGCAACACGCACTGGGTTCAGCTCCGAAACACCGGACACCGGCCTCTCCAGATATCCGAGCCAGCCGCTTCTAAGTAAAAGAAGCAACACTCGTTATTTAACTTCTAAAATAAGTAAAGTTAGGCTACGTTCTGTAGTTGACAACTGTACGCAAAGTAGCTGACTGCGTTGCTCTGATTGGTTGTAGGTTTACCGACTATCCAATTGAGTGCAGAATTAATTTTTTTTCTGGTTCGGTTAAGACCCGCCTCATAATCAAAGCCAAATGGAGGAGTTTTAGACTCATCCTCCGACAGGAAAATGAGTATGACGAAGTCAGGCTAGTAGCCTACCACAGAGCCCGCTAGAAAGCTTGCCACCGGTAATGACGATAGAGACTCTGCTGTAAGACATAGCCTTTATTATGGATATCTATGATTACTCACCTCAAGTTGTTTCAAACCCACATGACGATGTTCTTCTGCGGAACAATTCTTCTGCCTGTTCTTTTTTCCATGCATGAATGAGAACTGTAAAGGCAATGTAAAAGTGTAGAGCCTTTGAGACATTTTTTAAGCTTGTCATCTTTAGTTCTCATTCATAATTGCTTGGTAAAGAGACCAGGCATAGTCTTGTTCCACAGAAGAACATGAATTTAAAATTGAATGTATTAGTACTCCTGAACAATTCATCAGTGTACATTATTACTAGTCTTCATAAACTCATCAAAGTGTAATAACTTGCTCTGCATCTGAAATTCCTCTGGTGTTTATAATACATATCAGAATAAAACAGCAGCACAAATTAGAGTTAAACTACATCATATGCTGTTTTTCTGATTTTACAAACTGATATTGATCTCATTAAAACTTCTAAAGCATTTAAAATAACAAAATACGTTTATATTTTTGACATTCCTGTGAAATCATATTGACTTAAGGATGGGCCAATAAGCAACCGCCTAGCAACAACCCAGAACTCCCTAGAAACCAACCAAACACTCCAGCATTGTGTCAGTAACTTTCACATTGACTTCTTTTCAATTTTATCTCTCTTTGTCATTGCATTTAAAGTGGCATAATGTTATAATAAATGCATTATGTGCCAATAAAGGTACTTTTTATAATGAAATATGGAAATGCATAAATACAGATAAGTTTTCTATTTTTCCTCTTCTGTTCTGCAGTTTCACTTCTCTTGTCATGCGCTATTCTAGCTTCTCTTGAAATATGGTGTTATGGCACTGCTAATGTTGTTAGCTCTTCATAGGATCATGCTTCTGTTTTTCATCATTTGTCACATAACCTAGTAAATGAGATTTCAAATGTAATATTCTAGTGTTTGGTTTTCTAGTTGATCTGTATATTTTGTTGCCTGCTAAAGTGTTATTGTCAATTGATTGTTCCTCAGAATCTGCCAAGTAAGTCGATTTATTTAAAGCACTCCATCTAGTGGTCAACATCATGTCTCCTGATGACTGAAACCTGATCACTGAAAACAGAAAGTAAAATGATGATCCTTAACCGCTTTATCAATATCAAATGACAGAGTCAAACAAACTTCACGGCAAGCATCTTATGACTAAAATAACAGCGTTCATCAGTCATTCAGTTCATAGATGCACTGTTTGTCATTCTGTGTTTTTGTAGAGGAAATTACTCTTCATTCTTAACAGTAAATATTAGTCATCCCGTAAGTGTAATACGTAAAACTTCCTTTTTTTATTCTCAGCACATCTCTGAGAACCGGATGTCAAAACTCTTGCTTGGTTTCTTGAACTGCTTGGCTTCATTGAATGCTGGTGAATTCAAATATTGCAACATCCATTTGATTTAGAATGATTTCATGCCATGAAAATCAGATAAGATCAGAACTTCAGTGAAGTCTAAAAGTATACTTTTATAATTGATAAATTAATGAGATGATATTAGCAGCATAGCAAGTCCTTTTTAATGCTTATACGTTTAAAGGGGTGGTTTACTGATTTTTTTCTTTGCATGATTGTGTTTATGGGGTGAAATATAACATGTATTTGTGTTTTTTCTTTTTTTTAAGTCTTATTTTTCATAAATTACACCTTTATTGTAAGCCGCGTTCTCCTCTGTCATTTGAAAGACAGGTGTACATCCAGAGTCTATGAAACCACTCCCTCAGAAACAGGCAGTGGGCTCAGATTGGCTGAGTTTGGGCCGATGTGTTGTGATTGGCTAAACTGAGTAGTTCACGTTGTCCAGACACTTAACGCCCATTACCTTTACGGGTGAAAGTTGTATGTGTGTTGCAGTCAAATGTAGATAATGATGTCGATACTGCAGTATCATTATGAGCCAGAATCAGACCCAGAAAGCGGCGATGAAGAGAGTCAAGCAGAACCTCACCACACACGGCTCTTACAAAACGTTTCTGAATGGTAATTAAATGTTTTATTTTATTTTTTTACTTTATACACGTTTGTTTTACACAATAGCATCAACTAACTGGCTACTATATACACAAACAGTGTTGGCAATGGTTTACTTTCTTGATCAAATCGAAAATAATGCCATAAAGTATATATGCATGAAAAATACATTTACAAAATTAATACATATACAAATTCAGGTCCAAAATGTTTGTACGCGTTTGTCGTAGACACGAAATAGCATAACTAAGTGGCTATAAGGCCAGCGCTGGCATTTGATAAAACTAAAACATTAGGTCTGAAATTATACAAGTCTTAGCCTACTTACAGGTTGTGGCCCAACAGCTGCTGCCTCTGGTTTTAAAGCCACACTGTGGAACTTTTGGCCACTAGTGCCGCTCTGACCTGTAACTTTCACGTCTAGCGCCCCCACAAGCTCTGCAGTACTGTCGCAAACAGTCAATCGGTCAGCCTCCCGTGTCTTTAGATTGTGTGTGCTTGCAGTGTTTGAGCCTTGAGCTGCCAGGCAGCCTTGCCACGCTCGATTTCCTTATAGCAGTCTGCTGAGAGAGAGCGAGTCATGTCAGCCCCGTGGGGCTTATCATGTCTGTGAGTGAATGTGGGCGCGGGACAGCGGGCACATTCACTGCACTGAAAACACCGTCGGCCTGAGCTGACTGTATGTGTGTTGGTTTATTTTTACAGAAACCGTGGGACATGTGGTGTGTAACGTTAGTGTTTGTGGGTTCTACTGAGTCGTGGGCACGTTCACTAAATTTAATGTAACGTTACATTTGACATGAGTCGATTTTATTTGTGCGAGCCCAGCACTGAGGCGGGCTGTGTTGAAATGGACACTGGGCTGTGGAGATTTTATTACACTCATAACACCATCAGCTGTGGCCAGAATACCAGAAAATACTACACTGCTTATATGAATTCATCTGGGTTACTTTGGAAATGGCATTTGTGTGCAGGCAAGCGTCAGCATAGGTCGAGCCCCCTTCCTCTTTTAGCTCACGCCAGCGAGGGAAGCGAAAGCTGGACCAATGTTAATCCTCGTCCTGGCTTTTAATTTGTCACTCTCTCCTTTTCTTTTTTAGTTTCCTCTGATAAAACCGTTGCCTTCTTCCTTGTAGCTGTTGTTCGGCCATGACGAAAACATACAGTCGGCAATCAAACGCAAGTTGAGCACTAACGTCAGAATCGGAGGAAGTTGTGGGTGGTGGGGGAAGTGACGTATGCCGGAAAGAGGTCGAATTTTGTAGTTCTTTTGTGCTCGGGTTCCTACCCTGAAACCCGAAGTTACAAAGTGCTAGTAAAAGCGATACAGACACCTTCAGGCTACGGCAGACGTGTCATTCAACCTATTGTAAGTTGATGTACCATCTCAATGGGTTTTGGTAAAATTTAATAAAGGTTGTAAAGTTCTACAGAGTGGCTTTAAAGTTGGAACTGCTTCATGTTTTAGTAACAGTTTCTTGTTGAATCCGAGTGTTGAATTCATGGAGATTCTGGAAGCTGTCTTCTGTAAAATGCGCAAGACAGAGAGCTATGTCATTTTCAGGAACATAATCAAACATAAATTGTATCCATTGTTGACGAACTACAACATCCACGGGAAGCCCGAACACAGAAGACCTGACAGCTGGTGAACACACTTTTGACGAACCGCAGAAATATGGCCATGCCCTTTTTTACATATTCTGGAGGGAGGGTTGATGTAAATGTGTGGGTTAGTGACGTCTAAAACCCAGCTGTAGTCCCAGTCGAGTCGTTTTTGTAGGCATTAAACTTCCTGATTTTTAAAAGACGATATCTCTGCTTACATTGAACTTTCAGCGCTGCAAATTTGCAGATATTATTCATGCACCAACAGCAACATTACACACTTTTTAAAATGAAAAAAGTGAAATCGCAATCAATCCCCCTTTAAGCATCGTTGTCGTGTAACGTCACCCTACGACAAATATAACTGAATGTATGTGACATAACGCCCCCTCCCAGAAGAGTTGTTAGGGGAGCCCAAGGCGCAGACGGAGAGCTGAGGGGACCAAGTGGCACCTCTGGCACTGGTGACCAAGGTGAAGCCTCGCCGAAGAAGCCTCCAGAGGAGGAACCAGAGTGTCCGAGGACTCTGGCAGAGCCAGTGCGAAAGAGGACCAAGGTGGAGCCGAAGGGAGGGTGGAGCTCGGTGGAGCCGAAGGAGTCGACGGGCCGAGGTGGAGCAAAGGGATCAGTGGCTGGAGGTGGAGCCGAAGGATCCTCTTGTTTTAGTGAAGCTGGTGATCGTAAGACCTGGGGCTCAGCTGCACCACACAGTGTGAAGGGGGAACCAGCTGGGGTGACGCTGAAGAACTGACTGAGGTGGGAGAGGGAGGATGGACGGGGTTGATGATGATAGTACAGTGTCTATACAGGGCGATGATACAGACGGTAGATCCAGCGATGATAAACGCACAGTCTGAATGTAACAGGTTTTATGCTGGACAGGACCAGCAATGATGTCGACACTGATGAGTCAGTGAAGGGCAGAAAGGAAAGTAATTCCTCAGAGTCCCAATCGATCAACCAGTCATGCCTAGTTTCAATTACCGCAAAAATCTGGTATAACCAAGGTGCTGACTCTCTGTGGTCATCAAAAAAAATCCCTCAGAAAAAGAACTGGGGTTTAACCCTGACATCCTGGCCAAATTTGCTCATTGGTCTCTGTCCATCATGGCTTCCTAATCATCCCCATATACTGATTGGCTTCATCACTCTGTCTCCTCTACATCAATAAGCTGGTGTGTGGCGAGCGTTCTGGCACAAAATGGCTGCTGTCGCATGATCCCGGTGGTGCAGCACACTGGTAATGGTTGAGAGTTGAAGATTCCCCCTTCCATACGTTGAAGCACTATATAAATGTGACAAATGAAATCAAATGATTATATTAATTATCATAATTATGTCATTCTCCACTTCGTCCACAGTGACTGCAGATCCGTTCACCCACAGTGCAAAGCTGATATAGTCCTCTGCAGGGCTCAAAATTAACTTTTTTTTTTGCTCACCAGCCACTGTGGCTAATGGTTAGCCACGCAGCATTTTCCCTCACCGTTACACTCGGGTGTTATAGGGATAGTTCACCCAAAAATAAAAAAAATTAGCCCATGATTTACTCACCGTCAACTCATCCTTGGTGTACATGCCAATCAGAGTTAAAAAATAATGTCCTGGCTATAAAAATAATGTCCTGGCTCTTCCAAGCAGTGAATGGCTGTTTCAGTTATAAAACCATTAAAGCATCTATCCATCATAAAAGTGCATCCATTCATCATAAAAGTGTTCCACACAGCTCGGGGGTTAATAAAGGGCTTTTGAAGAGAAGCGATGAATTTGTGTAAAAAATAAATAAATTAAAAAAAAAATTTTAGTAAAAAAAAAAAAACTTTTTTGAAGTGCTTTCACTTCAGTAATAATCTGCTGATTGTTTTCTATAAAACAAGACCAAACTTAGGTCTATATTTCAAAGCATTCTTGAATTACAACCATAAGTTTGTATAGTGCATTTTAATGTCAATTATCAAAAGGGGGGGGGGTGACAGGTGAAGGGTTAATCATGGGCTAATTTTCATTTTTGGGTGAACCATCCCTTTCGATGTTAAGTTACGTTTAGGTCCGGTCATCTGTCAAAACTAATGTCAACAGACGTCAAGATGTCCATTTTCCTATGCCGAACATTGCTTTTGCTTTTGGCCACTTTTAGTTTAAACTCAGTGTTGACTTCTGAACCTCAGTGCATGTTTTTGTTGGTGTTTTGTCCGTGTTTGTTAAAATCCCAAGGTTGTTTCCCATGTCACACAGTAATCTACAGGTAAGTAACATGAGCCCACCAAACAGGTCTAGCCTGAACGAAAAAAAAACACAGCATGCAGGGAATCTTCATTATTAAATAAGCTATCTTTCCGTGAAGGTAAAGGACCAAGACAATTGAAATATTAAAATGAACATTCTTCAGATTAGTGTGGCATTTCAGATGCCCTGTTGGAGATTCCATCATACAAGTAAATCAGATTTGAACGAGTCCCCTGGATTAAGATGGAAAACCCAAATAATCAAAATCAAACCGTGATGATGCCATTCAATTGATCTGCTACTGGCAGGAAGTTGATCACATCCAAAAAAATTCCAGTTAAAGGAGATCCAGAATGCCCTGGATTACGTGAGAACCTATAGTGCTAATGAAATGAGATGGTTTGTTATAATTTCACCTCGAGCTATTAATAACAAAATCTCCTGATATTCTTTACAGTCACAAGGTGCTTTGTCCAAGTCAAACACACAAGCAGTTTTACAGTAATGTAAGTCATGAGATACTTTCTTATACTTATTACACTTTAAATGAATAATTCAACCAAAATATATTTTACTCACCCTCTTGTCTGACTTATTTAAAACATAATGCATTACTGTGCTATATACTTAGGTTAGTTAATGTGTCAACTAACACCACCTAACAATGAGCAGTAATCTTTGTTAATGTTAGATAATAAAAGTGCAACATTGTTTCATTTAAGCAAAGGTCCATTAAATAATATTAACTTGTGTGTAATGTGTTAGTAAATGTTGAAATTAACAGATTAATAAATGTTTTAGAAGTTTTTTTTGTTTTGTTTTTTCATTGTTAGTGGAAGTCTTTTTTTTGTCATTTTGAAGCTTTTCATAAACTCAGTCCTCATACTTTCACAGAAAAAGGAAGGAAGGAAGAGTCATGCAATATTACATTTACGGTCAGTAATGATGGCAGCTCTTCAAGGGCATTATCGTGGTGAAGCCTTTCCAGAATTTTTTTAAATTTTTTTTATGAGGAGGATTCGTGGAAAATGATACTAAATTTATTTCAAGTCTCTGCATGCAGAACAAAACTGATGAACAACTCCTGAAACACACAGAGGACTAAAACTGGGAAAGATAAATCGTACGTATCTATCTATCTATCTGTCTGTCTGTCTGTCTGTCTGTCTGTCTGTCTGTCTGTCTGTCTGTCTGTCTGTCTATCTATCGCACTTCCTTGTCAACAGTAACGTTATTCCTTTTTTTATAGATTTGTTTCACGTAGGAAACGAGACTATGATGTCAGCGAATGTACATGTTCATTCCCGTATGATTTTGATTTACCGGATTCCGCGATGATTTAACGGTCCTATTGCGTTCTCAGAATTCGTGAATGAAGTGAAGCCAAAATGTGATGATGTTTTTCTACGAGTCAGTGACCAATGTGAGCAGCGTGAGTGGGAGGAGCCGAGGACGCGCTTGACAAGCTTTTACAGCAGATCCTCTCCACAAACCCGCAGAAACACAAACACTGAACCACAGGTTACAGCCTTCTGCTCATGCGAGACATTCATCATTAAGTAAGTAAGCAAGCAATTTCGTGAATATATAAAACACACTATATATATATATATATATATATATATATATATATATATATATATATATATATATATATATATATATATATGTATATATATATATATTCTGATGTCTACTAATGAATATAGATGCATATATGATGCACTTAAAAGGCGAGTTTTGTGCACAAAGAAAAGTGTCATGGAATTGTCATAGTGGTAGTAGGTAGTATGTTTAATAATTACATCCAGGGGCCAGTTGCATACAATGCTTAGACTAATTAAGCATTACTAATAGATAACTTCAGTCATCATTTTTTTAAATACAAATCATAATCTTTTAAAGTCGTTCTAACTGCTAGTTGGTCAGAATGATTCTCAAGACACAGTCTTGTCTGTTTATGCAAGTGGCACCACCACTTAAGGCTTTAAGGCTTTATTACAGTTAAATATCATTGTTTTGTTACCTGTCATGACATACAGATGGAAATCCTCCCCTGTAATCTCTGTAAAATGATATGCAGTAGAGCCTCTATATGGTCTTTAAAAAAGGGTTTAATGTATCCAGCACTGTGAAGAATGTCTTGCTTCTATGTTGTTATTTTAGCTACGGGACTGAACATGTTTAAGCCTGAGCTTTTTCCATTGTCTCATAAAGCTAGAGACCTTCTAAAAAGTACCCTTATAGTAGATGTGCTACCATAGTAATGTTTTGTTAAATTTATATCGACACCTCCCCCAAAAATGTAACTACAACTTTAAGATCTGTGATTGGTCGGATTTGAAGCATCCCGTTTCCTCCTAGGCCACCATTTTGAAAATCAGAAGTACATGGATTTACAATAAATGCATTTCCACGTCCATGTTGCTTAAGGGGCTGGACAAGCACAGAAAATTCTCCCTCTTTTTGCCTCAACCGGGTTATGGAGTAGTACGTATCGTCTCCTCCGAAGCCTTCTCTCGTTTCTGCATTTTAGCTTTTGTAATTTCATTAAAAGTAACTGTTTTTCAACATCGATCAGCTCCAACTCACACAAATCCACTCAGTTTCAGCCACCATTGTTTGTATAGCCTAAACTCAACAGGAGCGAAGAAACTCGACACAGTGAAACATCGAAAACCTACCGTCAACTAGTGTTACGATGGCGTAATTAAAGAGCAACCCGAACAGAACGCAGAAGTATAAATGCTCATGGCGGTGTCGGCTACGGCGTACAGAAGTATAAATTGGCCTTAAAGGGATTGTTCACTTTGAAATTAATTTTTGATATGTTTTAGCTTACCTCAAGTGCATCCAAGATGTAGGTGTCTTTGTTTCAGCAGTAGTTTAAATTTTGATATTTTTAGGTCAAACCGTCATGTCTATCAGCCATATAAGGGAGGTCTATGGGGTCCACCTCAAAGAGCATGCACAGAGAAGTCCAAATTGAACATGATTTAATGACCCATAAATGTAAGTACACATTGATGGCCTAAGACACGAAGTGAGCGGTTTGTGTGAGAAAACTAACAGTATTTATATCGTTTTTACCTCTTGTAATGCCGTCAGATCACTTGGATGTGGCTGTGGTTACAAGAGGTAAAATCTATATAAATACTGTTCATTTTCTCACACAAACCGCTCGTTTCGTGTCTTAGGCCATCAATGTGTACTTACATTTCACGAGTCATTGAATCATGTTTAATTTGGACTTCTCTGTGCATGCTCTTTGAGGTGGACCCCATAGACCTCCATTATATGACTGATAGACACAAACGGTTTGACCTAGAATATCAAAATTGAAAATACTGCGAAACAAAGACACCTACATCTTGGATGCCCTTGAGGTAAGCTAAAACATACCAAAAATGAATTTCAAAGTGAACTATCCCTTTAACACCTAATCCTGGTTTAATCCAATCCCTGTCTGTGAAACCAGGCCCATGTTTTTGACATGTTATTCTTTGCAGTACCTTATGTTTAAATATGTTAAATATGTTTTATGTGAGTTTTTGTAAAAAAACTGTGGCACATTCTTCTAAGATTTCACTATGATCTTAAAATTACTCTGACACACAGAGTATTCCTAAAGACTGATCTTAGCTGGGTAGTTTACACTTCTGATTAAGGGTTAAGCATTTCTCTACAAGTATGAATTTCCTCATTCAGGCTAAAAGGTAGATAATCTTTAGAAAACCCATCTTTTTAATTGGATAGAAAATGTTTGTGGCAGATTAGGAGACTGGTTTCCCAAAGGTTGTTGGTTGAAACTTCAAAAATTAAAAAGGGGATTTACTAAAAGTAATTAGTAAAGGGGATTTAGTAAAGTTTGTTTGCCAATCAATTAACCTTGGGTTGCCCAAGCGTTACTCATACTCTTGCTATGTTTAATTTTGAGTGAGTTTATCAGTGTGGGTGTTGTTGTTGTTGTTTTTACTCACTAACTAACAAGTTTTTCCCAGTGATGTAAACTATAGTAACCTGGGGAATCCAAATTAAATGTTCAACAAATGTTCAACAATTCAACTTATGTTCACAATCAAACAGCAAATGATCACCAGCATCAGATTGAAGAGTTTGATAACATCACCATTTCTCTCAGTCTTACTATGACTGCGTGAATGTAGAGGTGATACGTCTATTTATAATCCACACTTGCTTTCCTGAAGGTACTTTTTGCGAACTACTCAGAAACGTATAGAGTTGACTCAAGTCACTGGTAAGGTCATCTAATGAAGTTAATAAAAAAATGGTGTAGAAAGGAACGATTTTTATGCATTAATTGCTAATGAATTTTACAAACAATAACAAAGAAACGACAAGTAACACAATTAAACCTGATATATGTGTATATGTGTGTCATATATCAGTCTTTTTGAACTACATTATGAACATTTGAACACATACATGACAGCGGTAACACTTTACAATAAGGTTCATTAGTTAGTTAACATTAACTAAGAAGGAACAATGCTTCTTCAGTATTTATTAATCTTAGTTAATATTCATTTCGACATTTACTAATACATTAATAAAATCAAAGGTTGTACGTTAGTTAATGCACTGTGAACTACAGTAACATAATCCTAATCAACCTTATTGTAAAGTGTCACCATGAAAGCTTTGCTATGGTGTCCGTTATGGAAATTGAGTAATGTGTGTAAGAATTACTGATAAGCTTTGTTTTGAAAGAGATCATCCTTTCCGAGGAAGAACTGTCACTGTATTTCTAAGATAATCTACCTGGGGCTCTAGGTTTTGTCCCACATGTGAATCAGTTAATGTGCTGAATCATCCAGTCACACGGTCGAGCCACTGATCTGACTCACTTCAGGTCACATGCAAAAAAAACCTGCTTTGTAACTGTTATTAATGCAGACTCCTTTAGTTCAGTCAGTGCTGTTTTTAAATCAAGAAGTGAATCGCTGCTGAATCATTGTGGGTCATGACATCAGTGACCAGTTCTGCTCATAGACACACGCACAAACTCTTCACAACAGGCTTCAGATCAGGATTGTGTGTGATATCAGACTGATGTGTTGTCTTTGCCTGCAGGAGTCAATGAGGGGAACGCTGGTGCTCATATTCCAGGCTCTGCTATGGCCTGCCGTCTCAGTTTCAGGTATGATTATTAAATGATAAACGATGAATCTAGAAACTGCTAATACAAGAAACTGTCTATGTGGTTTCTCCCAGAAATGAATGTAGCTAATTAAGGTTTTAACTGAAAAGCTTTACAGAAGAGTGACAAACTGCTTAGATTTGTCAGCATAGATCTCATCAAATGACCTGAGCTGCTATTCACATTACTCTAGCTTCATTATTATAATCTTACTGATGATGACTATAGTAGGCTAACTCATTTTAAAATAAAGTTGCTAAAATGCAACTGAGAACTGCACTAAGTCTCATGAGCCGCTGAAAGTGCAACATCTGAGCCTTTGAGCATTTCACTTCCAGGTCTGATGAAGTTGTCTAATATAATGGCTCCTAATATGCTTTTTACACTTTCTTCAGTGTAATTTTGCTGTTTGAGCACCGAAAAAGCTCTGCAAAGTTACAAAAGAGTTCTTCTCTATATCAGTGTCAGTGTTTCTGAACTCCCCTTTCGGGAGTGAACACGTCACAATATTCCTCATTTGAATAATTAATATGCAGAATAAGGGGGCGGGGCCTGGTTGAGTTAGTTATGGTGCGTTCTATTATGGTTCTCGGAGATACCGAATCGGACAACAGACGTTGCCTAGCAACACGCCCCCTTTCCTCGGATTTCTCCTCTCGGACGTCGGACAACCGTCGAGGACACCGAGCAAGAATTCGTTTTGGAATTCAAGATGGCTGCGCCCTGTGACTTGTAAGAATGAATTGTTTTCATTGTTTTTGAACCGCTTTGGTATTTTAAATGACGATTATAATCACTCGTATTACTGCGTCCCCTGTAGGTATGGGAATCGGTTGTTGTGAGTGCAATTACTAACGTTGCTAGCGTTGCTAACAGAAGATTAACATGAAAAACATTAAATAAAGTGAACATTTTCAAGTTCAAATGGCTGCGTTTTGATAAGGTGTAGTCATCTTTTTTTTTATGTAACTGCCTGGTACTCGGCCAGTGTTACAACAGCTTTTCTCCGACTCGGACACGCAAAACATAATAGAACTCTTGAAGTGTGGACGTGACGTCAAATGCCGAGGTCCGAGTCGGTTCGTTGGCTATAATAGAACGCACCATTAGTAGTGTGTTAAACCGGCTGTTATGGTAAGGGGCGGGACATTTCCCAAACACACTCAAAGCTCTCGACCAATCACAACACACTGCTCCAGTCGACCAATCAGAGCACAGTGTTCTTTTCAGAAGTTATGACGTCATTTTGTACTCCCGGTTTCCTCGACCATAAGTCTATGGGTTTTTTGAATGGGTTTTTGCTAAATCTCCTGAAATAAGTTTTGATCGATGACATAAAGCACACCAGTTAAAACCTGCTTGTGGTTTTTTAAACTTTATTGTGTCTGCTTGTGTTTTTCAAACTTTATATAGGCTTTAAAATGTATACATTTTGGATTAACTTGTTAAGATTATCTTGATTGTCAAAATGTGTAAGGGTCATAACTCTTTGTTGAACACAGATCTTATTTTTTGCGATTTTCCAAAAGTCTATGGGGCAAATGCATAGTTTTTCGATCGAGGGAACCCATGCGCCGCTAGCTTTCGAGTTGTCCTACAAAGTGACGTCATCACTTCGGCACTCTATGGAGATTATGGGACAAATAATGTGTTTTTTTGAACATACAAGCATGAAAACATTCTAGTAGAGCCCAGAAATAAAATCAAGACTTTGAAAAATGGTATAATATGTCCCCATTTACAAATTGTTTTTTTTTTACCCTGCCTTCTTTCTAGGCCTGTTTACTGTGAATGTACAGAAGAGCTCTTACGAGGCAGAGCTGCACGGGGACGTCGAGCTGGTGTGTGTGTTCTCCGCGTAAAACAACCCTCAAACCTCACCGTCATATGGACCCGCATCAACCCGAAGCCAGACGTGGACGTGTATCGGCTTCGAGAAAGGCAGAGAAAACCAAATTTACACCAATGATGCGTTCAAAAAGCGGGCGCAGCTCATCCAAGAACAGCTGAAGGAAAACCGAGCGGTTTTACACTTGAAGAAGCTCCAGATAAAAGATTCGGGAACATACCGGTGTGATCGTAAAAAGAGGGAGATGAGGGAGACTGACAAGCAAGTCACGCTCAATGTTACAGGTGCTTTACTAACAACAAACAACTTCATAAAAGTCACATTTGATTGCTGACAACATTAAGGTGTCAGGTGATTGATTTGCAGTTTAATTAACTGCTGCAATGCATTATGGGACACTTAAAGGGTTAGTTCACCCAAAAATGAAAATTAAGTCATTAATTGTTCACCCCCATGCCTACGAGCCCGTAGACCTTCGTTCATCTTCAGAACACAAATGAAGATATTTTTGATTAAATTTGAGAGCTGGATCACTGCTCCATAGACTGCCTAAGCAAGGGATTGAAATCTTGACGGCTCAGAAAGTCATTGAAGAAAATGTTTAAATATTCCATGTGACAACAGTAGCTCAACGATAAGTTTATCAAGCGACGAGAATACTTTTTGTGTGAAAATAAAAACAAAAATAACGATTTATTTGACTATTCCTGTACTTCTTGCACAATTGCGATGTACTTCTTGCACAACTGGGCCTGTCAAGTTTCAATCCTTTAGGAGCCTATGTAGCAGTGATCTACCTCTCAAATTTAATAAAAAATATCTTCATTTGTGTTCCGAAGATGAACGAAGGTCTTACGGGGTTGGTACATGCATGGGGTGAGTAATTAATGACTTAATTTTCATTTTTGGGTGAACTAACCCTTTAATAGGACTCTACTGACGACACACTAGCTACAGTATGTGTGGTATTGAATTCTAAATTCATTGCATTAATTTGCATTAATTTTAAATTGCATTAATTTATATATATAATGCACATTTTGGCAAATGTAGAATTTGTTTTGGTTGAGTCCAATGCATACAGTAAATTTGCAATACTGTATCTGCACAATATATACATCATACTACAAAAATAGTACCTAGTGTAGTGTTCCAAACCTTTCCACAATCCTGAACACGTTTTCATGTGTTTCTCTTTTACTTGCACCAGATTGTCTTCCATATAACTTACGTATTACGTTTATGTTTTCCAGCTCCTTATACTCCCATAAAGAAAAGCGTGAGGAAAACGGGTCAGGATGAAGTGGAGCTCTCCTGTGAGTCTCAGGGATTCCCATCACCTCAGGTTTTCTGGAGCGACGGTCAGAACACAAACCTCACAGAGTCGTCCAACAGCTCAGCGCTCCATACAGACGAGGATCTGGTCAAAGTGTTCAGCACGCTGACGGTGAGACGAGATCTCGTGAACAACTACACCTGCTCTTTCCTCAGGAGCGGCGAGGTCCAGCAGACGGCCTCCTTCAGCATCCCAGGTGGGTTCACTACTATAGACCTTATGTAGCCCCGCCCCTCAGAGCTGCGCTAATTTCCGGTCTGTATTTTATCAGTGATCTTGCATAAGTATGAATGTACTGCTCGTAAAAAAATTGCCGGTTGACATTTGTTAAGACATCTGCTTTACAATGCTTATGATAAACATTAAAATGCTCATGATAACTTTTGTTAACTCTACAATAAGTAAATCCACTTCACCAGCTAATTACTCCTCTACAGCGATGCCATAGAAATATACAGAGCGACCGCGAAAACGGAAGTTCAAAGACAATATTCTAAAGATGTACGGCGCCCACGTTTCTCTGGTGCATAAGGTCTATAAGGCCCGATAAAAAATATTACATTGAGAGATTCTATGTAAATGTTATTATTACTGTTGCTACTACTGGAAGCATTCTGATTTTGTATATCTGATTTTGTATATTTAAAAAAATTAAATGTTACTGCTGAAATGGCTCTAAATAAATAAATAGATAAATATTAAATGATAATTATATACGCTCTGAAATCCTAGACTGCCTGAGTAGGTGCTACATTTGAATTTAATGCAGTTTCAATTCAATTTTATTTGTATAGTGCTTTTCACAATACATATTGTTTCAAAGCAGCTTTACAGAAAGTGCATTTCAGAAATGTAGATTGAAAAAAATACAGTTAGTTAGTTAATCATGTATTAATTTAGGGCAAAACATATCCGGCATAACGTATTCACAGGCGTTTAGTCATCTGTTTTTACTTTGTGTTTTTCTAAATTTACATTGTGACTGTTTAAAAAGTATGTTCTAATTAGAATAAATATTGGTGATATGGATGAAATTTGGACATATTATATTCGCCATGTTGTTTGTGTCATGTGACCTACCAGTGTCATTAGTGTCATAACTCTTTAATGAGTACTGTGAATTCTGACATACTTTTTTGTCACTCACTGTTTTTCGCCTATATATAATTAGGGAAGTATGCGATTTTGGATGAAGCCAGTGATTTATTTTCCAGCTGATGAACCACATAAACATTATCAGCCAATCAGAATCCTGCTTTAAAGAGCTTGGAGTATATGAAGCGACAGATGGTTACTTAAGAAGCAAGATGACTCAAGATATTAAGTCTTGTTTTGGGAAAATTTGATCAGAAGTGTGTTTATGCTTTAAACACGAACAAATATCTGAAAATGGGGTCTGAGTAAAATCAAGCTTTCTCTTTGAATCTCGTTTATTTTCTGACCCGATTGGCAGCTGTTTGTTTTTGTTTCAAGCATTAACTCACTTAATTTGTATCTATTTTTATTCTATTTTCAAAATCATTTTGCTTCTTCAGTAAATGTATGTTGATTTAAGAATGTTTAAATATTTGCAATGGAAAACAGACTAAAACAAGTTTTTGCTATGTATCAGACTGATGGGAAGCAAACGCTTGATATCATGAGCACTTCTGAGAAAGAACTGATCTTTATAAATGAAAATGTGAAAAGCAGCATCAACCTACAGATGTGAAAGTTGCTTTGTTTTCCATCGCTTATGGCTTGTGTGAGACACATTTTCATTGATGTGTTTCTGCGACGAGGAGGCGGAGGAAGACAAACACGCACATAAAAAACACACAGTTTCCGATAAATATGGAGGAGAGCCTTTGTTACCGTGTTTTTCCAGCAGACACGAGAGTCTCATTGTGAAAACGGTTAGAATATGAAGTTTCACCCTAAAGCAAGTGTTCATCTTTCAAAGTCTGAAAGGAAATGTCTTCTGTTATGTTACAAAGTTCACATTATACCACGTCTTTTGCATTCAGTGTGTGATCATATTCAGTGGAAGTGTTGATAGAGAGGTACTGCGATTAGCTTTAAGTTAATTTTTGTTTATTGGCGTAAATGTATGGCTCTGATTGGATGAACCAAATCGAAACAGGGTTATTATCATTAATTAAAACTAAAACCATTAAAAAATTGAATTATATACATAAACATAAACTGAAATAAAAAAAAGTTAAACTTATTTTATGTCAGCTAGTTTCCAAGGTAACATTATAACTATAATAACAAAAAATAAACTTAAATCATATAGAAGTATTTTTTAAAACAACAAAATTACTAAAACTTTAAATAAAATAAAGATAGAAATATAATGAAAATAAAATATTTATAAATATATATAAATAAAAATAAAAATAACACTTGATTCAATAGTATTTCAAATACATTGAAATAACACTGGTTCAAAGCTGCTGTAAAATAGCTTATATATAAAACTATCTTCATTATGTAGAAATAAAACAAACTTAAACTTGTTAAAATAGTTTATAAGGGAACATTTCTTAGTACAGGTTGAAGTAATAAAATAACTAAAATCAAGTAAACGAAAAGAAAATGACAAAAACAAAAGAAAAAGTGTAAAAATGTAACTAAAAAAAATTAAAATTGAAAATATGAAAATATAATCGAATGCTGTGTGTGTGTGTGTGTATTTATATTTTTAAACACTCTTTATAACACTTTTGAGAGACAGATATTGAGTGTTAACAGCAATGTTTCTGGTTTCCACAGATGATGTCCGTCATGAAATGTTCAGCTCAGTACGCGTGGATCGTAGCCGTGGCTGTCTGGCTTGTTAGCCGTAACCTTCATCTACATCATTCTGCGCAGGAGGAGCAACGGTACTTTAGATAATTATTAAAAAAAATCATTATATAGCTAGTCTTTGACTTATACCATATTAATACCATGATGTTTGGGTATTTACCACAGTATTATTGTAAGAGTACCATGTGAATACCATTTATATCTGTCCAACCACTGATTCTGATCACTGATTACGGCCCATTAAAGCGTGTCATTTGGCACATGTTGACGTCTCGATCAGATATGGAAAAGTTTTAGGTGGAGCCGCTGTGGATTTGCTTGATTGATTTATAGTTTGTTTATCCAGTGAGTCAAGCTCATGTGATATTAAATACCTTACAGAAGGAATCCCCTGCTGGATCACTGTCAAGAAATAGCTACTCAGGTTTACAAGCTAACTGGTGAAAAACTCATTAGTCATTTTGTTCATGCGTTACTACTACACGCTTTTGAAAATAGATCAACCTGTAAAATTCATAAATTACATATTGTACATGCACAGTTCTAAACATTATGAAACTAAAACATGCAGAAACAGGAATGACCCAGTAAAGTACCCTTAACTGAACCTCAGCTGTTACATACTGACCTTGCCAAATTAATATTATACGTCATCATGACTTTGGGTTATGTTCATAAAACATACTAATATAGTTCTCTTGGTATTTCTGGCCTATATAGTGTGCTTAACTGCTTACTGTATTTCTTGGACATCAATGCAACAGACTTTAAACCAGTTATTGTTAATTGCTTTTGTGAGTTAGCATCATGTGACGTGTAAACAGAGAGTCCTCAGTTTGTTAATCTTCAGTATTTCCAGGAAATACATTCAGTTTTTATCACAGGTGAATCCAACATCCGTCACTCACGTGCGGAGACCTGCCGGTTACTCAGCTATCTTTAAAAAAATGTAAACGAAACATTCATGGAAAGGCTTTAATTGAGTTTTTGAAGTGAGATCACAAACACTGAACATATGCTGTTGTTACTCTGAGGTTTCTACATTCTTTAGGTTTCCTGACAAAACGTATTTTCCCGTAGTAGCCTAACCCTGACACTGCAAAATATTTGTCCATCTCATGATTATGATTATTATGAGCCGAATGCTGAACAGAAGAAGTGTGTCTGTCAACAGCTTTAAGATATAAAATCATAGCTATGCAAAAATGTTATTTCATATCCTCTTTTAATGTGCAGCCATGGGTGAATTCCAATAAATAATGATAAAATGTTACGTGACATGTGTCTTGATTTATTCCCAGGTCAGAGAAACAGACGAAATGAATCATCTAAATGTGCTCTTACTGTTCCGCACTTGTCCTCTGCCAACACGGACTGTGAGTTTTCTCACATTTACATCATTAGTTTCGCACAGTAAATTCATTTTGCTTATGATATGAACGTCGCAAAAAGTGACCGCAAAGATATGCCGTAAAAACAAAACAAGATTTTTCCGGTGGAAGTTAGAGCATGCAATACATAATACATATAATGATACATCTATATATCTAAAGTATATCGTAAATAAAGTTGTATCTAAAGTACGTTTTAAAAAATGACATATATTATACATTTTTATATATAACTAAATAATATGTTTTATATAAATGATTTTTATGATTATATATAAAATATACTATTTATTTATATTTAAAAATGTTTAATTATTTAAGTCATGCTTATACGTTTTATATTTTATCTAAAGTACATTTTAAAAAATGACATATATTATACTTTTTTATATATAACTAAATAATATGTTTTATATAAATGATTTTTATGATTATATATAAAATATACTATTTATTTATATTTAAAAATGTTTAATTATATAAGTCATGCTTATATGTTTTATATTTTATCAATAATATATTAATATATAAAAGTACATTTCAAAATATATATAAATTAGGGCCGTCAAACCATTAATAACGATTAATCGCATCCAAAATAAAAGTTTGTGTTTACATAATGTATGTGGGTGCACTGTGTATAATTATTTTATATATATATAAATACACACACATGCTTGTATATATTTAAGAAATATTTTCATGTATATACTGTATATAGATTTATATATAATTTATATTATATATAAATATAAATATTTTATATATAATTAATATTGTTTCTTAAATATACATGCATGTGTGTGTATGTATATATATATATATATATATATATATATATATATATATATATATATATATACAATACACAAAATAATTATACACAGTGCACCCACATATATTATGTAAACAAACTTTTATTTTGTATGCGATTAATCGCGATTAATCGTTTGACAGTCCTAATATAAATATTAGAAATATATCAAATATATCAACTTTCAACCCAAATTTGGATCAAATATTGACAAACCCTGAAACTGGAAAATTTTAATTTACATTTTTAACCTAAAGTTTGGGTTTGTCCACACAAATTTGGGTTAAAACAACCCGTCATTTTTTAGAGTGTGTGTGTATATATATTATATTACCTTTACATAAATGTATATTGATATACTCATGCCTTATTTTCCATTTTTAATCAAAATATATTTATACTGTCCAAAATATATTTTTTAAAATACATTTAACCTTTACCTAAGCTCCTTGAAGTATATTTTGTAATATATTTGGACTTTTTAAGGTTTAAACTTGTAATACATTTTCAATTTCATTCGCCTGCATATAACGACATATATATTTAGATAAATTTGAAATATATTTTTGCGGTAACACTTTGCAATAAGTTTAATTAGTTAACATTAGTAAATGCATTAACTAACATGAACTAATGATGAGCAATGCATTAGTTACAGTGAATTCATCTTTGTTAATGTTAGTTAATACAAATACAGCTGTTCATTGTGCGTTCATGTTAGTTCACAGTGCATTGACTAATGTTAACTAATACAACCTTTGATTTTAATAACGTATTAGTAAATGTTGGAATTAATATTAACTAAAATTAATAAATGCTGAAGAAGTATTGTTCATTCTTAGTACATGTTAACTAACTAATGTTAACTAATGAACCTTGTTGTAAAGTGTTACCATTTTTGTTAGCATTAAGGCATTTATTTTTATTGTACCTCAACACAATAAACTCTTTGTTTGTGTTATTGAACAGTGTTTTTCTTATGTATGAATGTCTCTTTCATTCCCAGCTTTACTGACAGTGAATAGAACAGACCACAAACATGTCACACAACCTCAGAAGGTAAAGCCTGTTCTTTATGAATTTATTATGGTTAGGTGTTAATGGTTAAACAGCTGATGCATGTTCAGTTCTGTAGAAACTGGAAATATGTTTTTGTGACTAATACCCTTGAGCCTTTTACCCCAACTGCTCCAGCACACTTTTTCCTCCTGTCATCTGTCTCGTTTGCTACTGTAAATAGCTCATAAAAGTGTCTACATCAGATTGTGAAGCACATCTGGAGGCTTCATGTGATCGTAAATTCAGCTGATCTGAGCATTAGTCAGGAAAGTAAAGCTCTTGTGACTCTGTTTGTCTTTGATTTGTGCAGAACCTGCAGAAAACCCTCTGTCTTTGAGGCACGTACAAACACAACAGTATTCACAGATCGACACGGACGTGGAAAAGAGACTTGAGTCATTTGCACTTTACAGCGAGTGAGTGAGTGATTGGGGAAATCTGAATTTGAACTGCTTAAACAGATAAAGCATTACTCACGTGTTTTTGTTGAATCACAGCATAAAGAAAATTTCCTTCGAAAAATTGGCAATACTATTCTTAAGGACAATACACACGCACACACACACACACACACACACACACACACTCATGTCTAGATCGCTATCTTTGGGACTCTCCATTGACGTAATGGTTTTTATACTGTACAAACTGTATATCGTCTCCCTTCTAACCCTAACCCTAGCCTAAACCTACCCTAAACCTACCCATCACACACACACTAAAGGCCAATTTATACTTCTGCGTCGAGGGTACGCCGTAGTGTACAACGTTGGCTACGCACGAAGGCGACGCCGCTGTGGGCATTTATACTTCTGCGTTCAGGTCTTGGTTGCTCTGCAGTACTGCCCTGAAACGCTCAGTTGGCGGCGGAGGGTTTTAATGTTCCACTGTGTTTAGATTCCTCGCGGCTAGGTTACTACAAACAATATTGAGGTGGAAAACGTCATTTTAGTAAATTACTATAACTGTAAGGCAGAAATGAGAGAAGACGTCGGAGGAGATGGTACGTGTGGAAATGCGTGAGAAGGTACGTGCGGAAATGCGTATGAGGAAATGCGATGCTACCAAGCCGACCAATCACCGATCTTGCGGTTCGCGTCGTCGCGACGTGTAGTTACAAGGGTGTAGGGTAAATTGGTCGGATGATAGGTGTAGGGTAAATTGGCCTTTACCCTACACCTAAACCTACCCATCACACACACACTAACCGTACACCTAAACCTACGTGGAGGCTATATATATAAAGTGTTACTTATTTATTTTAATTTAATTCACCTATATGACTATCTATTTAATTTAATCTATCTCTTAAAGGGAAAGTTCACCCAAAAATTTTAATTCTGTCAGTAATTTTCACCCTCATGTGGTTCCAACCCTGTAAGACTTTCGTTCATCTTGTGTCCTGTGGGCCTTGAGTGAGTTCTTGTAATGTAACAGCGCAGCGCTTCTGTGTTGTTCGTCACACGAAGGCTCACTATTGGCCGACGCTGGTCATGTGTGGGATGTGTGTGACGTACAAAACAGAAGCACTGCGCTGTTACACTACGTGAACTCACTCTGAGGCCCACAGAGAAGGAAATTAATAGTTGAATAAAGTCATTATTTTTGTTTGGGTTTTTTTCGCACAGAGAGTATTCCCGTCGCTTGATAAACTTAAGGTTGAGACACTGTAGTCACTCGGATTATTTTAACGATGTCTTTAATAACTTTTTTGTCTGGTTTCAATCCCATTGAAGCCTATTGAGGAGTGATCCAGCTCTCAGATTTAATAAAAAATATCTTAATTTGTGTTCTGAAGATGAATGAAAGACTTACAGGGTTGGAACAACATGAGGGAGAGTAACTACTAGCAGAATTGTCATTTTGTGGTGAACTTGCCCTTTAATGGTTTGTGAGGGTTGAGAAATGGTGTTGATTTTGATTGTTTTGTTCTGAAGAAAAAGTAGGTGACACTTTTTTTGAAGGGTGTGCATAAGACTAACATGACACCTTCATAATCATGATGACATGACATATGTTATGAATATGAAGGAAGTTTTATTTTTTAATGTTTATGACAACTGTCTTTAAGTGTCATTCGCTCAATTAAGACATTTTTAATGCAAATATGACATTGTTTGAGATGTGTTTGTTATGACACCTTGACATAAACCAATCATAACCTGTCAGTGTCTTTGTCATGACAACTCTGACATTACTAAGACAACACAACCTGTCATAAACATGACATAGCAGATTAATTATCAAACTTAAGAAACCGTCTAGCTTTATTGGTTAACATTACATTAAGCTGTCAGGTGGTTGGTTTTGACATTGGCTGTCATGAAGCCATTATTACATTTCAATGACAAATTCAATTTGTACCACTGTAGTTGAGGTCACGAAAAATATTCATGACACAGTTATAATGCCTCATGACAGCCAATGTCAAAGCCAACCACATGACAGTTTAACTTCATTTAATGTCAAGTTGTCATGACAAAGACACTGACAGGTTATGCTGTTATGGTTTATATCAAAATGTCATAATAAAGACATCTTAAACAATGCCATATTTGCATTTAAAATGTCATTATTGAGTGAATGACACTTAATAACAGTTGTCATAAACATGCATAAACCCTATTTCATATTCATGACATATGTCATGGTTATGAAGGAGTCCTCCCAGTCTTATGCACACCCCTACAAGTAAAGTGTCAACAAAACGGGTCTGTTTCCAGTGATCTCCTGAAAAACACCTACCACTACTACACACACACATTACGCATTGATTTCCATGTTAACCCATGTCATCACTTCCTCTCAATTTCAGAGATGACCAATTGCTAAACATCAGCTCCATCGTTCCTGTACACGAGGCAGGTTATCCTTCTGTTTGGAGAACCAGGCAGCGGGAAAACCACCGTATCCCAAATCCTGTCGTCCTGCTGGGCTGGGAACGCCTTCAACGCCCCCCGCTCCATCTGGTACTACTGGTCGACTGTAGCGGAGCGCAAGGAGACCTTTTCCAGCTGCTAAAGTCCAGAGTTCATCACCAAAAACCACTGCTGTCCGACCTTAGAGAGACGCTTCTCGGGCCGGAGGATTGCCTGCTCATCCTGGACGGATATCAGGAGGGAAATAAGGCCTTGGATGAAACTCTCGAGGTGTTTCTGAATGAGCGACAGATGTGCAGGGTGTTGGTGACGTCCGTCCAGGACAGTGTCCATCCCTGGAGAGAACCGTCAGGACAGTGTTGCAACTCAAACAAAGACCGGAAAAGTCTGGTTCATGAGGAAATGGGATACATTTCATATTCGCATTGACAGTGATCCTGCAATTTCATGTTTCAGCATTGACCCGGGTCAATGGATCCGCCTGTCGCTTCTCTGGAATCTTCCCCTCAGACTTTGGCTGGAGATCAAACTATTTCGTTGTGTTATTGAAAGGCCAAGTCCAAGAAAAGAGAAGTGAGATCATGATAATAAAATGTTAGACTGTAAAAAGTGGTAATCTACTAATCTTAACTCGTGAAAATAATCTTTTCAGTTGATTCAGGGATTTTAAATACAGTTTTTTAATTGAATAAAACCACTTAATTTGGATTTTACCTTTTTTCCCCAGTGTATTCTGCCTCTGGCATTAATACATGTGGTTTAACATATCTGATTAATGCTTTCAACAAAATATAGTTACCAAATAACCATAACTACCGTTTTATCTGACAGATCAAAAACTGATTGTGCAAAAACAACTTATCTTAGTCCATCAAACTTTCTGTGACAACACTTGCACATGTATTTTGTTTATATATGTATAGAGAGAATTAGTTATTTTTTATACTTATATATTTTTTATAGTTTCATTTATTGATGTAAAATGTCAAGATTTTGATAAAAGAAATGTCAAAACTGTAGTTTATATTCTTTCAGAAGCTTTTTTGAGTTGTCTTCACAGAACGCTTTATCTCTCACACACACAGCGTTGTTTGTTTCACTTTCATTATGCTCGGATTCTTAACAGGATTAACTTCCATTTCTGAGAAAGTAAACTCCGCTTTAACTGGCAACGGCTAAAAAGGGAAGTGCATGTTTCCCGCAAGGGGAGGCAGTAAAAAATGCCTGAATGTCATCTGGATGTACTTTATCAGCATTGTGCTAGTGCAGGATGCAACAGTTTAAACTATTGACAGCACTAAAGAAGAACCGAATGCTGGAGTTCAGTTAAGCAACATTTAAAGCTTTATGTAACAGCAAAAACAGACAGGGAAAACCCAGCTACAAAAAATAAACATTGATTCTAATGAATGCTAAAATTACCTATACATCTGAGATTGAGACAAGTAATGCATATATATATACCTAAAGGATTATTAGGAACACCATACTAAAACCGTGTTTGACCTCCTTTCACCTTCAGAATTGCCTTAATTCTATGTGGCATTGATTCAACAAGGTGATGAAAGCATTCTTTAGAAATGTTGGCCCATGGCCATAAAGGGTTGGACATGGTCAGAAACAATGCTCAGGTTGGCTGCGGCATTTAAATAATGCCCAATTGGCACTAAGGGGCCTAAAATGTGCCAAGAAACACCCCCACTCCATTATACCGCCACCACCAGCCTGCACAGTGGTAACAATGCATGATGGATCCATGTTTCTCATTGTGTTTACGCCAAATTCTGACTCTACCATCTGAATGTCTCAACAGAAATCGAGACTCATCAGACCAGGCAACATTTTTCCAGTCTTCAACAGTCCAATTTTGGTGAGCTCTTGCAAATTGTAGCCTCTTTTTCCTATTTGTAGTGGAGACGAGTGGTACCCGCTGGGGTCTTCTGCTGTTGTAGCCCATCCGCCTCAAGGTTGTGCGGTGTTGTGGCTTCACAAATGCTTTGCTGCATACTTCGGTTGTAACAAATGGTTATTTCAATCGAAATTGCTCTTCTATCAGCTTGAATCAGTCGGCTCATTCTCCTCTGACCTCTAGCATCAACAAGGCATTTTGGCCCAGGACTGCCACATACTGGATGTTTTTCCCTTTTCACACCATTCTTTGTAAACCCAAGAAATGTGTGTGAAAATCCCAGTAACTGAGCAGATTGTAAAATGCTCAGACTGGCCGTCTGGCACCAACAACCATGCCACGCTCAAAACTGCTTAAAATCACCTTTCTTTCCCATTCTGACATTCAGTTTGGAGTTCAGGATATTGTCTTGACCAGGACCACACCCCTAAAACCCAGGAGACATGTGTGTCATGTTCTTTAAAGAGCACCTATCATGGATTTTTGAAAATGACTGTTCATGTGGTGTGGAATATAGCTCTAAGGGAATGAAAACATCCTGCAAAGATTTATATCTAAAAGCGCACCGTATATCAAGTTATTGTCTTTCAAAAGTGAGAGTCAACTCTGAGTCTATGAAATGAATTATTTTTGAAACAATTAATTTCATAGCTGTTTCATAGTGACGTAGATAGGAAACATCAGTCATTAGCTGTTTCGTAGTGATGTAGATACGAAACATTGGCATATTGACCACACCCAGTTACTGTGCGCGCAGACGAAAGTTTAAACTTGAAGTCTAGAACACATTCAAATACTTCATCATAGCATCATGTCGAGAAGACGCTGTGTTCTACATTGCAAAGACAGTTCAGCCACTTGTTTTCATTGCCCAGGGACGAGAATGTGAAGAATCAGTGGTTAGAGTTCATATTTGCAATGATACCACAACAGTGTAGCCCTGAACCTTGTGTTCTCATCATTTTAATGACGAATCTTTCAAAAACATAAATGAATTCAAATGTGGATTCGCAAGCCGGTTGTTCCTGAAGGAGGCAGTTTATATGGATCAGCTTCGTCCTCCTCCGAATCACAATCTGTAAGTAATATTAATAATGTTTGCTGTTATGTTTTCTGTAGCATGCTGTGTACACTCCGCGCAGCTTCTAAGCAGGGTAAAGTTAGTTTTGTTTTTGATATTCCCCAGACATTCACTGAAAAATGGCAATTACCTCCTGAAACGTCTTAGCCAAATATGACTTTGCTCTATAAAATAAGCACTGCCCCTCAAAAGCCGCCGCAATGTGAGTTTCGCCGGAAAGCTCGCTCTTGACGGAGACGTGAGCAAGGGACCGTGTGGAAAGTGCTCTTTTTCTGACACGTTTGTTCATTCACTTTATACAATTTTCAACACTTGACAAACTATAATCCTGGTTATGGGCGTTCCATTTCCAGACAGTCTCTGCCTACGGTTTACCAATAACAACTGACTGGGTCATTTGACCAATCGCCACAGATTCACGTCACTCAAAAGAGGTGTTTGGGAAAATGAATCGTCAAAGGAATCATTTGCGAGTCGTTGAGCAAATCAGGTAAAATTAAATGCATTATAAGACAAATAAAGTGTTTTTTATCCTTGCATGCATGTTAAACTGTTTTTGGGAACTCCCAAAACAAAAATAGGAACATTTCAAATGTAATGATAAGAGCTCTTTAAATGTCTGTCTGGAAACAAAAAAGTTGTGATGCCAAACCCCCTCATGAAAAAAAAGCTGTTCGGTTTACAACTGTGACGATGAGCACTAATCAGGGTCAACTAAACGCTGGATTTTCATAAGTATGTGAAGTTGGCGGCACCATTGTTGAAGTAAACATGCATGACATTCTTCAATGAATTGGTCTGTTATTGTAGGGACATAAACTTTACGTTTTCACTCCCCTAAGCGTGAAACAAAATAAACAGTGACTGGTTGCTTTATGTCAGTTGGGGACAGCCAATGAAAGCTGTGATAGAGTCCAGACCTTGCATTACTTACATCCCAGCAAACAATTTTAGGTTCTAGGAATGTTCGTTTTTGGTTCCCAGAACGTTCCCTATTGGTACCCCTGGAAAGTTTTCTTAACGTAGAACATTCCCTTAAGGTTAGGGGAACGTTCTGGAACGTTCCTTTTAGGAGAACCTAGAAAATAACCTGACAGGGAACGTTTCCAGAACGTTCTCCTTAGGTTATAAAATTAAACCTAAAAATAACCTACAGGGAACGTTCCCAGAACGTTCTTATTTGGTTCCCCCCCCAAAAAAAACAAATAGGAACCATACGGAACGTTATAGGGGAACGTTAGGGGAACATTCTGTGTTTGCTGGGATATATTATTGCATGAAGTCTTAAATAAGGAAATTATTTTGCAGCAAGTTAATGTCTGTCCATTGCAATATAATAATTATGGTTTATGTTATCATAAATTAAAATACACAAAGGAAAGTCATGGGATTATGGGTCGTAATCAACCAATGTTTTAAAGGTATCACACAGTTTTTAATGATCTGGTCACTATAATATCTACCTAATCTGATTCCAAAAGGTGTAACCTAATGGTTTATTAGCCATATTAAATTATAATTTGACTCACATTTCACACATTTCAGTAAAGCACATTTCAGTCTACCCGACAAACAAAGCAACCAGACTTGATTATGCAAGACAGAAGTGTGTGGGCATGGAGGGATTCCCCATGGCTCCTAACCACTGATATTTCCTTATTCCTTATTCAATGAGACTTAAAAACAAGCACCAAAAAAGGAACGAATACCGCTTTAGTTTTTCTTTCTGATTTAAGTCATGCTATCCTAAAACCACATATATGCAAAGGTACAGGATGGATAAATCCCCTCAAACTCCCAGTGTTGTTAGTGAACTGAACTGAAATGTTCAGGAACCGTCCCTTGCACAGACACACTGCATCCCAATTCAGAGGCTGCATTCCCTGCAAACCTTATACTGTAAAAAATAACTGATTTTAACGGTAAAATACTGTAAAAATGCTACAGTGCAAAACTGTTAATTGGTAAACAGAAAGTTTCCGTACTATACACGGTAAATAACTGTGAAATAATTCTACAGTAAAATACCATTAAATCGACATTCTCACAATTCCCTGTGTGCAGTGTTGGGGAGTAGTTAACTACAAGTAGCGAAGCTACTAACTTAACTACATTTTTCAGTAGCTTGGCAGTAGCTCAGTTGCTTTTTAAAACAGTGTAGCTTTTCCAGTAGCTAACTACGTTTTGCAGCAAGTAGCGGTGTAGTTCGAGCAAAAGCTACATTGTTCGAGCCTGCGCCAAATCAGCACGATGCAAGGATATTCTTCTTCTTGTTAGATTACGAACTCATTTTTTTGCCATTACCGCCACCTGTTGTTTAATCACGCATCTTGCGGCTAACGGTTCACTGACATACAGAAGTGGGTTGACACACCCATATAATGATTAGCTATATAGCAAGATGTGACGGCAGATTTGGAGGATGGAGAAACAACTAACGTTAATTACCCATGGCCTTATTTGTCCAAGTTCAATCAGTATTTTTGAGAAAATGTTCTACATGCAATTTACGTTGGATATATATTTCGTTCTTGCAATGTTGTAGGCTATTTGTTGCAATTTTGACAAACAGTCTGAGATATTTGAGTGTTGTGTGTAATAAAACAATACTCTTTGAAATCGTAATTGCATTGCCTTGTTTTAAACACTAAATATTTTACTTAAAACATTCCTCAGACACTTATTCATTTATAATATACGTTGTTCAAAAAAAGCAAAAGTAGTTTCAATGTAGCTAGTTACTTTTGGATAGTAACTTGTAGTGTAGCTAACTACTTTTCTAAACTGGTAACTTGACTGTAGTTAAACTAATTTAACTTACGAGTAGCTTGTGAGCTTGTCAAACTACAGTTTCAGAGTAGCTTCCCCAACACTGCCTGTGTGACACTACACATTTTATGTATTTTTGTAAAAATAACTATGGTTCCAGCATATTTTTATTGTATTTTTTTCTAATCAGTAATGTACATTAGGGTTATATGTTACATTTAATGTTGTTAAATTAATGTTTATTGCATTTTTTTTAATTTTATGTGTGTTTATGTGTATGTTTGTGTGAATGACATTGTGCAGCTTCTTTAAATAAGTGTTGCTTTATACAAGTATTCACTTGTAATGAGCTGTGATTGCTCGTGTAACTCTCATCCCTGTTGTGATGATTGTTGGTTGTCAGTGTATACAATGGTCTAAAACAGATATCAATATGTCAATAAGTTGATAAATCCACATTTTATCAGAAAATAAAATTCGGTTTGTTAATTTCTAAGTTAAGTCTGTAAAACCATTAACGTTTTGACCATATTTTTAACGGTAAAGTTCTGGCAACCACAGCTGCCGTTTTTTCACCGTAAAATTTACCGGTTTATTTTTTTACAGTGATCGATATATAACCATCATTAGATAAAATGACCAATATTGTGATAGAAGATTTTCTGCATACAAAGTTTTGGGATTGACAATCATATTTAAAGTTAACTGTGTGTGTACAGAATTCAGGAGTGACTCCAGATTTTACATTGGTCTCCAAAACTGGTTCTTTAGTTTGGGTCTGCACTTATTTCATTTCAATCTAGAAATCAATCGCTGAAATTTGATGACCAGATGAGCAGAGGCATTGAGCCAGGCCCAAAGGGAATGTTTCACTGTTAAAATTTTAAATGAGTCACTATTTGTTGATGAATTTGCAGATAAGAATGTGCTATTTCTTTTTCTTCAGTCCATTTCCTACTTGTCTCTTCACATAAACACTTTAATTCGAGTACTGTGAAACAGCTGCTTTTGTTGGCTTCAAAGAAAGTTAGTGTTTGAGTTAAAAGTGTTCACTGGTCAACACATGTAACCTCAGGCCTGTTTACAGTCAGACTGGATTAACGGTGCTTTCCAGACCTCTCCATTCTGACCTCGGGTTAACCTCTTGCTGGACACCTTCAGCAGGGGAATGAAAAACACTTATTATACACATATAAACCACAGACACGGTCAGCAGGAAAGTCAGCAGGGAAATAATAAACATTTATTAAAAAAATGTGTCCGTGGTTCCTCATGTTCAGCAGAGGTTAACCGAGATCAGAACCCCAGTTTTTTCTTTCTTTATAAATGTCCACTTTTGGCTGTGTGGGATTTTAGAAAATCTTTTCACACTGAAACTAGTTTGCACTAGTTGAATTAGTCCACTGCCGGAGAACATACATGCATCACATAAAGAGTAACTCTTTTCCTGAAAGAAAATTACATGCCATATGCAGGATTTAATTACAGCATATGTTCAAACTTCTTGCATAATTGGACCAAAATTACAGCTTGCTTGGAAATGATGTATAAATAAAACATTGTCTTATCTTGATGTTCTTCACACTTCACACCATTCACACATGCACAAGTTTAAGACACACTTGGCGTGTGCTTGTATGTCCATGCTTTATTTAACACAGGGTGTGTGTGTTTGCAGGACAGGCGACAGTAATGCAATGCAAACGGTGAATCATTTCAGCACACACAATAAAGACACGAATCATGATTCAATATTTTAATCGAGAGTACGTTTGCAATGAGAACTGCGATCAGGAACAAAATAAATTGGCAGCAAATGTGCAGCATGCAGCACAAACACTAAATATAGATAATACAGATGTGAAAATCTCATTTTAATTTAGTAACATGTTTTTTTTAATGCCTTTTGGGTAAATACAAGATTGGAAAAGCTTATTCTTGTCCCCAGATACATTTTAGTGCATAAAGGGTTAAATAAAAGTTGTATTTGATAAACACACATGTGTATATATATATATATATATATATATATATATATATATATATATATATATATTATATATATATATATTAGGGAACATTACTTGCTGGGAAAATTCTCTTAAAACACTCTCTATCAAAGCACGACAAGGCAGGTGTGAGTGCACATATATATATATATATATATATATATGCAAACTCACACCTGCCTTATCATGCTTTGATAGAGAGAGGGTTTTAGGAAATTTTCCCTAATGTTTCCTAATCATAAACATGTTCTCTTTATGGGGAAGATTAATGTCCTCTTTATGAGAATGGTGTCCAGCCCTTCTCAAACAATCACAGAGTCAATCATAAGCATTGACAATAGCTGCAGAACCTTTGAGTGAGAACAGGAACAAGGAAACTGACCAGCACTAATGTAAAGGTGATCTATCATTATATACTCCTGCTGCCTGGAAACAGTCCTGTGTCTCATTCTGTTAGCTCCTCACTTCCTGCTCACCTTTAAATGGATATACTCCACCCAAAAATGAAAATTCTGTCGTTTGCTTATTACTTCTGCTGAATACAAAGCAAGATATTTTGAAGAACGATTGGAATTTTGACACCATTGACTTCCAGTATTTTTTTTTCCAACTGGTGGTGATTGAAGTCATTGGTGCCTAACAACTGTTTAATTCCAATTATTCTTCAAAATATCTTCCTTTGAGTTCAGCAGAAGAAATAAACTACAGGTTTGATGACAGAATTTTCATTTTTGACTGGAGTATCCCTTTAAGAAAACGACTGGATAAAAACGCTAGTTATACTGAATAAAACCATTTTTAATCGTGGTCTTGTACTTTTGGACCCCATTGCAAGCCAGTCTACTAAACTGCCAGTCTCTCTCCCGTGAGAACACATACAGTGTGGGACAGGTTTTATCCTCCTCCCTTACTGTAATATCATAACAGAGAGTCAGAGAAGGAAGTAAAGGAACAAGACAGCACACGTGCCTGAGTCCCGCATGCAGAAACACAATAGCCTAGTGTTCGAGATTTCCCTAGATTCAGAAGAAGCTTATTCATAGCTGCACAAACTACACAAAGAACATACAAGATAGGTCAGTGACGTGATGTTTATTTAGTTTAATCACCCCAAAATGCAATTCATATGTACTGAATTGAATAAGCTACACACAATATTGTTTGTAGAAAAGCTGCTTCAACGCTTCACCAAAATACCAAAGTTTTACCGAATGGATTGACAATAAAGCATGTTTCTGTAATTAATTAAATTTGAATATGTAATGATGTAAAAAAATAAATAACGTGCGCTGTAGCGCTGCTGCCATCTCATGGTTGAAAGTGACACCTACATCACTAAATATCCTATTCTCTTTCATCAGATCTCTCACACATAGCCTAAATTGTTTTGAGTAAATTAATATTTTTCGAGCATTTCAGAATGTATATATTTCCAAAGATAATTTTAGATTAACACATCCACTATGTCGAAATAAAGGTTCCTGTAGTTTCCATGTTAACCACACGATGGCGCATCACAAACAAGTTCAGTGCGTTCAAAATCGAAAGAGACTTCTCGTGTTAATAAAATCACTATCAAATCAAATGAAAGTGACCACTTCACATGCCGGCCCATTAGATGGCAGAAATGCGCAGTTATTACATCAGAAATCAGAAGAAAAAGAAAAAAAGAGTAACGCGAATATCGACTGTAATGTTCGGGGATGTTCCCATCCTCATACTGTACAAGTGAAGAATAAAACAAAACAAAAGGAGAAACACCTGACGTCCATGTGACATGCTAAGGAGAGGAAGATGAAAACATGAGAGATTCAGGAGGATGAGAACATGAGAGATTCAGGAGGATGAGAACATGAGAGATTCAGGAGGATGAGAACATGATGAGAACATGAGAGATTCAGGAGCCTGCATAATTAATAAAGATGATCCTGAGAAACAAACAGGTTGGTGTCAATATTGATTCCTCACTGTCACTGATGATTGTTGAAAAACATTCAGACCACAAACATTAATCCACTTCAGCAGATATAAAATATCATGAGAGTGAAATATCCAACATTATGAGGTAAGAGATAAACATAAATTGACACAATGAGTATAAATAATAATAATGCCTGATATTAGATAGATAGATAGATAGATAGATAGATAGATAGATAGATAGATAGATAGATAGATAGATAGATAGATATATACAATAGATAGATAGATAGATAGATAGATAGATAGATAGATAGATAGATAGATAGATAGATAGATAGATAAAGATAGATGATAGATAGATAGATACAGAGATAGAGATAGATAGATAGATAGATAGATAGATAGATAGATAGATAGATAGATAGATAGATAGATAGATAGATAGATAGATTTTGGCTTGATTGATGTTTATGGATCAGTTTTCATCATCTTGGTTTATGGACAATGTCTAAAAATTGAATTTCCCTTTGTATGACTTTTTATTATGTTTCATCATGTCATTTCAGATCTGTTGGAAGTCAGTGAACTGGAGGTTTGACCTAATCATTTCACATAACCGGAGAAAACTCTTTAAGCCGCTCACAGACCGAAAGTTGTTTTCCTTCAGAGACAAGAGTCCAGACGTGTTTCCTCTGCCCTCAGTGCTGAAAAGAGTTTCCTTTTCATGCATGTCCTTCAAAGTGTTTATTTTAGGTGTTGACTGCTCACTATTTGTTTTTCACTCTTTTAATTACCTTTTTTAACTTGCATGTGTTTCATTTCAATCCTCGAAACGTCGTTCACGCGGAATCCAGGGGCGGGGCCAGAGGGGTACTGGTCAGAGCTGAAAATCTGATTGGCTCCTGAGAGGCCTTGGCCTGTCAATCATGATCTCGCGCGTGCTCATGATTCAAACAAGGACGTGTGGACGAATCAAAAGCATTTCAAGTAAGTGTTAAAAATGAATGTGCACAGTTCAGCTGAATAATAAAGTGCGCCCTTTAACTTTAAACGCCGTCGAAGCTTCTTTAATAAAATAAGAATATAAGAGTGTATCTATAAAACGGGATCGAGCGAGTGTAAGATGAGTTCGTTAGCAACATTAGCAATGTAGCAATGATTAGTATCGACAGGTATGTTAGAACAACTGGCATTTTGTTAACAATTACAGTAATATAAAGATACCCACGATATGTTGAGGTGTGTTAAAATGTTGAAAATAAATGTATAATTTTTATGTAACGTTATAAGTTAATTAACTGAAGTGAGCCAGAAAGAGGACAAACAGGGCAATGTCTTGCATTAAGGATACAACTTCAAAACTAAAGTTTTTGTTTACGCAATGTTTACTCTATATAAACACATTTATTCATCTGTGTGTATACTTATACATATTTAAATATAATAATATATATCCACTATGAAAGTAACGATTATTAAGTTATATGCACGTTTAATCAATTTGACATCACTAGTTTACATACATTTTACAGCATTTTGTTTTTAGATTTATAAATTGTCTTGTTTACGCATGGCTGAACTTCTGATTCCAAAATTAAAAACAGTGGTTTATGATCACCATAATTACATTTTTAAATGAAAAAAAAAAAAAAAAGTCTGTAGGCTATGTTGATCACAAAATGTACAAAGAAGATCATATATCGCAATGAGTCTGTTTACGAAGAAAATAACTATGTGCAATAAACACACAAACACATTGATTGCAGCAATATGGTTTAGATACTGCAAAATAATGTATTTTTGCCTCAATCTGTAAAGAAGCCTCATCAGATCATAAAATAAGTAGTTTTAAACATTTGCTGGATTAAAAAAAAGTTTTATAACAAAATCATTATTAATCATCATTAATTTATAATTGAACATTTAAACAATTAAACATTTAACAATTAAACATTCATTATTATTGGTCTGTTGATGAAAAAGCTTCGATGGGTGTAATAATTATACAAGAATACAAATTGTAGCAGCACAGAATAGAAATAAAAGGACAGAATTGTCTAATTTTAGTATCTTTGTTTCAGACCTGATGACCGAGACAAAGTGAAGTGGAAGAGAAGCGCCCGTGGATCCTGACACATCATCATCTCGAGACAGAGACGTGCTCTTCCTCCTGATCTCAGTGCGGAAACGCGGAAATCAGTCTGTTCTCTTCAGGTCTGCCTGTTAAGAGGTAATGCACTTTTGTATCATTTACGTTACATAAGAAAAAAAGAACAAAACCTCATACTTGGGTTTACATTGTTTACATTGTTACTGAACACATTTTCTTCAGGCAACTGGGTTTAAATTGTGTATAAATTGAGAGAACTTGTGAGAAAACTTGTGATTATTCCCATTACATACATAGTGTACTTTTATTAACCCTTCTTTGACTTCTGATTTATGAAATCTTTCACAGCGAAGTGTTGGTCTGTTAACACTTCCATGACTGCCTAACTTTACTTTTTACTTTTCTGATATGTGGAATATTGTACAATACATTTTGGTCAGTTAAACCTTCATAGAGTCCTTAACTACACTTTTCTGATTTGTGAAATCTTTCACAGTACAGTTTTATTCAGTTAACCCTTCTTTAAAACTTTCATGGGCTGCTTTTCAAGGCCGATTTTGACCAGTTGATTCAAAATTATTTTTTTCTAACCACATTACAGCTAACACAAATATTTATTTTCTCTCTCTCTCTCTCTCTCTCTCTCTCTCTCTCTCTCTCTCTCTCTCTCTCTCTCTCTCTCTCTCTCTCTCTCTCTCTCTTATATATATATATATATATATATATATATATATATATAAAACACCATATCCTCTTACTTAAACTGAATAAAAAGTTTAAATAGTTTTTACTATTACAGCTATCGAGATTGACGAATCGTGAGATGTTTTTAAAGTATTTAGATCTATTCCTATCACATAAAGTGTTGCTGTGATGAGCATTGAGCAAGCAAAGAACAGTATATTGATTCGCGAGGATGAAGATCTTATCATTGTAACTAGTGTTGGGCGATATGCTCCATTTCCATATCGACCTATCGTCAGCCTGTGAGATCGGCGATACACAATATTATCGTGAGGGGGCGGGGCTTACTTATTTGATTATTAACTTGATTAGTCATTAATTTGCTTGTTTTATTACTTCGTTTTATATACAAGTATCTTTTTTTGTCTATTTTTCTAGCAAAGGTGGAGCGTTTATTAATAGGATCAGGTTATTTCCCGGTAGTGAGGTAAAAAAAGATCCTAATAATTTTTTGTATTTCAACATGTCAACGGGAAATTTACAGACACATAGCCTATCCTCATGCCGTTACATGCAGCATTTTCACTTTCTGCACGAGATGAAAACGCGTTTAAATAATTTATTGGGTCAGAAAGATTTGGAGTTTGCGATATATGTCCTCCTACCAGTGCTCTGTCTGTTTGGATGCACTTCACATGCGCACTTAGTAAGCACGAAGTACGCGGGTTAATGTGTTTTTATGCCGGGAGAAATCAGAGCAAGGGGCAAACATCTAGCTGAGTCGATCGGTTTATATACTTATGACTTGACTCTGATAAAGGAAAACTGGTTGATGCGTTTACATGACCGCATGCATTGTCAGTTATATTCAACATAACCGGGTTAAGAACGTGCATACGCGCTCATTCCCTGAAAGTGAAAGTAAAAACGGACTGCTTTCGGCATCTTCATTAACGCAGCGTTCTCTCAGAGACGACGATGATAACGGTAGCTATAATACTATTTTAGTGATATTATTATTATTAATAATAATATTTAGTAATTGTATTGTTTTTAGTGTTAGTGTCATTAAACGTTTTTTAATTTGCTATATGGAAACAAAATACTGACGATGCCGTTACATGCAGCATTTTCACTTTCTGCACGAGATGAAAACGCGTTAAAATAATTTATTGGGTCAGAAAGATTTGGAGTTTGTGATATATGTCCTCCTACCAGTGCTCTGTCTGTTTGGATGCACTTCACATGCGCACTTAGTAAGCATCGAAGTACGCGGGTTAATGTGTTTTTATGCCGGGAGAAATCAGAGCAAGGGGCAAACATCTAGCTGAGTCGAATCGGTTTATATACTTATGACTTGACTCTGATAAAGGAAAACTGGTTGATGCGTTTACATGACCGCATGCATTGTCAGTAGGCTATATTCAACATAACCGGGTTAAGAAGCGTGCATACGCGCTCATTCCCTGAAAGTGAAAGTAAAAACGGACTGCTTTCGGCATCTTCATTAACGCAGCGTTCTCTTTAGAGACGACGATGATAACGGTAGCTATAATACTATTTTAGTGATATTATTATTATTAATAATAATATTTAGTAATTGTATTGTTTTTAGTGTTAGTGTCATTAAACGTTTTTTTAATTTGCTATATGGAAACAAAATACTGACGAACAACGATGCCGTTTTCATCTTGGATCTATACAAGAATGATGCGTCTGTGAAAACAAGCACTCTTGATAATTTGTGAATGGATCACCTTGCAATTAAATCTTGATGTGGGATGTAGTTTTTTAGTCTATATTAAAAACATTCTCCTCATAAGCGCGTGTCGGTGTTGTCGCAAGTGTTAGGCTATAACACGTGGTGATGAATTATGTTCATTCACGTTATGAATCTAGGCAAGGAAAATTAATTGTAGTTCCTTATATTAATTTAATAACAACACTAGCTTTATAATAATAATAATAGGCCAAATGATTTAATATATTAATAAAACAAGCTAATTATCGTTTTGATATCGTCAAAAGCATCTGCCATCGGCGATTCTCAGACAATCGTTGATACACGATACTATCGTCTATCGGCACAACCCTAATTGTAACGCAGTTTCTGCCTTCTCTGCTTTCACTAATGCAGACACGATCATATGCATACAACAAGAGCTTCGTTGTGCAGTGTAACGTGCGTCATTGAATTCATAACGAATTTGGCAAGTGTCCAGATAAACTCGTGCTGGGATTGTTCTTTGATCGATTTCTTTCTGTATGTAATTCACAATTTAAAAAAGATTTTTTTTTTTTTCATCCTACTAAAAGAAACAACGTGAAGTTGATATTTAATCACTGGCCTAACTTACTAATGCCTAAACAGTATAGAACGATTTTAAAGTGAAAGATTACCTGTCTGAACTTGAACAACAACACATCAGCTCGATCCAAGGCCAGCTCTTGGCAAGTTGAGGAAACAGTCATCGGTGAAATGTTTGAAAATTTCCAGAGAAAATAAAATTAATCCATTGTTTCTTCAGAGGCTCGGACGAAGGAACTAAAATATACTTTTGTATTCATGTGTACATCCGAACACTGATCGACTGCCATGCTTCGGCTGCGCAGCTCCCTCTTGTCTGTCACTGAACATGGGCTGGCATATGCCTATGGATGCGGATCCACGCGATTTGCCTGTCTGACATGGATTTTCTTGATTTTTGGGTTTCTACTTTACAGTCTATGGTTTCTACCAATTGGTGTGCAATACAATTTTTTTTAATTCTGTCTGAACAGAATAAGAGTCTGCACAGGATGTTTATTTTGAAATTGACAGTGTTTTTTTACTTTTATTTTGTATTTACCAAGCGGCAACATTTTAATCCGAAAATAAAGCCTACCCGGAAGTGCACATCGAAAATCCGTTAGAGGCCAGTCCCAAAAGGGAGCAAATATCCATAGACCTCATGTTATAATGTCCGTTTTCACAACATAAATTCATATGTATACAGTTTGGTCCCATGGACTTTTATTGTAATCTTCAATATGATCGCGTGCCTGACAACTGTGAGGGGTGAATTTTTTTCTAACTCGTTAGTTTAGATTGTATTTTGATATAAAATGTATGACAAATAAGGGCATTTAACTTTGATTGACTGCTGATAACTGGCTGCACCGAGTGGAATTTTGATCGTACCCGGTGGCCGTATCTAGTATAGGTCATAAACCCCGCCTCCCCATATTATGCAATGTCACGTGAGACCAACTAAACAATTAAATTACACTTCAAATATCTTTTTTCAAAGATGATTTCTGTCATTTACTGTAGTTTTTATCATGCTGATGTAATTTCAAGTGTTTGTGTTTAATATAAGTTTGTTCTTTAGCTAGTTATTTGATGCGGTGGTGTGGCGTCATGATTGACAGGTTCTCTGAGCAAAGTCACTGAAGCACCAGACTTTTTTCTGGATCTTTGGAGGACTGAGGAGATTGGAGCTTTAAATTTAATAGATAATTTTTTTTTAAAGTACCGGAGCGTGTGCTTGCTATTGATTCTGTGAGAATAAGGATGGGGCCTTGTATTTCACGGCTTTAGCTCCTGCTCACGACTGCGCATGTCTGGTCCCCGAAATCACTTCTCTGTAGACTCGCGTTCCAAGATGTCAGCACCCTATCGAGACACTGGCGGCTTCACTTCTGACCAATGAAAGAGAGCGAAGGGGTGTCATCCATCTTTTTTTACAGCCTATGGTGTAAACACAAGCATTGACTAGAGTGGGCGCGATCAGCTCCGGTAGCCGTGTCACAGCCGCTACGCGGACGTAAGGTTAAACGGCTGTAATTCACAAGGTTACCTACATGTGCGTTCCGTGTGCACGTGTGATGCTGCTCGATGTTAATCATGCGGCCGCCCGCATGCATTTGACCGTCAAAAAAGGGCATATAGCAGCGAAACAAGTGCATTCTGGGAGTTGTATTTGTTGTATTTCATCATATAAGCCAAAAATACTTTTTCTGGCTTTTCTCAGTCTAGAAATCTCCAAATTCAAAAATAATTTCACATTACTTCTACATAAATTACCCATCTTCAATACACATTCATTTTTCCAGAGGTGGAGTGTCCCTTTAATATATAATATATATAATGTAGTACTAATAATCAGCTTATTGTCTCAAATGTAACCTGCACATTTCTCCCCACATTGCAAAACCCTAATACAGTGAGGGAGAAGAACCACATGAAACTATGCAACTATAATTTTTTTTCCTAACAGGGTAGTAAAATCACAATGATCGCAAAGGATCGCAAAAATGACATGATTGTAACAGCGTGTGCACGCCTCCGCATCCCATAGACACCATTTAGAACACACAATAGGCTTTTTTTCTGATTTTGAAAACTCTTCGCGATCGACTTAAAATGATCAAGATCGACTGTCGAACCGTGATCGACGGGTTGGTTATTCCTGTAACATACTGTTTTATGGTCAATAACAAGGGTACTAATCAGTAGGGCTGAAACAATTCAGTCAACAACATCGACTAAGAAATTCGTCGACAAATATCCTTGTTGTCAAGTAGTCGTTTGATCTCACGCGACTAATGTAAGGGCGTATAATATTACGATTTGACCACTATGGTGCTGTAGCGCTAGAATGTAATGCAGCCCTTTACAAATGCTATTGCAGATTACGCGGGGGACGCCACTTTTTATACAATGTAAATTCGTCCCCGCTCTTTTAAGTTTTCGCATGTGAATACCCTACATCGGGATTTAAAATCCAAAGAGTCAAGGATAGTTTATCTATATACATGACTTTCACGTTTCCATGGTAATCTAAGGGCTGGGGTAAACGATTATTAATTAAACGATTAGTCTTGGCGATTATTTTATCGATTAGTCGACTAATCTAATGACTAATTGGACGGTTATTTTAACGATTATTTTTCTGTTGCTCCATTAATAAAAACCATAATGTATCTCAAATAAATATTTATTAAACACTTCATACAATAACAGTAAAATTTCATTAAACAACAGCACTATTTCATTAAACAACAGCACTATTAATTAATTACTCTCAAGATCCTTTTGCTCAGTTCAGCTGCCTTCTGTGGAGTTCATTGTGTCTCTTTCCCAAAATAGGATGGCAAGGTACTTTGCTTTGTCCTAGAAAACACAAAAGCAATGCATATTAAAACACGAGCTTAAGACAGTGGGGCATTTTAATTCTAGTCTTAAGCTCATTGCATTGCAATGCTATGCTAAGTTTATTTGAATCCTAGCGTGGCTACATTTAAAATTAATGTTATGTCCAGCAAAGCATTTTTATCATCATGGTTAGGCTAGCCAGCTGATAACGTAGCAGCTGTGTCTCTGTCTGCAGTAACATGGAAATTGCAGGGGTGCACATTAAACCCACAACAATTTTGATCTGGTTCTTACAAAGTACTATATCTACACTGTAAAATGGTATGTACTCAAATGAGCCATATCACACTTGGATATGGTGCTCATTTTCACATGTTTTCGGTGCTCATAAAAACATCTTTTCATTCATGAGCAGCTCATGATACTATAGGCTGGCTGAACGTTAGTCAATGATATGTATGTAACTCGTAAACCACCACAGCATGAGTTAAGGCTAATGTTAACTAACGTTTAGTCGTGACTCGTGAGTTTAGCTAACGTTCGAACAGATAACGTTAAAAAAGCTAGTGCAATCAGCTTGCTACCGTTAACTTAGATCTAGCAGCTGTGCACTTTTGGTGGTGCTGGACCAACCAAGGCATCTTAGCTCTGTTCAGTTTGTTCATGCTAGGTTAGTAGCTAACGTTCATGTTAGCTACTATGGTATAGCGGTGTTCTGCAGCCGTAAACTGTACATCCGAGAACGGTGCAAAAACAAAACAAACTTTGCGTCGACGCAAAAATATGACGTCGACGAAATTTTGACGTCAACGTCATCTGCGCGTCGCTGACAGGCCTAGTAATCAGTCACTCTGTGCATTTGCCTACGAAACGGCCACACCCGAGTCCAAAATGGCAAAAAACTCTTCACTCCTTTTTCACGAAAAAGTCAAGCACTGTAAGTTGTCATGTAGTATCCTGAATTGTGTTGCACAATGATAAATATCTCCACCTTTCTCTCTGTTGAAGAATTAACAGGTTTTGTTGTAAATTCACTACCCAAACAAACATGCAATCTTTTTTTAACTCGTAATGCATTTTATTTTCACAGAAATGTTGTTAAAGCCTTTCAAATTAGAATAAACAAGGTGAATGTTAATGCTGAATTTGTATTTTCATGCATTGACAGCCACAATCTGCTTGAATCAGGCAGTGTTGTAACGTGTATGATGTTTATCATAATTTGGTAACACTTTAGCCTAGAAAAAAAAGTTTGTAACCCCTTAGAGGTACCGAGATCCACCTACAAAAAACTCTGGGTAGACTATATGATGGTCTACGAAAAATACACATTTTATTATCTTATTAAAATACATGATCAGGATTTTACCACCTCCACCTCATTTTAAGCCAGGAAACAACCCTGCATGTGCAATATAAAGTCCTGGACAACTTTCTTTCTTTCTGTTTTTATTGCTTTAAAAATAAATAGCATATTAAGCCAAAGTTTAAATGTTACATCATTCAATGTAAATTGTGATAATCGTAATTAATAATCACAATTAAAATTTCAAGTCGATTATCGACAATTATGATTTTTGTCATAATCGTGCAGCCTGATCTGAAAGTGAGTAACTTTAGTAATTTGTGGATCAGCACTGACGCAAAGACGTTAACTGTTTCGAACAATTCAGTTCGATTCTAGTGTACTGGTTTGATCGGTTCGCTGAAAAGAACCAGTTCAAGAGAACGATTCATTCACGAACCGGTCATGTCTATGATCAATACAGTCTGCAGAGAGATGGAGTTACACGTTGTTACACGTCTATGGTCCAATGACGCTACGATGAGCATTTACTACTTTTAAAAAATGCGGTCAGGAAGCGGGTCGGGTACTTTTTTTGCGGTCCGAGTTGCGGGCGGGTTAGTTGAAAACGTCTGGTCGGGTGCGGGTTGTTTATACATTGACCTGCGCATCACTGGCGGTTCTAGCGTTGTCAAATGCAGAATTTACTTGCACAACAGCCGTGAACATCGACATACATCAGAGTCAGTAACGCTTGTAATTCCTCATACATGTTACAGTCACCAATGTAACTGGTAGTCCAGGCTGTTGAATGTCTTCTACCGGCATGAAATGCATGAGATTGAAAATTATTCAGCAACACTTTTTTTAAAGTTTAAATGTACTGATGAGTTGTATTGAATATCAATGTGTTGTGGGATGATGTGTTTTGTTTACTATATTTTGCTATCAAAATAGTTTACCAAATTAAATACATTTATAATTTTTTTATAGTGATTTCTAATTCTAAGTATTTTGTCGATTTTTCGAGGATAACTACATATATAAATAAATATATTGTGAAATATAACGTTACCGCTGAAATAAAATTAGTTATACCGTGAAACAAAATTTTGGTCTATACCGCCTACCCCAACTCTGCGACATCCTTTTTAAAGTCCTCGTTTTGCCCCGTCTTCACTAAAACGCCCTTCGGAGATTTAATGCACAAAACAGGGAGCATTTCTGAGCTTCTCCGTTTTAGGTCTTTGTTTTGCCGTTTTAGTCTGGACGGGAGGTGCAAGCGTATGCAAAAGATAAAATAAAGTGTAGTAGTGTGGATGGGGCCTAAGCAGTCAAGTGGAAAGAGGTTTCTTTTTTTTGTTTTTTTTTTAAACCGTGCAGTTTGGCCAGATTTGCTAAATAAGGCACATTAGCATGAGACCGCAGTCCCATAAAAGCACTGATTGAGAGTGAAAGTCAGCTTACTTCCATAATGACCAACTTAAGCAGAGCAAATAAAAACATGACTTGGTAAACGATATGTTCAGATAACATAAATGGAGAAAATTCTCAATCTGTCAGCATATGCCCTGTGTTCTCACTGGTGCCTCCATCGGACCAGTTAACGGACTAAACATGACTAATTTGTTAAATTCATTATTTAGTGCACTTTAAGACTTAACTGTGAAATAATTCTTTAATCACAATAGTCTTTGAGTCTAGAGCGTGACCTGACTAGTGACCGGCTTTCAAACTTAGAAGCTGGTTAATTTAATGGCTCGAACAATTGGGCCGTTTCAAACTGCAAACTGTCCTTGGCCGAAGCCTTAAACCGTGGATAATCTCGAGTGATTGTAAGTGTGATGATCATCTGCTAAATGAGCAACAACGACCACAATTCACTCCTTCAGTCAGTGAAGCTCCCACAGCCGTTCATGAGAGTTTAAATGCTGGGAATATTCCCATCTTCCCACAGAAGAAGAAGCAAGCAGGAGGAATTACTCCAGGAGAAACTACAGACATACTATTGTAAAGATGGAGATTAAGGAAGAACCCTGCGGAATAAAAGATGAAGATACAGAGGAACAAATAGGTTGGTGTTTTCCTTCATTCTCTTTAAAGCCCAGAACATTTTTGATTGTTTAATTGTCATTATTTACACCAATAGACAGCAGTTTTAAAGACTGATGTCACTTAAGACTTAATGAATGGGGACATGCTTTTACACATCCTGGTCACGTTCATGAGAGTTTAAATGCTGGGGAATATTCCCATCTTCCCACAGGAGAAGAAGCTACAAACTACGGACATACTATTGTAAAGATGGAGATTAAGGAAGAACCCTGCAGAATAAAAGATGAAGATACAGAGGAACAAATAGGTTGGTGTTTTCCTTCATTCTCTTTAATGACTGATGAGGAACATAAAAGAACAATTCACACAGACAGACGCAAATCCATGACATGAGTCACCAGATTACGGACATCATCGAGTACCAAAAAACTGGTAGTCTGTAGTACTGACACCACTATATGCAGGGCTCCAGACTGCGACCAAATGGTTGCATTTTGCGACAAAAATTTGAGAGTGTGCAACTGAATTTTACATCCAGTCGCACATGTGCGACCAGAAATATTTGTCACACGTTAAACGCATGGTTAAGCATGGAACAAGGGGCGCGTCAATGAATCCGTGACAAGAATTGTCGTAACCGTCTGTGGGAAGATGGAGACAAATATCACAACCTGCTATGTGTGTCTGAGCAATAAGCGATCATCGACTCGTTAGTCGTTACCTAGCAGCGAATGCAAACAAAATGAAACTCCTGTTACCTGGAGATCCATTGAATTCGCCTCAGAATTAATAACGTCATCGCTACGAGATCCAGTGAGAAACACTTCGACTTCGGCGCAGAGTTCTGTTATTAACCATAGATACCACACAGCGCTGACGTGGAAACCAGGAGAAACACTTATAGAATGCTTTCAATCCACAAATCAGCAACATTCACCATGGATTTAGGCTAATGAAGTAACTTAACTCGAACCATAAATATAATAATGTGACAGAAATAGACAAATGCTTACAAGTAGCCTACACATCTTTTCCCAGCACTTCAAAACTATAATATCATAGATAAATGTTTTATTGTGTTTATTTATTTATGTGATGACCAACACATTTTTTGTTCATCCAGGGCTCCAGACTAACTTTTCCACTGGTTGCACTGGTGCTACCAACTTTCTCAGTTGGTCGCACCAGCATATGATTTGGTCGCACCTTTTTTTTTTTTGCTACATGCCATGGGATTAATCAATGCATGCTGATGAATAGTGGTTTTAATGGACCAAAGCTAGCAAAGGCTTTCTGGGTTGCAGCATAAACACAACTGTAATATATTAATAATCATTGCAAAATAAGCGTTAAGCGTTTTATAGTTGAATTCTACACAATCTATTTACATTTGAATCATATTCTATCTATGAATTCTATACAATCTATTTACATTTGAATCATATTCTATCTATCCATCTATCTGTTGTCTGTCTATTATCATCTTTCTATCAGCATCATCTTTCTATCTTTTTAAATCATTAAACAACTCGCACATTCTCAAAAAATGGCCGCAATATGCGACCAATTTGGTCGCAGTCTGGAACCCTGTCATCCTTTAAATATTGTGCTAAAACGAAAAATTAAGATGTTGGTAAACAGTAGGATGTTTATTGGCTATTTATTTTACTCAATATACATGTTTTCGCTACTTTAAAATAAAAATAAAAATTAAGACATTAAAAATGATAATACCTAAAGTTAATTTAATCTACACCCTAAATTAAGCTTTTTTGTAGAACTCTGTGTGAGTTCTCATTTGAGGTGGTGTTGCCCTCAGATTTGAGTCTGGAGCCCTGTGAAGTTAAAATAAAACAGCATATCATAATGTTAAGTCTATTTATTATTAAAGAATTTGTCAGTATTACAGTTATTTTGGGGGAAATTTGAATAATTGCATTGCAAACTGATTTAAGGTGTGCCCCTAAATTTTCTGTTTGTGCTCCTAAAATTTTCAGTCAGGGGCAACAGCGCTCCTAGTAAAAAAAGTTAGTCTGGAGCCCTGATATGGTAAAAAAGAAAAATATACTTAAGTTACTTAAACATTAACAACAATACTTAAACATTAACTGCTGTATATGTTTTTATACATATTTTTTAAGTAAATGACCATAAACTCAAAATGTTTGCTCCCTCACTTTTTTATTTGTTGCAATAATCAGCAATAAAACAACGATTAAACACATTGGAAGCAGTAGCATAAATAAAAACTGTATATTAAAGATAAATAAGCAATGCTGCTTATTTCAAATATTAAATTAATCTGCATAATCATAACTGTATCATTGAAATATGAATCCTTATTTAAGCTATTTTTGATTGATTGTTTCATGCGAGTTTAAATGCTGAGGAATATTCCCATCTTCCCACAGGAAGAAGCAGCTACAAACGACGAACATACTATTGTAAAGATAGAGATTAAGGAAGAACCCTGCAGAATAAAAGATGAAGATACAGAAGAACAAATAGGTTGGTGTTTTCCTTCATTCTCTTTAATGACTGATGAGGAACATTACGATGAAAACTCACTTACAAAATCTAGACACTAGACTCAGTTGTGAAGTTGTTTTTTCTTTTTAAATAAGCTCACTTATTTCTGTTTGTTCAATTTTGGCTTTGATTTCAGACTCGATGGAAGTAAAAGCAGACAAACGCCAACAGTTTCAAAAACCTCAACAAGAAAAAATGGAAATGCTGCCATTTCACCGACCGAAGAGAACCGCAAACAAAAACTAGCTGAAGAGAAGCACAAACACAGACTAGCTGAAAAGTGCAAAAAAAAACTAGCTGAAGAAAAGCGCAAACACAAACTAGCTGAAGAGAATCGCAAAAAAAAACTAGCTGAAGAAAAGCGCAAACAGAAACTAGCTGAAGAGAACAGCAAACAGAAACTAGCTGAAAAGCGCAAACAAAAACTAGCCAGAGCGAACCGCAAACACAAACTAGCTGAAGAGAAGCGCAAAAAAAAACTAGCTGAAGAGAAGCGCAAACAAAAACGCGCTGAAGAGAAGCGCAAAAAAAAACTAGCTGAAGAGAACAACAAACACAAACTAGCTGAAGCGAACCGCAAACACAAACTAGCTGAAAAAGCTGTATTCAAAGGACCTTTTCCTTGCTCTCAGTGTGGAAAGAAGTTCATGCTTATAGGAAACTTAAATGATCACATGAGGATTCACACTGGAGAAAATCTGTTCTCGTGCTCTCAGTGTGGAAGGAGTTTCACTCTGATAGGACACTTAAACGTGCACATGAGATCTCACACAGGAGGAGGTTCGTTCACCTGCTCTGAGTGTGGGAAGAGTTTCATGAAGGAAATAAGCTTACGTTTGCACATGAAATCTCACACTGGAGAAGAAATGTTCACATGCACTCAGTGTGGAAAGAGTTTCCCATCCAAAAAAGGGCTCAAATCTCATTCACTCATTCATGCCGAAGTGAAGCCGTTCAGCTGTGATCAGTGCGATAAAACATTTTTTGTTAAATCAGGCTTAAAATCACACCTTAAAGTTCATTCTGGTGTGAAGCCTTACCTTTGTTCTGTATGTGGGAAGAGTTTTTCACAACTGCCTTCTTTTCGATCACATATGAATTTTCATAATGGTGTGAAACCTTATTTGTGCTCTTACTGTGGAAAGACCTTCACTTTGTCCAGCGACTTGAAAAAACACCAGAGGATTCACACTGGAGAGAAACCGTACAAGTGTTCATACTGTGAAAAGTGTTTCACTCAGATAGGAGCCGTGAAATCTCATGAGAGAACTCATACTGGAGAGAAATTCGAAGCGAAAAATTCATAAGAAAAAGCGTTGCCTGAAGTTGTCCAGTAAAAAAAGAACTTTTTCAGATCCGTCGCTTTCAACCAAGTAGTTTGATATTCTGATAAAGCAAAATATGGGATTCTTGCAGCAACAGCATCTGATGGAGATATATGTGTCTTCAATTCAGGGAGAATTGTTTAAAATTGTAAATTGTGAGGAGGTCAAAATGACTAAATTCAGTAGGAATGCTTTAGTTTCTGTTGGGGAGTAAATGTAGTAAAACTAACTGAATGATCATCAGCCTGTTAAATCTCCACCCACATGCTGAACGAGTTTAGTTGTTTTAGTCTTTTAGTTTATTGATTTAATGAACAAAATTCTTCAGGCAACTAATCAGAGATGTGATTGTAGCTATGCATTGCAATGAATTAGCTCTGCTTTAATAAATCACTGTTTTTTAAACAAAGTGCAATTTTCTTTCACAAAAAAAAACACAAATTCTGTTGTCTGTGGAAGTGTATTGAAAAAATACATACTTGTACCATGTTAAACGTTACATTTGTGTTGTTACCTAGCATAAGGCACTTCACTAACTATTGTCACATTCAGCAATGTCAACATAGGTGAATGTATAATATGATAATGAAAACGGTTAGTAAACTAGACTGAACAATTTCAGTGTAAAAGTAAGATTCGTAAGTTGTAACATTACTGTACTGAGTGTGTCTGGAAATGTGTATTATTAACAATATGATTGTACCTGGGATGAGTGACATTAGACAGTAGATCTCATACATAAAATAAAAGTTACATCCTAAAGCACCTACTTTTTGTTATCCTGGAACAGTCTTTTGTATTCATTTCATGTCTCATATATGTTGTAGTTTACCTTGCTATTTCATTACAGTTTACCATTATTTCAGCATATCTGAAAACTTGTAATTTATCACAATAAAACAGCGGAGGTCTCTCCATAATTCAAACGCTCTGCCGATGTTGATCCGTGTTTTCGTCCGAGTCGAATTCGATTCACGTTTGGCCTGACGAACTTCAGCAGATACATTTTTGTTTTGTGTTTTATATTTATGTGGAGTGTGTGTTGGAGTGTGTGTTGTGCTGGAGGCAGGAGTGTTTTGGTGTTATAAGACTCAGTGCCGTCGCATAGACTGTATATAAAGGAGAGAGGCTCGGGAGTGCGCATGCACGTCACATCCGAATGTATTTCGCAGAAAATTCGACCCGGAGACTTCACATAGAAATAGGAATACTGGCCTTCAGAGGTAATAGCAAAACCTCACAAGTGGATCATTGTAATGTGTGATCACAACCCCTTCACACAAAGGCAATAAAAAAGGATTCATTTTAGAAGAAAAGTTACATATAGCACCTTTAAGAGAGATGCCACTAGAAATTAGAAGGAAAATATTAATGATGAATTTCTGGGCTAATCTCAAAGGACAAATATGTTTTTACAGAAGTGATGGGAACAAAATAAAAGTTGTAGAATAAGAAAAAAAAATGAAAGTAAATACTATCATGATGAGTTGGGTTATGTAATACTTCAAGTAGATCTGAATTTGTTGGGGGCCAAAAAAAGCTGACTGGCACATTAGCATGAGACCGCAGTCCCATAAAAGCACTGATTGAGAGTGTGTAAGTCTGGCAGGAGACACACAAGCTTTACTTCCATAATGACCAACTTAAGCAGAGCAAATAAAAATAAACACATGACTTTGGAAACAATATGTTCAGATAACATAAGTGGAGAAAATTCTCAATCTGTCAGCATATGCTCTGTGTTCTCACTGGTGCCTCCATCGGACCGGTTAACGGACTAAAAATGACTATTTTGTTGAATTCATTATTTAGTGCTTTTTAAGACTGAACTGTGAAATATTTCTTAAATCACAATAGTCATTGAGTCTAGAGCATGACCTGACTAGTGACCGGCTTTCAAAATTAGAAGCTGATTAATTTAATGGCTCGAACAATTGGGCCGTTTCAAACTGCAAACTGATCCTTGGCCGACGCGTTAAACCGTGGATAATCTCGAGTGATTGTAAGTGTGATGATCATCTGCTAAATGAGCAACAACGACCACAATTCACTCCTTCAGTCAGTGAAGCTCCCACAGCCGTTCATGAGAGTTTAAATGCTGGGGAATATTCCCATCTTCCCACAGGAGAAGAAGAAGCAAGCAGGAGGAATTACTCCAGGAGAAACTACAGACATACTATTGTAAAGATGGAGATTAAGGAAGAACCCTGCAGAATAAAAGATGAAGATACAGAGGAACAAATAGGTTGGTGTTTTCCTTCATTCCCTTTAATGACTGATGAGGAACATAAAGAACAATTCACACAGACAGACGCAAATTCATGACATGAGTCACCAGATTACGGACATCACGATACCAAAAACTGGTAGTCTGTAGTACTGATACCACTATATGGTAAAAAATAAAAAAGTTAAACATTAACTACTTTATATGTTCTTATACATTTTTTTTATAATTTTTTTTTAATGACAATAAACTCACTCAACAATGTTTGCTCACTCACTTTTTTATTTGGTCATTTGTTGCAATAATCAGCAATAAAACAACGATTAAACATTGGAAGCAGTAGCATAAATAAAAACTATAGATTAAAGATAATTAAGCAATGCTGTTTATTTTCTTCAGGTATAGTCTCACAGTATTATTCAAGTAAAAATACCACATAAATTGAATTATCAAATATTAAATTACTCTGCATAAGCATAACTGTATCATTGAAATATTAATCCTTATTTAAGCTATTTTTTATTCTTTGATTATCATTATTAACAAAGACAGCCAATAGACAGCCGTTTTAAAGGCTGATGTCACTTAAGACTTAATGAATAGGGACATGCTTTTACACATCCTGGTCCACGTTCATGAGCGTTTAAATGTTGAGGAATATTCCAATCTTCCCACAGGAGAAGCAGCTACAAACTACAGACATACTATTGTAAAGATGGAGATTAAGGAAGAACCCTGCAGAATAAAAGATGAAGATACAGAGGAACAAATAGGTTGGTGTTTTCCTTTATTCTCTTAAATGACTGATGAGGAACATTCAGATGAAAACTCACTTACAAAATCTAGACACTAGACTCAGTTGTGAACTTGTTTATATATATATATATATATATATATATATATATATATATATAATATAAGCTCACTTATTTCTGTTTGTTCATTTTTGACTTGGATTTCAGACTCGATGGAAGTAAAAGCAGACAAACGCCAACAGTTTCAAAAACCTCAACAACTAAAAAATGGAAATGCTGCCATTTCACCGACCGAAGAGAACCGCAAACAAAAACTAGCTGAAGAGAAGCACAAACACAGACTAGCTGAAAAGTGCAAAAAAAAACTAGCTGAAGAAAAGCGCAAACACAAACTAGCTGAAGAGAAGCGCAAAAAAAACTAGCTGAAGAAAGCGCAAACAAAAACTAGCCAGAGCGAACCGCAAACACAAACTAGCTGAAGAGAAGTGCAAAAAAAAACTAGCCGAAGCGAACCGCAAACACAGAAATAGTTGAAAAAGCTGTATTCAAAGAACCTCTTCCTCGCTCTCAGTGTGGAAAGAAGTTCATGCGTAAAAGAAACTTAAATGAACACATGAGGATTCACACTGGAGAAAATCTGTTCTCGTGCTCTCAGTGTGGAAAGAGTTTCACTCTGATAGGACACTTAAACGTGCACATGAGATCTCACACTGAAGGAGGATCGTTCCCTGCTCTGAGTGTGGAAAGAGTTTCACAAAGGAAATAAGCTTACGTTTGCACATGAGATCTCACACTGAAGGAGGATCGTTCCCCTGCTCTGAGTGTGGGAAGAGTTTCACAAAGGAAATAAACTTACGTTTGCACATGAGATCTCACACTGAAGGAGGATCGTTCCCCTGCTCTGAGTGTGGGAAGAGTTTCATAAAGGAAATAAGCTTACGTTTGCACATGAGATCTCACACTGAAGGAGGATCGTTCCCTGCTCTGAGTGTGGGAAGAGTTTCAAAGGAAATAAACTTAACGTTTGCACATGAGATCTCACACTGAAGGAGGATCGTTTCCCTGCTCTGAGTGTGGGAAGAGTTTCATAAAGGAAATACACTTACGTTTGCACATGAAATCTCACACTGGAGAAGAAATGTTCACATGCACTCAGTGTGGAAAGAGTTTCCCATCCAAAAAAAGGCTCAAATCTCATTCACTCATTCACGCCGAAGTGAAGCCGTTCAGCTGTGATCAGTGCGATGAAACATTTGTTAGTAAATCAGGCTTAAAATCACACCTTAATGTTCATTCTGGTGTGAAGCCTTACCTTTGTTCTGTATGTGGGAAGAGTTTTTCACAACTGCCTTCTTTTCGATCACATATGAATTTTCATAATGGTGTGAAACGTTATTTGTGCTCTTACTGTGGAAAGACCTTCACTTTGTCCAACGACTTGAAAAAACACCAGAGGATTCACACTGGAGAGAAACCGTACAAGTGTTCATACTGTGAAAAGTGTTTCACTCAGATAGGAGCCGTGAAATCTCATGAGAGAACTCATACTGGAGAGAAATCGAAGCGAAAAATTCATAAGAAAAAGCGTTGCCTGAAGTTGTCCAGTAAAAAAGAACTTGTTCAGATCAGTCACTTTCAACCAAATAGTTTGATATTCTGATAAAGCAAAATATGGGATTCTTGCAGCAACAGCATCTGATGGAGATATATGTGTCTTCAGTTCAGGGAGATTTGTTTAAAATTGTAAATTGTGAGGAGGTCAAAATGACTAAATTCAGTAGGAATGCTTTAGTTTCTGTTGGGGAGTAAATGTAGTAAAACTAACTGAATGATCATCAGCCTGTTAAATCTCCACCCACATGCTGAACGAGTTTAGTTGTTTTAGTCTTTTAGTTTATTGATTTAATGAACAAATCTCTTCAGGCAACTTATCAGAATTTTGATTGTAGCTATGCATTGTAATGAATTAGCTCTGCTTTAATAAATCACTTTTTTTACACAAAAAATTGCAATTTTTTTCACATAAAAAACAATTTCTGTTCTGTCTGTGGAAGTGCATTGAAGAATATGTTTTAAAGGGTATTCCGACTAGTGAGGCATATTGGCCTTATAAGATTAACATTGGGCGTCAGATATAAAAATGTGATTAAAAAACACTCCAAATGTTTTTGATTTTATGAAAAAAGTAAAATCCATTCACTCGTAAGCCGCCATAGTTATTTACGTCTCAATGCATTCTGGGTAGTGACGTGTAAAGGTTGTAGTCGGTTGAGCCCATGGTTGAGCCTAGCCGCTGTAAGCTGCTTCGTTGTTGTTTTTCCAACGTACCAGCTAGCTAGATAAGTTTTGACAGTAGTGAGATGCACGGTCTGCCTTTCATCCATCTCAGTTTGAAACCCGAGCGCACAGCAGGCTTAAAACAAGAGAATCACGCGGTGTCTGCGGCAAATGCTTGCCAGTGCCAAATGAGAATGACCGCGTTTGCTGTAAAGAGATCAGTAGCCTATTCAGTAACGTTATAGTCTTAGATTTAAGATTTGAATATGTAGTGCACGGCAATTCGGTGCAATGGTAATTATTAGTAACTATTAGAAAATGTACACAAGGTAGATGAGCAGAATAGTGTTGACTTTGTAAGGGGGTTTTGCACCTGGGTTCGGACAAAAAGCGCTGCGCTGCTTCCATGACAACTCGAGGTATTACCAGACGCACACTTTGTCGGTTTATGGCCAGCAATATTGTTATGTTTAAGGAAGGACATAATGGAATTGAGATCATGTCTGTACTATGTTATGATTGTACTGTACAATTGAATACAATAGTTGCTTATTAGTCTGCAGTCTGAATTCACTTTGCCTCAGAGCGTCCGTTAACTGAGGCCATGTTTACACAAAGCCGGGTATTTAGCAAAGCGAATATTTTCCCCCTCTCCGCTTTCAAAAATAACATCGTTTACACACCCGCATAAATACGCCGTCCAGTGCCATCATAACTATGTCAAACCTAAGGCGGCAGTGTAGGGGTTAAGGATAAAGCCATGCAAGCCAATCAGAATCCTGGAATTCGACAAGAGAGAACCTAAAACGCTGTTTCTCCCGGTTCACACGACAACAAATATCCGGAGTTTTCAAAAATCTCCACTTTGGCCGGAGTTTTTAGAAATAATCGTTTTCAGTGATAAAAATGGCGTTTTCGTGTAAATGAGAGGGCAAAACGCAGAGAAATATCTGTTTTCCCATCGTGTAAACGGGGCCTGAAATGAATTGAGAATGTCATCACCTGAAAATCCAGTAACATCAGCCATTTTCATTCAACCAGCTGATTTATGTAAAACTAAATGTATATTCCTGCTAAGGCTGTCAACTTTAGTCGTTTAGTCGAATAATCAGTCTTGGTTGACTTACATTCTTATTGTTGCATTTTTTTTTCTATAGAAAGAAATTTTCAATGATTTACTCCTTGATATTTTTATTCCTTTATAAGCAGTTATATATTACTGTATTCTAAATATAATTAGCCTATGTTTTATACCCAACTTTAAATGCTTTAATTTAGGGTATTTTAACAGCGCCACAGTTTAGCGCACACAGAACAATCGGTTCGCACCTGTGGCTGGCTGCGCTGCTGCTGCGCTCTCAGTAGTTCTCTTACGAGAGGCTCTCTCATACTGCGTAAGCTAGCTTACGCTACGGGAAAGATTCATCTTTGCTGAGAAATTGAAGCCAAAAAATTATCCATAATTTTTGTAATCATTGTCAACGCAGTCTCTCTGCTGCAGACCATGAGCGGGCTATTGGTTCCTTCAGAGAGAATGCACAAGCCTATGAAAGAGCAGCGCGGAGCCCGCGCCCAATGAGGCACTCGCTCATTACGTCAGAGCCCGCCGAAAGGGGCGTGGCCTGAGTGTATAAATATGCTCTCTCGGCGCTGTAACAAGAATTCTTTTCGTCTTCAGCGAGCTACACGCTTCCACTGTCCTGAGAAAAAGCCATCGCCGTCGAGAAGGCCCCTTCTAGCGAGCTCCGGAGACTGAAGAAGCCGGCCGTCTGCCACCTTCAGCCGCCCTGCAAGCTGGCGCCGTCTGACGACGTATCCTGTTTCCACTCTCGCAAAAGAGCTTGAGCGTCTTTTCAAAGATGCCTCAGAATTTCTGCGGCTCATGCCGCTCTCCACTCGAGGAGGCAAACCGCCACCCCATCTGCGCCTTCTGCATCGGACTGGAACACGCCGAGCTCGCCCTCGCCGACGGAGGATGCGACCACTGCGAGGACCTGCCGTTATCGTCCCTGCAGGCACGCCTCCAGGCGGTCAAGACCGCTCCCGTGCCGCCGATTACTTCGCCGCAGAAGAAGAAACGCCGCGCCCAGAGGCCGCCGGAGCCCCTGATGGAGCTATGCGGGCCGCCGCTTGCCGCCTCCCGACCTCTCTCCCTCTCCGCCCCAGCCGGACATACAGTTGCCGCCGAGTGGCCGCTCTGTCGCCTCCGCGGAAGAGAAGGACTCTGTTTCGCTGCACGCTACTGATAGCGAGGACTGGTATTCACTGGAGTCTTCAGGGAAAGAGTCTGCGGGGACCCGTGCTGAGATTGAGGAGGAATCGATGCGTCTCCTCTCTCAGGCCGTCAAGCACCTGGGGCTCGAGTGGTCGCCTCCCCCGAGCAACCACCGAACCACATGGATGGAAAATTCCTGCACCGGCGCCCGCCCCCGCCTGCAACCGGGCCGCACCATTCCTGCCGGAGCTTCACAACGAGCTCACGAAGTCCTGGAATACTCCCCTTTCGGCACGAAACCGCTCAAGATGTGTGGAGCCACTGAAAAGGGTTATACAGCTATGCCGCCCGTTGAGGACCTGATCGTTGCTCACTTTTGCCCGCCCTCTGTTAGATGGCGTTCCTCCCCTACACTTCCTTCGAAAGCGTGCAGGCGGACAGGCCGCCTCAGCGCTGCACTCCATGTCTGTCCTTCAAGTGCTTCAGAGCGACCTCTTGTGCGAGCTGGCAAGGAGCGGTAGAAACCCGCCCATCCTCTCCAACCTGAGAAGCGCGACAGACCTCTCCCTTCGCGCCACCAAAACCGCCGCACAAGCCCTGGGGAGTTGTATGGCCACCCTTTGTGTTGCTGAGGGACACTTATGGCTCACACTCGCCGACATGGCTGACTCAGAACTCGCCGCTTTTCTCAACGCGCCAATCTCTCCGACCGGCCTCTTCGGATCTGCCCTCACGGGCATCGTCTGACCGCTTCTCCGAAGTGCAGAAAGCCTCCCAGGCCATGAACTTGTTCATGCCCCACCGTGCCAGCACGTCTGCAGGCCGTTCTCGCGAGCCTCCTGCTAGAACTCCGCAACAGCGCCCGCCTCAGCAAGCTTGTAAACCCCAGCGTAGACAGGGCGGCCACCCCAGCGTAGACAGGGCGGCCGCCCCCGCTCTGACAGCTGCAACAGACAGCCAGTGGTCGAGTCAGGAAAGTTCCTTGCACATAAACTGTCTGGAAATTCTCGCGGTCGAGAACGCGCTACTACGTTTCCTCCCGCGCATTCTGGGTCACCACGTCCTGATCCGCTCGGACAACATGGCCGTGGTATCCTACATCAGACCGTCAGGGCGGGGTCAGATCCAGGAATCTCTTCCATCTGACCGCGCCGCATCCTAGTGTGGGCCCAGAGTCACCTGCTCTCGCTCAGAGCGACGCACGCACCGGGCCATCTGAACAACGGTCCAGACTTACTGTCCAGGAACCTTGTATCCCCCGGAGAATGGTCCCTGCACACTCAATCAGTCCAAACACTGTGGCGCCTATTCGGCAGAGCAGAGATAGATCTCTTCGCTTCAGAGGAGAACGCTCACTGCCCGATATTCTTCTCGAAGAGCGAGGACGCGTTAGCCCAGGATTGGCCCCGCCGCTCGCTCTATGCTTTTCCCCCAATCTTCCTGCTACCACAGGTCATTCAGAGAATCAGGGACTCACGCCACCCGGTGCTCCTCATAGCCCCGCGATCTGGTATCCCCATCCACAGCCCTGGGCGCTTCATGCATGGGTGACCAACGACTACTCGTCAATTTGCCAGAAGGAGTCCTGAACACAGTCAAACACGCCAGAGCGGCATCTACCAGAAAGCTCTATGCTGCCAAATGGTCTGTGTTCTCAAAGTGGTGCACCGACAGAAACTTCGACCCTCGGACGTGCGAGGTTTCGTCTTTGCTCGTTTTTCTTCAGGAGATGCTGGATAAGAGCAGGGCCCCATCCACTCTGAAGGTTTACGTGGCAGCCGTTGCGGCGTTCGCTAGACCCCGGCGCGCCCAGGCACTGAGCAAAGACGAGCTAATCATCCGCTTCCTCAGGGGAGCCAGAAGGATGAACCCCCCACCCCCTTCGGTGCCGGTCTGGGATCTTTCTATAGTTCTCGAAGCTTTGAAAGCCCCTCCGTTCAAACCATTTTGGTCCGTGGATTTAAAATATCTCTCGCTGAAAACCGTTTTTCTGATTGTGCTCGCCTCAGTAAAACGCGTGGGGGACATTCACGCGCTATCCTCAAGCGCTGCATGTCTTGAGTTTGGACCTAATGACTCAGTGGTCATTCTCAAACCTAGACATGGTTACGTTACGTGGGCATGGTTCTGCGGAATTTCCATTCACGACATTTGTATGGCCGCGGGACTGGCCTCCCCGTCCACTTTTGTCAGATTTTATCATTTGGAAGTCCCCGCCTTACAGGCAAAATTTTCTGGCGGTCTAGTACGTTACAGCTCTCCTACAAGAAGCTGCACTTTTGGGAGTTCTATCACAACCTGTCCACCCCATGTGTTCCCTCTATGTGCTTGTGCATTTCATGATAACGGCCCGCTATGCCGGCCGCCTTAAGGGCTTATGCATTATACTATAACGGCCGCTATGCTGGCCGCCTTATTTCTCCTTCCACCGTAAGATCCCCCGGTATTCCCCCTGGGATGCTTAGGGTGTACTCACACTAGCCAGTTTGAACCGTGCCCGAGTGCGTTTGACCACCAAAGCGCGGTTCGTTTGACTAGTGTGAGTGCTCCGAACCGTGCCCGGGCGTGGCTCGATTAGCCGGCCCTGGCACGCTTGGAAGAGGTGGGCCAGAGCACGGTTCAGTTGGACTCGGGCGCGGTTCGCATGCAGTGTGAGCGCTAACCACGCTGGAGCACGGAACAGGACGCGTGACGTGCAAACCTCCTCATACGAGCAGCACGATTTTGTGAAAATTTTCGCGACACATTTGTTTAACAACAGGCTGTGATATAAGGAAGATCGTTTTAACAGTATGGTGAAAAGAACAATGACAACTAAAGATTAATTCACTGAATAATTCATTATAAAAAATAAGCATTGAAAACCTGTAGTAATTGTCCATCAAGAATGTCATACAGAAAGACATTTCAAATGGTTTTTACACTAATTTGCTGGAAACTATTATTATTTTTTATTAGTATTATATATTGTGGTATTTCAGTGTTGATCCTCTCAGGTATTCTGTTATATATATTTATCTGATACAAATAAAAACTACTAATCAAGGGCATGCATCTCTGTATTCATCAAATGAGTTTTTATATTGATTTTAATATTTTATCTCATTAGTATGAATAGCAAATTGTCCTTAAAAGATAAAAGTGACTCTCATAACATTGTTTTTATAATGCAAAAATTAATGTGAATCGATGGATGTGATCTGTATGGAAGCTTGTTTCCGCCACTGAATAAAAAAAATAAATTAAATAATTGTGACTTTTTATCTCACAATTGCGAGTTTATATATCGCAATTCTGACTTTATTTCTCAGAATTGCGAGATAAAAAGTCAGAATTGCGTGATAAAAAGTCGCAATTGCGAGTTATAAAGTCAGAATTGCGAGATATAAAGTCAGAATTGCGTGTAATAAAGTCACAATTGCGTGATATAAAGTCAGAATTGCGACATATGAAGTCAGAATTGCGTGATATAAAGTCAGAATTGCGAGATATAAAGTCAGAATTGTGTGATATAAAGTCAGAATTGTGTGATATAAAGTCAGAATTGCCAAGATATAAAGTCAGAATTGTGTGATATAAAGTCTCAGAATTTCCCCTCAGAATAATTTAAATCTCACAATTCTGACTTTATATCATGCATTTCTGACTTTATAACACGCAATTGCGACTTTATATCTAGCAATTCTGACTTTATAACTCGCAATTCTGACTTTATATCTCGCAATTCTGACTTTATATCACACAATTCTGACTTTATAACTCGCAATTCTGACTTTATATCTCGCAATTCTGACTTTATATCACGCAATTCTGACTTTATAACTCGCAATTCTGACTTTATAACTCGCAATTCTGACTTTATATCTTGCAATTGCGACTTTATATCACCCAATTCTGACTTTATATCACGCAATTCTGACTTTCCATCTCGCAATTCTGAGAAATAGTGTCAGAATTGCGAGAAGTAAACTCGCAATTGTGAGAAAAAAAGTCAGAATTGTGAGATAAAAAGTCGCAATTACCTTTTATATTTTTCATTCTATGGCGGAAACAAGCTTCCATAGATCTGACATTATGAGATTCTGGCGCATTAAAATTCCAGTATAAATTACTAATTTGTTTCATATTAATTTTCTATCTTGCAAGAGTTTCTTTATGAAGTCATGTTTATAGTTAATATTACAGGTCAGATGTTCCTCTAGATGGTGCCATTTATTAATTGGAAGATGCAGGAAACAATTATTAAGGTAGAAGAATGGGCGTATGATTAGGGATTCAACAGTGATTGGTTGTTCCAGAAGAGAGTCTGAGAGATCACTGGAGAAGATTTTAACATTTTTAGGGTTTTTATTTTTATACGAAACTTGCATGGGATGAACATTTAAACAAAATAGTGCTGAAATGCCAGAATGGGGGGCACGTTTTTCGGTTCGATCGCTCTTGTGTTCGAACACGCTCACGGTACATGGCCACACTGAGATTTACACACACGCATCACACAAAATGCTGGAAACTCATGTAAACTCTCACTGCAACGTTACAATAATAGGCTACTTTCATCAGCTTGACTGATAAAACACATCCACACGAAGCCAGAGCCTCCCCTATCCAATGTTTTTTTTCCCTCATTCTAAAAAAAAAGTCTGTAAACACGGCGGCGTCTCAAAATATCTGCACACGAAACCACTGAAACCGACTGAAAACGATGCAATAGACATCCCAGACCAGTATGTGGCGCTGTAATTCTGCCATAGAGATCCACTAAAAATGCAAGAAGACGACTCAGGGCATGCGCATAAATCCTTGCGCGCTGTAGGCAGTAAAATAAAAGGCTATGAAATAATATTACACACATTAGCTTATTTTCTTTTTTACCAAGAACTTTATTGAACAACCATAAATTTCCCGGTAAAAAATAGGGAGTCACGATATTCGATTAGTTAGCGGACTCAGAAAGCTTGCCACAAAGAACCGGCAAAAGTAGGCTAACGAATATCTCAAATATAGACATTTTAATTGTTTATTAATAAACTAATGTTTTCTGTGTCATTCTTAACTGAAAAGAGGAAGTTGATGATGCTGACTTACCACTTCGCAGTATGGTGAACGCACCTTTGGAGTAGGCTAATGCACTTCATACGAATTAGGCTATAAGAGAGAGTTATCTGTTTCCTTTCGTTTCGAATTGTTGTTTGTTGATGTTGTTTAAATGTAGACATTTAAAGATTTCTATATATTTCTGAGTTTCGGTTCATTTATGAGCGCTCCAGTTCACGAGCAATGCAAGTTATATAGCGCCGGGACGTCCTGAATTATATTTGTTTGCAATAGCCTATATTTGCTTCTTTTATTAAATCCAGGTAACTGGTTGATGAAACATTTATTAAAATTGAAATATAATTTATAAAAAAACGAAATTCACTTCAAAGAAGGGCTTTGTACAAAACAACACTTAATGTGGTTAAAATTAGGTCTCCGATATAGCCTATTGCGCATATGCACGTAGTTCACTTTTCATAATCAACATAGATTCAATAAAAAATTTACATATTTAAACATAAATATTAAACTAAATGCATTTCTTTAATGGATAGAACACATAGGCTACGCTTAACCTACAGAGGAATGTAATGTCGGAGAGGAACATTAGGGGTGCGTTTTTTGAATAGCCAAAATAATCAAATAATTCCCATCGAATCGTTGAATATTATTTTTGCTTTAAATCCCCATCCCTACAAAATACGAAATGTCTATCAGACAACAGACCAGCACCATAGATTCACCATACGAAAGAAATAGGCCTAAAAATAAAAACATTCAGGTAAATAATAAATAAAGGAATACAAGAGGCTCAGAAGTTTCTGCCGCATTATAGCCTATTATATTTATTATTATACAAGCAGTTTGGCAGTTGTTGTTGCCGTTACGTCACGTGACTGACTAGTCGACACATGGGGTGATGACATCATCATTTCACAAAATGTACGGATTTGCCGTACACATGAAAATGCAAGGGTGTTGTTTTCAGATTTATCCACCCTGGGTTTCAAAAAATAGCAGTTTCACTCTCCCAAAATGTCAGATCCGTGTGGACGAAAGGCCAATATGATAAAAAATGTATATGTATACAGCGAAATGTGTCTTCTAGTAGACGGGCCCTAATGCTCCATGAAAACGTTACATTTGTGGTGTTATCTAGCAAAAGGCATTTCACTAACTATTCAAGTATCTTGCGAATTCAGCAATGTCAACATAGGTGAATGTATAATATGATAATGAAAACAGTTAGTGAACTAGACTGAACAATTTCAGTGTAACAGTAAGATTGTAGGTTGTAACATTACTGTACTGAATGTGTCTGGAAATGTGTATTATAAACAATGATAGTGGTGGGATGAGTGACATTAGACAGTAGATCTCGTACATAAAATTAAAGTTGCATCATAAAGCACCTACTTTTTGTTATCCTGGAACAGTGTTTTGTATTCATTTCATGTCTCATATATGTTGTAGTTTACCTTGCTATTTCATTGATTTAAAGTTTAGCATTATTTCACCATATCTGAAAACTTGTAATTTATCACAATAAAAACAGCGGATAATTCAAAAATCTCTCCATAATTCAAATGCTCTGCCGATGTTGATCCGTGTTTTCGTCCGAAGTCGAATCCGATTCACGTTTGGCCTGACGAACTTCAGCAGATACATTTTTGTTTTGTGTTTTATATTTATGTGGAGTGTGTGTTGTGCTGGAATGTGTGTTGTGCTGGAGGCAGGAGTGTTTTGGTGTTATAAGACTCAGTGCCGTCGGATAGACTGTATATAAAGGAGAGAGGCTCGGAAGCGCGCATGCACGTCACATCCGATGTATTTCGCAGAAAATCCGACCCGGAGACTTCACATAGAAATAGGAATACTGGCCTTCAGAGGTAATAGCAAAATCCCACAAGTGGATCATTGTAATGTGTGATCACAACCCCTTCACACAAAGGCAATAAAAAAGGATTCATTTTAGAAGAAAAGTTACATATAGCACCTTTAAGAGAGATGCCACTAGAAATTAGAAGGAAAATATTAATGATGAATTTCTGGGCTAATCTCAAAGGACAAATATGTTTTTACAGAAGTGATGGGAACAAAATAAAAGTTGTAGAATAAGAAAAAAAAATGAAAGTAAATACTATCATGATGAGTTGGGTTATGTAATACTTCAAGTAGATCTGAATTTGTTGGAGGCCAAAAAAAGCTGACTGGCACATTAGCATGAGACCGCAGTCCCATAAAAGCACTGATTGAGAATGTGTAAGTCTGGCAGGAGACACACAGCTTTACTTCCATAATGACCAACTTAAGCAGAGCAAATAAAAATAAACACATGACTTTGGAAACAATATGTTCAGATAACATAAGTGGAGAAAATTCTCAATCTGTCAGCATATGCTCTGTGTTCTCACTGGTGCCTCCATCGGACCGGTTAACGGACTAAAAATGACTATTTTGTTAAATTCATTATTTAGTGCTCTTTAAGACTGAACTGTGAAATATTTCTTAAATCACAATAGTCATTGAGTCTAAAGCATGACCTGACTAGTGACCGGCTTTCAAAATTAGAAGCTGATTAATTTAATGGCTCGAACAATTGGGCCGTTTCAAACTGCAAACTATCCTTGACCGACGCCTGTAAACCGTGGATAATCTCGAGTGATTGTAAGTGTGATGATCATCTGCTAAATGAGCAACAACGACCACAATTCATTCCTTCAGTCAGTGAAGCTCCCACAGCCGTTCATGAGAGTTTAAATGCTGGGGAATATTCCTATCTTCCCACAGAAGAAGAAGAAGCAAGCAGGAGGAATTACTCCAGGAGAAACTACAGACATACTATTGTAAAGATGGAGATTAAGGAAGAACCCTGCAGAATAAAAGATGAAGATACAGAGGAACAAATAGGTTGGTGTTTTCCTTCATTCTCTTTAATGACTGATGAGGAACATAAAAGAACAATTCACACAGACAGACGCAGATCCATGCAGTGAGTCACCAGATTACGGTCCTCACGATACCAAAAACTGGTAGTCTGTAGTACTGATACCACTATATGGTAAAAAAGAACAACATACTTAAGTTGCTTAAACATTTACAACAATACTTAAACATTAAATGCTTTATATGATTTTATACATATATTTTTTTAAAATAAATGACAATAAACTCAACAAAATGTTTGCTCACTCACTAATTTTAATAAAATTAGGTCATTTGTTGCAATAAAACAACGATTAAATATTGGAAGCAGTAGCATAAATAAAAACTATAGATTCAAGATAAATAAGCAATGCTGTTTATTTTCTTCAGGTATATATGTCTCAAAGTAGTATTCAAGTAAAAATACCACATAAATTGACTAATCAAATATTAAATTACTCTGCATAATCATAACTGTATCATTGAAATATTAATTCTTATTTAAGCTATTTTTAATTGTTTGATTATCATTATTAACAGAGACAGCCAATAGACAGCAGTTTTAAAGGCTGATGTTACTTCAGACCTAATGAATGGGGACATGCTTTTACACATCCTGGTCACATTCACGTTCATGAGAGTTTAAATGCTGAGGAATAATCCCATCTTCCCACAGGAGAAGCAGCTACAAACTACGAACATACTATTGTAAAGATGGAGATTAAGGAAGAACCCTGCAGAATAAAAGATGAAGATACAGAGGAAAAAATAGGTTGGTGTTTTCCTTCATTCTCTTTAATGACTGATGAGGAACATTCAGATGAAAACTCACTTACAAAATCTAGACACTAGACTCAGTTGTGAAGTATTTTTTGTATATAAGCTCACTTATTTTGTTTGTTCATTTTTGGCTCTGATTTCAGACTCGATGGAAGTTAAAGCAGACAAGAGCCAACAGTTTCAAAAACCTCAACAACTAAAAAATGGAAATGCTGCCAATTTACAGACTGAAGGGAACCGCAAACAAAAACTAGCTGAAGAGAACAGCAAAGAAAAACTAACTAAAGAGAACAGCAAACAAAAACTAGCTGAAGAGAAGCGCAAACAAAAACTAGCTGAAGAGAAGCGCAAAAAAAAACTAGCTGAAGAGAAGCGAAAACAAAAACTAGCTAAAGAGAACAACAAAAAAAAACTAGCTGAAGAGAAGCGAAAACAAAAACTAGCTGAAGAGAAGCGCAAACAAAAACTAGCTGAAAAGAAACGAAAACAAAAACTATCTAAAGAGAACAGCAAACAAAAACTAGCTGAAGAGAAGCGCAAACAAAAACTAGCTGAAAAGAAGCGAAAACAAAAACTAGCTAAAGAGAAGCGAAAACAAAAACTAGCTGAAGAGATCAGCAAACAAAAACTAGCTGAAGAGATCAGCAAACAAAAACTAGCTGAAGAGAAGCGCAAACAAAAACTAGCTAAAGGCCTCTGCGTACACAAACTAGCTGAAGCGAACCGCAAACACAAACTAGCTGGAAAAGCTGTATTCAAAGGACCTTTTCCTTGCTCTCAGTGTGGAAAGAGTTTCATGCGTGAAGGAAACTTAAATGATCACATGAGGATTCACACTGGAGAAAATCTGTTCTCGTGCTCTCAGTGTGGAAAGAGTTTCTCTCTGATAGGACACTTAAACGTGCACATGAGATCTCACACAGGAGGAGGATCGTTCCCCTGCTCTGAGTGTGGGAAGATTTTCATGAAGGAAGTAAACTTACGTTTGCACATGAAATCTCACACTGGAGAAGAAATGTTCACATGCACTCAGTGTGGAAAGAGTTTCCCATCCAAAAAAGGGCTCAAATCTCATTCACTCATTCATGCCGAAGTGAAGCCGTTCAGCTGTGATCAGTGCGATAAAACATTTTTTGTTAAATCAGGCTTAAAATCACACCTTAAAGTTCATTCTGGTGTGAAGCCTTACCTTTGTTCTGTATGTGGGAAGAGTTTTTCACAACTGCCTTATTTTCGATCGCATATCAATTTTCATAATGGTGTGAAACCTTATTTGTGCTCTTACTGCGGGAAGACCTTCACTTTGTCCAGCGACTTGAAAAAACACCAGAGGATTCACACTGGAGAGAAACCGTACAAGTGTTCATACTGTGAAAAGTGTTTCACTCAGATAGGAGCCGTGAAATCTCATGAGAGAACTCATACTGGAAGAGAAATCGGAAGCGAAAAATTCATAAGAAAAAGCGTTGCCTGAAGTTGTCCAGTAAAAAAAGAACTTTTTCAGATCCGTCGCTTTCAACCAAGTAGTTTGATATTCTGATGAAGCAAAATATGGGATTCTTGCAGCAACAGCATCTGACGGAGATATATGTGTCTTCAGTTCAGGGAAAACTGTTTAAAATTGTAAATTGTGAGGTGGTCAAAATCATCAGCCTGTTAAATCTCCACCCACATGCTGAACAAGTTTAGTTTTTTTAGGCCGTGTGTCCACCAAAGCGTCTTTAGCCAGCTGAAAATGCCAGACGCTCTGCTGAAGACACCGTGCTTTGGGCGCTTGAGAGTGTTTTGGCAGCACAGTGTTTTTTACGTTAGAACGTTTCGTCACTGATTTCGGAGATAATTTGTTTCATACCAAAAATTTATTTTTCATCCATTTTGCTCGTTTAGCTCTGTTGGTTGATGTAGATGTACTGAAAGAATGTTGTGACAGTTGGTCGGTGTGATTTAGTCCCGCCCCTCCTCCACTGTGATTGGACGGCTGGGTAAAAAAGTAAATAGTGAGGGCTGTGTTTTATCCAAAGTTGAAAAATGTTTAAACTCTCGGCAACCAGTAAAAAACGCTGGGTGCTCGGCGCTTCAGCGTGAAAAAAAAGTTCAGCGCCTCAGTTACAGCTCATGCTGTTTAGAAAAACGCAGCCTTCCAATTGAAAACAATAGAAAAAATACTCCAGGCGTGTGGAAAAACGCTTTGGTGGACACACGACCTTAGTATTTTAGTTTATTGATTTAATGAACAAATTTCTTCAGGCAACTAATCAGAGTTTTGATTGTAGCTGTGCATTGTAATGAATTAGCTCTGGATTAATAAATCACAGTTTTTTAACTAAAAAGTGCAATTTTCTTCTTTCACAAAAAAAGAACTGTTCAAATTTTTATTTTGTCTGTGGAGAGCTGATATATAGTTAAAATATAAGAAAGATCTTCATTACAAGGTCTTGTAACAATGTGGTAAAAAAACAGCTAAAGATTAATTCACTGAATAATTCATTAAAAAATTCATTAAAATCAAATTCATAATAAAAAAAGATTTTATAAAAAATTAACAGAGCATTGAAAACCTGTAATAATTGTCTATCAATACGAATATCATACAGAAAGATATTTCAAAGGGGTTTTACATTAATTTGCTGGCAACTGTATTATGTTTTTAGTAGTATTTCATATTGTGGTATTTTAGTGTTGATCCGCTCAGGCATTATGTTAAAATATTTATCTGACACAAATAAAACTACTAATCAAGAGACATGCATCTCTGTATTCTGTATTCATCAAATGAGTTTATATAGTGATTTTAATATTTTATCTCATTAGTATGAATAGCAAATTGTCCTTAAAAGATAAAAGTGACGCAAAAATTAACGTGAAGCGGTGGATGTGGTCTGACAATATGAGATTCTAGCGCATTAAAGTTCCAGTATAAATTACTGATTTGTTTAATATTTTATATCTTGCAAGAGTTTCTTTATGAAGTCATGTTTACAGTTAATATTACACATCAGATGTTCCTCTAGATTGTGCCATTTATTAATAGGAAGATGCGAGAAACAATTATTAAGGTAGAAGAATGGGCGTATGGTTAGGGATTCAACAGTGATTAGTCGTTCCAGAAGAGAGTCTGAGTACGGAAGCCCTGAACCGCAACGTAAAAAAAAAAAAGTATAAAAATAAAATAAAAACCTAGCATTTCGAGAATTAAAATTGAAACGTTTCTTTTTCATTGCCCATCATAATTTATGATCAAAACCTTTCTAGTCTTGACAAAAGTCTCAAGGTTCCATATTTTGTAACAGAAGTGATATTTGGACAGAAATTTATTCATTTGTTACAGCAGAATGCATACAATTAAATTCAATGGAATTTATGTCATTTTTGGTATTACGCCTAAACAAAATCTCATGAGAACTTCAATTTTTGTGATTTTTGTGATTTTTTTTTTTTGTAATTTTTGTGATTTTTTTTTTTCAAATTTTGTCAACTTCAAATTTGGAACACAACTTGGTTAGATATATAGATATACTAACATTTTTTTAAATATATATATATTTTATATAAAAGAAAAGATATTTAATACAGTATATTTGGTTTAATGTAAATTTAAAACTTCCATAACTTTTCCATACTTTTATTTTTCATATAGATGAGAAGAAAGCAGGTAGGCTATTGACAAAATAATCAAATGCCCACTGACATGGTTTTAAAGCTATTTATTATCCTTTTTTTCTTCTTTTTTTTTTGGCCTTCAAAAGTCTTAAATTGCACATAATTTGGTTAGAGAAATCAAAGTTTTCTCGGGGAGGCCCCGAACCCCACTATACCTCACATTTTAATGTACGTCTGTGTGTGGGGCTGTGGATGATGATGTGCTGGTGTGGCTTTAGTGCCAGGGCTCAATTTTTGTCCCAGTGTTAAGCAATTTTAACATAGTATTGTCATTAAATCAGTGTAGATGGGCCAAAATAAAACCATTAAAATATCAAGTAAATTAGTGATAGGCTACTAGGTGCAACAGCGACACCCAAAAAGTATTGCTATACCACGATACTCAATATGTTGTCCCACGGTGAGTCTTTTTTCTCTGTTGCACCTACACAAAATTTGAGGGTTCCCCACCTACCAAATCCCACTTTAACCACTGCTAGACTACTTTTATCAGCTTGACTGAACTAATGCTCTATGCTCGTACCATGAAAACGTTACATTTGTGGTGTTATCTAGCATAAGGCATTTCACTAACTATTTGTGTTTATTTCACATTCAGCAATGTCAACATAGGTGAATGTATAATATAATAATGAAAACGGTTAGTGAACTAGACTGAACAATTTCAGTGTAACATTAAGATCGTAGGAAGTAACATTACTGTACTGAGCATGTCTGGAAATGTCTATTATAAACAATATGATAGATGGGATGAGTGCAATTTGACAGTACACTCTTAGAAAAAAGAGTTAATTGGGGTTCTATAAATGAAGCATAGGGTTCTTTACTCAACTTGAAAGAACCTTTTTTTACACAGGTTCTTTATAGGCTATTATTAATTTATATATTACATTATTCTGCAATATTTTGCAGTTGTAATTAATGATTGTTTATTAAACTGTTGTTGTAACATTATCACATTTTAATCATACTGATTTTAGGAGGAGAAGAACTGAAATTTCACTCTTCGTGTGATATTGATTAACTACATAAAATGAAATAAATATATACATTTTTCAACCCCCATATCTTGAATTTTGTGATCATTCACAAATACATTTTAGGGTCTTGAATCAATAATATGAAATATTTAATCCGGAAAGGACAAAACAAATGATAATGAATGAACCCAAAAGGTTCCATAATTATAGAACCTTTTTCCTGGTTATAAAGATCCCTAAATGGTTCTTATTATTCAGGGTTTCTCAGACTCAGTCCTGGAGGGCCACTGTCACATCCTAAAGCACGTACTTTTTGTTATTCCGGAGCAGTCTTTTGTATTCATTTCATGTCTCATATAGTTTACCTTGCTATTTTATTAAAGTTTACCTTTATTTCTGCATATCTGAAAACTTGTAATTTATCACAATAAAACAGCGAGGTCTCTCCATAATTCAAACGCTCTGCCGATGTTGATCCGTGTTTTCGTCCGAGTCGATCCGATTCACGTTTGGCCTGACGAACTTCAGCAGAGACATTTTTGTTTTGTGTTTTATATTTATGTGAGTGTGTTGGAGTGTGTGTTGTGCTGGAGGCAGGAGTGTTTTGGTGTTATAAGACTCAGTGCCCGTCGGCATAGACTGTATATAAAAGGAGAGAGGCTCGGGAGCGCGCATGCACGTCACATCCGATGTATTTCGCAGAAAATCCGACCTGGAGACTTCACATAGAAATAGGAATACTGGCCTTCAGAGGTAATAGCAAAATCCCACAAGTGGATCATTGTAATGTGTGATCACAACCCCTTCACACACAGGCAATAAAAAAAGGATTAATTTTAGAAGAAAAGTTACATATAGCACCTTTAGGAGAGATGCCACTAGAAATTAGAAGGAAAATATTAATGAACAATTACTGGGCTAATCTCAAAGGACAAATGTTTTTACAGAAGTGATGGGAACAAAATAAAAGTTGTAGAATAAGCTTCGAGTGCAGTAAAATACAAGCAGAAGAAATGCAAGATGAGTTGGGTTATGTAATATTTCAAGTAGATCTGCATTTGTTGGAGGCCAAAAAAAGCAGAAAGAGAAAGTAGACTTGTCATCCACATTTTCAGTGCTATGTTAGAGCCCAATATTCTCAGCATATACACACATTTACAGACAGCTCAAAAGATCCAGAGCGTTAGACAACTGGGGCACTTTTATAACTCCAGATCACTGAAATAAAGCGAACATATAATCATTTTGGCATCTAAATAATGGCAATACTCTTGGGTAGAGGAAAAAAAGAGAATAAACCTGGAAATGTTTTCGTTTGTTCCAACTCCGTATCAGTTTTAAAGAACTTGAGATCTTTAAATCAAGCCACCTAGAGATTCTGTTTAGTATATTAAAATACATTCAGTAATCTTTCAAAATTATATCTCAGTCAGTTTTATTTGGTTCCAGCACACATGAGGAAAGGGAAATGAGGATGTGGATAAATAAGCAAAACAGGCTATACAAAGAGAAACAATAGAGCTCCATTGAACAAGTCAGAAATTAAGTTTTTATTTTTATGGTCAATTAACAAATAACAAATATAAAAGATAAGATACAGGTAAATCAAGGAAAGAAGAGGTTATGGCATTCCAATTTATTTAAATAGCAGACTTAAAACAATATGAGAATCATCCAAATGGGTTATATGAACAATGTCATGTCAAATAAATTGACCAAATTTTTCTCTGATTCTTGAATGTATCAAGTATGAGCAAGAAAGGAACAAAATAATATGAGAAATGTAAAAATTAAATTGTATCCAAAGAAGGAAGCAAATGTGCATGTGAAAATGACACAGATAAAAATCAATTATATTTCATTACGAAGTTTAACTTTTCAAGATCGGCTAGAAGATATTGGCAGCATCTATAGACTATTTGAATGAGCAACTTTCACTTTCACTTTAGAGCGACGCATTTCATGTTATCCGCCATTAGAGGCGCTCGATCAACCGAAGCAATGACACACATCCGAGTCTAGGAGAAGAAGAGAAGTGAGCGAGGGAAGGGAACATAAACATGAGAAGTGGAACACAGCCGTTTATTCTGCTCTAAATCTGCTGTTTTCAGACTGTGAGTACATTCATGATTTATTAGGAGAAATCTAAATCCCAACGACTAGAATAACTGAATTTATTTAGTGAAATGAATCGAAATTAACCGACTGATATTACTCTCGTGAAACGTAAACTCGTTACTGACTGTTAATTTTCAAATTGCAATTTGGGAAGATTATGAGAGCTGTTTTCATTTTATGTAATGTAACCTGGTAAACAGTCTTTAATGCATGTTAATCATATCTAATATAAGAGCAACATAAAATTAATTTGTTTCTAAATGACTATTTGATCAAAACACTTAAAGCTGGATAATCTTGAGTGATTATAAGTGTGATGATCATCTGCTAAATGAGCAACAACGACCACAATTCACTCCTTCAGTCAGTGAAGCTCCCACAGCCGTTCAACAGGAGAAGCAAGCAGGAGGGATTACTCCAGGAGAAACTACAGACATACTATTGTAAAGATGAAGAATGAATGTGGAAAGAGTTTCAAATCACACCATAACAGACACATGACGATTCACACTGGAGAAAAACCATTCACATGCACTCAGTGTGGAATGAGTTTAAATTATTCGAGGACACTTGAAGCAGCACACAAGAATTCACACTGGAGAAAAAACGTTCTCCTGTACTGTGTGTGAAAAGAGTTTCCTTCGCAAAGAGACCATTAGTGTGCATATGAGAATTCACGCTGGAGAAAAACCATTCACATGCACTCAGTGTGGAACGAGTTTCAGATATAAAGGGCACTTAAATGTGCACATGAGAATTCACACCAGAGAAAAACCTTATACATGAAGAAAATGTTCATGTTTATAATTATCACTTACAAGAAATAAATGTACTTTAATTTGACATTTTAAAGTTGGCTTGACATTTAAACTTGTGCCTAGTTCACACTAAAGGATTTTAAGCCTGATATACTGTGCAAATCTGTAGGTAATCCATGCTCGCAAATCTTTAAGTGTGAAAAACTAAACGACATCAACAACGCTCACTGACGGTAGAGTCTCTGAGTAAACTGGTACACATTTTCACTGGCTGCACATTTTCTGAATAACAAATAATGATGAAACTAGAAATATATATCTTTTTTTTAACATTCATTACTGAGTGCCATAAATAGTATTTTTCAAAAATTTGTGTGCCCGTAACTCTAAAAGTAGCCTATACTTTTTCTTAATAAACTTCTTATTTCTTAATTTTAAAGGCCCTATTTGGTTTAATCCCATAGTGTTGGTGCAGACATGTTCTTGAAGCATTAGCATAACTGGTAAATTTTAATAAACTATACTAAGGGAAAACACACACATACCTCGCCTGTTGGACTGGAACATTTCTATTTGGCATATTTCTATTTCCATCTGTGGAAAGCAGGTTACATACATGTAAGCAGTTTGAGCGCACACCTATTACAAACATTAACACCCTCACTTGCTCTCATACTGTACAGTATATCAATATAATAACAGAACACATGAACACAGACTTGGTACCTATAACCAGTATGTAACCGGACCCAGTGCCGATTATAGCCATCTTGGTGCCCTAGGCATAATTCCTTTATTATGCCCCACCCCGAAAACACTTTTTGCCAGTTTAACTTTTTATTACCAAACATATAACTCAATACCAATAACACAATAGCAGCATCCCAGTATAATAACTAAGAACAATAAAAAAGAGAAAGTAAAATCTTCACAGCTTTACTGAGGTTCTGTGTATCTGTCGCTGAACTTCTGGTTGCGGGTGGTTGATCAGGACTTGGTTCTGTTGTGGAGTCTACAGTTCTGCTGGCCGCTGGGTTGATGTGTGCCTGAACTTATGGTTGATGGTTGCTCGTCGTTTGTATTTTCCTCTTGGCCCATGGTGCCAAAGGTCCAGAATTTAAGTTGTTTTTCTTTTCTTTTTTTCCCTTAAAGGATAATTCCGGTATTTAACATCTTGAGTCTATTTTGTAGTTTGTTTAGAATGAAATAGAGTGGTGGACTTAGAAATTTGGACAATGGGTCCTGTCTCGACTTTTTGACTATTTTAGAGTCGCCTGTGCAGCTTTAGACTGGCTGTCTATGGGCATGCACAAACATGTCCTTAAAACAACCCTTAACGTTCATTTTCAAAACTGTGCAACTCACCGAGTGGTTGGTGGTGTTCGTTGATGTTCCGAAACAAGTAGCGTAGCGAAATACCTTTTCTGTTGTGTTTTAATTGTAATTTTTTTAAATCGCATTGATTTAAATCGCATTGATAGGCTCAGTGCTCGTTGATATTACTGCGCTAGCTACCGGAAACGGAAAGGAGTCTGTTTACATTTGGTTGTAGTCTTTTCGCTCGGATCTCCGTCTCTCAGAAGGCTTGCGTGGACTTTTTGACGGTGCGCTAGACACCGTGTTCCGTACAGCATCCTGGTTGTCGCCATCAAGTGGTTCGGTTACGACAGTAAACATGATGAAATTCTCTCCAAGATGATTCACTGTTACTATTATTATACTTTACCTGTAGATAGGGCTGTAGTCAAGACCACCTTTGTTCGAGTCCAAGACAAGTCCAAGACCAGGACTAGTCAAGTCCAAGTCAAGACTGAGTCCAAAGAGGCTCGAGTCCAAGTCAAGACCGAGTCCAAAAAGGTTCGAAGTCCGAGTCAAGACCGAGTCCAGGACAGGAAAAAAAAGTCTTCAGGGCCTGAATTTCGTTTTTGCCAAACAAAAATTTAATTTATCTTGCCTAAATGTTTGCGCTCGTTGCATTTTTTACAATGGGGTAATGTTGTAAAAAAAAAATGTTGAAAAAAAGTTGCCCAAATAAATACAATAGAATAAAGATATAAATAAAGACAAATAAAGAGAAAAGTTTTTGAATAGGTCCAGCACTAGTTTTCATAGACAGAAACTGAATAAAGTAATCACATGGAAAATTACACTGGATAGTATTTCAGTCCTAAATAAATTAAACACATAGGCTATCAATCCTCATTCCTTTAACTTAAAGCTCTCTTTTCTTGTTTTGACGACAAAATTATGATTGACCGTCATATGGTTGCTGCCACTCTAAAAGCTAGTGCACGGATTCTGTGTTCATTATACTGGCATGCGTTTTATGCTCATTAAAGACAAAACCGACTGTGTTTAGAGTATACTCACAAAGACCGAAATTGACACAGTTTTGAGTGTTAAAGCAATGTAACTAATCCGTAAAAATTAACTTTTGTTACTGGCCAGCTGTTCTTGAGGTGGATTTTCTATGAATGTGCACAGAAATCATTCCAGAGAGCGCGCGAGCACTGATTAGTTTAAAATCGCTTGATTGTTTAAACTAGTAAGACTTAAAAAAACGTGCAAATGGTAAACTTAACCAAAACCCGACTCCTGAACGCGAGTGTCTATTATCGCGGCAGCGCTTGATGCGCCTTCCACAACACATTTTGAGAGAAGAGAAGACGCGGCACCGCTGAACACTGGCAAATTAAAAGAATTTTTAAAAGAGTTATTAAAAGAATGATTTGATTTTAGAATCTGTGTGAATTACGTTTGCGGGAATATCCCGCATTATAAATGGGAGACCTGCGGGAATTATTAGAATTGTGCGCAACACCCAGTAACTATAGTAACAGAATGAGAACACACGCTCCGTTGTAGTGAGCACTTGGTTGGTTTATTTTGGCATTTTCAAGTTAACGTTACCCTGATAGGCTAGTAATAAATGAACACACAAACAAAAATGTTGGACTCGGTTGAGACCAAAAGCCATATTTGGCAAGACCAGTGGCCGAGACTGAGACAAGTCCGAGTCCGAATACCAGCGAGTCCGAGACAAGTCCGAGACCATAGAAAAACGGTCTTGAGTCCAAGACTCGAACTTCGAGTACTACAGCCCTACCTGTAGATAAAGCTCTATGGTTTCGCATAAAAGGACTATTGCTGGACTGTATTGCTATATCTTAACCATGTTCCTTTCAACTGCGTGTCTGTTAGATCACAACACAGGAGAGCACTATCATTCTTCACATGCACAGTAACTGAAATTTAAAACTGTTAAAAGAAAAGGCTCAATAAACTATTGTATAGGTAAATGGCAAAAAATGCGTCTCAAGACATATCAGATTGATGCTTTAAAATATGGAATATTTAAAAAATTTTCTTTAGTGTTTAGCAGAACAAAAGAATTTGAAACAACTTGAGGGTGAGTAAATGATAATCACCAAGCTGGGCTTTTAGGCATATTTCTGTGTTTTTAAGTGTTTTTAGACACAAACCCAAAGTTCACTGGTCTTCTCCATGTTCCACTTCGTCTCGGAGAGCACAGAAAGCCGCCTGAGGAACAGTATCATCCTCTTCCTCCTTTTAATGCAGTTTTAATAACTCTTTTTTGTGTATGTCCTGCAGTTTAGTGACGACTATTTTACGACAATCACTGATCTACCTGGTTTGGACATTAAGATTGGGCTTTTAGGGAGGATTGAAAGTTTCGAAAGGTGTTCAGTCAGATTTAACCGAAGTTTGTTTAAGGGTTGGTATTATTGATATTACATATGGTTGGTATTACTATTTGCTTGTATTTTTTTAATTGATGGAATTGTTTCTAAACGACATTCTGCGTTCATTCGTGTTTCAACGACTGAAAACCATTTATACTTGGATAATCTCGAGTGATTGTGATGATCATGTACTAAATGAGCAACAACGACCACAATTCAGTGAAGATCCCACAGCCGTTCATGAGAGTTTAATAAACGACTATTGGAGCAAAACACTTAAACCGTGGATAATCTTGAGTGATTGTAAGTGTGATGATGATCATCTGCTAAATGAGCAACAACGACCACAATTCACTCCTTCAGACAGTAAAGCTCCCACAGCCATTCATGAGCGTTTAAATGCTGGGGAATATTCTCATCTTCCCATGGGAGAAGAAGCAAGCAGACGGAATTACGGACATACTATTTTAAAGATGGAGATTAAGGAAGAACCCTGCAGAATAAAAGATGAAGAGACAGAGGAACAAATAGGTTGGTGTTTTTTTCTATATTATTATGAAAATATTGGCAAGTTTTTACTCCCATTATTACACTTCTTTTTTCATTACATGTTGCCACAAGAACCCATTCGATATAGGCTAGGCCAAAATAACAAACAAAATCATTATCAACCTCTACATTTCCTAAAATAAAAAGTAACAAAAACAGTGTGAAAAGTTATACAAAATTATACAAAAATTATACAAATGGTTTTTCAGCCAGGGTGGTCTAGCAACTCTCAGTTAGCTTACGAGCTGAAAAAAAAACTAGTCAGGCCTTTCGAATCGGCTTTCGCCGAACTCTGGAGGACTTGGAGTTAAGCTTTTCTTTGAGAAAAGAACAAAGGCACTTAAGTATTTCATAAAAAGGAAAATGTGTTTGTAGTTTTGCCGACCAGATACGGCAAAAGTTGATCTATCAACGAGCTCCGCTGATGGGAAAACGCTCTGGGGTGTGTTTCCCATACAACTATTTAACTAGCTGCTTCACTACCATAGTACGATGCATCGTTGGAGATATCAACTAGCTAGTCGCGACTGTTTCCTGTTTCCCAAAACCCATTGTCGCAAAGTATCGTTCAACCACGTTGGTTTATGACATCTCGCACGTGGTGGAGTAATAACTACGTTTCATTAAACTTTTTAAGATCCAATTGACATTAGATTTATTTATATATAAATTACAGACATGTCATCTGAGGAGTATTTCTAATTGTTCTCAGTATTTTGCTGTACCATACTCAATATTTGGCTCGTTCTTACAAAGCAGAGCATGTTCGTACATGCACACTCTTCAAACTCGTTACTTTAAATCTTTTGACAAACTAAAAGGCACTGGTTGTACTGAATGTCAGCTTGCTTATTTTGATCAAAATAAGGATTTATTACGTCCAAATGTGCTGCAATAAAGAAACTATTCCTCTAGCCACAGGTTGAGAGCTGTCGTTCGAACACACAACTTTGCGATGCTGTTTGCGAATGTTCGTTGGAATGATTGTTTTGGGAAACACCTCTTGTTGAACTATGCTGAGAACGACCATAGTTGGCTAACGATGCTTTCTTTCAAACTAAAAGACGTAAATTACATTTGTATTTATTCTAAATAAAAGACACCGGTTGTACTGAATGTCAGCTTGCTTATTTTGCTCGAGATAAGGATTTATTACCTCCAAATGTCATGCAATATAGAAATGATTCCTCTAACCACAGCTCGAGAGCTGTCGTTCAGAACCACACAACTTTGCGATGCTGTTTGCGAATGTTCATTGGAACGATGGTTTCGGGAAACACCGACTCGTTGAACTATGCTGATACGACGGAACTTGCGACCATAGTTGGCTAACGATGCTTTCGGAAAGCATCGTTAGCCAACTATGGTCGCAAGTTCTGTCGTAAGTTAGCCTGCTGTCGTAAGTTAGCCTACTGTTTACCATCGTAAGTTAGCCTACTGTCCACTGGGGTGCGTTTCCAAAAGCATCGTTAGCCAACTATGGTCGCAAGTTCCGTCGTTACCAATAGAGTTCAATGGAAATTGCGGCCATAGTTGTCTAACGATGCTTTCGGGAAGCGCACCCCTGGTTGGTTGTAACACTATCCTATTGCGTGCAGAGGGAATTTGAAAGACAATCGATTTTGCTGTTTGATGTGGGTCTGGCTTGCCAGGCTACCTACATCCTTAATTTGGCAAAATTATAAATCAGAATATTTACACGCATATAGTTATAAAGTTAGATATATAGTTAGTATGATTAAGCTAACAAGAATTATTAAAAGTCAAAATCACAAACACTCTCAATTTCTTTGGTACGCCTAACTAGAATACTGAAAACAATAACGATATTAAACAATAGCGAAGAGAAACACAATGTCACACGATGGGACAATAATGGCAAAGGTTGAGTGTTTGGGACGGTCCTTATATCTGGATCAGGTGTGTGGAGGTTGACAAATCACAGGAAACTGCTAAAATAACTCAAAAGTTCAATAGACAAAAAAAAAGGTTCACTCAAAAAAAGTTTCTGGTTCTCAGGAGGATATAACATTGCATCTAAAATGAAATATTAGACTGTGTAGTAAACTGGATTTGTGCTAAATTAAGAATGACCTTTGTTTCTCCTTTGTCCTTTTTTATTTTGGACATATTTTAGACCAGCTGGATGAGAATGAAGACAAACAGTATCATTTCACAAATGAAGATGGAGAAAATGAAGATAAAAAACATCTGTTTCAAGAATCTCATTTCAAAATTGAAGATGAAAAAATGTTGGATAAAAGTGAAGATAAACAACATCTGTTTCCAGAAAAGCATCATTTCAAAAATGAAGATGAAGAAATGACAGATAAAAATGAAGATAAACAATATCTGTTTCAAGAATCTCATTTCAAAAATGAAGATGGAAATGCTGTCGTTTCAAAGAATTTCACACAGAAACAAGCTGGAAAATCTGGAGACAAAGGATCTTTAACCTGTTCTGAGTGTGAGAAGAGTTTCATAAGTAAATCAGACCTGAACACACACATGAAGATTCACACTGGAGAAAATCTGTTGTCATGCACTCAGTGGGGAAAGAGTTTCACTCAGAAAGGGCCTCTCTATGATCATCTGCTCTTTCACTCTGAAGTTCAGGGACCGTTCAGCTGTTATCACTGTGATAAAACATTTGCTGTGAAATCATGCTTAAAAACGCACCTTCAACTTCATGCTGGTGTGAAGCCACATATTTGTTCTATATGTGGAAAGAGTTTTGCACTACTGAAGTATTTAAAAGTGCATGAGAGTATTCATACTGGTGAGAAACCTTATTTGTGCTCTGACTGCGGGCATAGCTTTGGTGGAATCACACAGTTTAAAAGACATCAGAGAATTCACACTGGAGAGAAACCGTACAAGTGTTCACACTGTGAAAGGAGTTTCGCTCGGTTAGGAGTCATGAAAGCTCATGAGAGACTTCACACGGGAGAGAAGCCGTATCATTGCTCTTCATGTGAGAAGAGTTTCACCCAATTATCTCATCTACGGCATCACGAGAAAAAGGGTTGCCCAAAGTTGCCCATCGCCCAAAGCTAAGAATTTTCCATTTGATTTTCTGTTTTATCTCGGGATACCATCTTGAAGTAACTAGTGTACGTCAGCTCCAGTTTGGATCCTGTCTTTTATTAAGATAGATGAGCATAAATAATAACGCAACGACCGCCATTGTTGATGGAAGGCTTGTTCAAGATGTATCGGACCGGCTGGACTGATCTCTAAGGCTGCATTCACACTGCAGGTCTTGATGCCCAAATCCGATTTTCTGACTATATCCGATTTTTTTTGACGACCTGCTTACATCATCTTTTAAAAGTGACCCATATCCGATTTTTGCATTTACACTATACACTGCTGAAACTACCAAATGTAGACGTTTTGACCCAGGAAATTAAGTAAAACAGCACGAAATGCAATGGATACAGATGTGAATAAAATTATCCATTTTTTTCTTTCCACAATATTTTGAAAAGTCATCAAAACATTGGTCTCGTACGGCGGAGAGAAAAAAAGAGAGGAGAGGCACTGTAGCCACGAGAACTTAAAATGATGCCTCATATCTCGTGAAATGTCTTCAAATAAGGATTTATTTCTGTAACAACCCTGCATTTTTGCCTGCACTCTTCGCCCCAAACACTCAAAAGACATGAAACCTCCACATTGCTCCACTGTGTGTATCCTTTCTTCCATCGCGCCTGTAATCGCGCAATTTTTAATGACGGACGACTCGCATTTATGGGGAATATCCGATTTGTCTGCTTACATGGCACACGCAAATGCACGTATCCGATTCATATCCGATTTATTACCACATATGAATGAGGCCTGCATCCGATCTGAGAAAATCTGAATTTTATTAAAACATAAAATGAACTCTGGAAAGATAGTTGTGATATGACGTGGCATAAGGGCAGCCCTGCTAGTAGTTAGGCTACACCGTGTCCCTTAATCACGAAGATATTTTTTTTCTTTATATCGGCCACGCAAACTCACGAACTGACTGAACGCTGTGTTAATATGTGTGTGCACCAGTCGCGCGTGTAATGATTAAGCCCGATCTCATGAAAGTTCGTATCTATAGCACGAATGTCATTTCTCGTGGCATTTATACGGCAAAAACAGTTTTTGCGTGTATATGGCACACGTTTTTCGCGTGCATATGATACGCACTTTTTGGCGTATAATACGCACAAACTCCTCTCCCCCTCCCCCCTAAACCTAACCCAGGGTTTTTTTTAGTGCATACCATTTACACACAAAAAAAAACATTTTTGGCGTATGTCATGACCGGCATTGCCGTGTTGTTGGGTAGCTTGTGTTTGTCTGTGTTTTATGGTTGCCGTCTGTCTGTCTGTGTGAGTCCTGCAGGTGGAGCTGTGGGCTGGATGATTAAAAGAGGCTTTCCGGGAGCTGGCGAGTCTCTTTCCTCTCAGGGCCGTCGGTCTGGGCGGCTGCTGTTCGCCTCGCTCGTCGCACCTGTTTCCTCTCCCTCCCGTTTCATTCTACTGACGTACCATACACCTTTGGTTAACCATGACATTTACTGATACCTTTCTATATTATGTTAAATAAACACTCTTTTGTTAAATGTAGTCATCCGTGTGGTCTCCCCTTTTATGTTGCGATCACTGTATGAGCCCAGTGGTCGTAA